>CAXHSM010000984.1:0-62000 GCA_964019185.1 Maratus speculifer | reverse complement strand
AAGTTTGACATAGTTTACTGAACGATTTTATGCTTTTACTGAAAAATGGAAAAACTTTTTGATTATGTAGTTTCTGAATAAGAACAAGATCTATTAATAATTCTGTAAAAATGGTATAAGTAATAAAATGACATGCATTATAATATTCTACTAATTTACAATTTAAAGAAATGCTATCTTTAAGCTACATATACGCAATATAACGAACTTTTCAGTTTGTTGGTTTTGAATCCATTTCGAAATATGTCAAAAATGTTAAAATATACAAATATAGTATGTATGTAATATACAAATATTACAAATATAGTTTTTTCGTAACCACCCTGAGAAGTTAAATGATAAATGTTAATAATTATACTAATACTAGTGTATGGATTTCTTGATATTTTTTCTTTCCAATTTCAGTTATTTTCTGGTGCTAGTTTGAATTCCTAATGCAATTCACATTTCGTTATGCAATTTTCTGAATAGGTAATTTTTTTAAACTCTATTAATAATTAATTGTGTAAAAAGAGTAAAAAATAAAATTATAACATTATAATATCATTATAATATTATAATATCATTATAATATTATATTATTATAATATTATAATAGTTTACGATTTTAATAATTAAGATTTTAAAACTACACAAGTACAATATACTGAAGTTTTTACAAAAATTTTGCTACTAGGAAACAAATTTTGAAACCAAACAAACTGCAAAAATCGATAAACAATTCATACAGTTTCTAGATAATTAATTAGATGATCTGTCCATTTTTAACTCTTCAGGAACTTCATTTTTGTTATCGCTATTTGTTTAACCTTTCTGTTTTTATGCATTTAAAATGCTTACAAGATTGGATTCAGTATTTCGGTTTTGTGAGAACTGGTGAACGGGGGATAACATGCCAAATCTGTCATCTATGTACCGGTCAGTTGAGTGTTTGATCATCCCGCTAGAAAGTGGGGAGATTTCCCAAAGTCATAAATTATATCCGCCCACAAATAGTTAGCCGATTTGAGATGCAGGTGGCGCTCGCTGCAATTTTGACTTGTATCCCGGTAAATAAGCCCCCTTAAGCCTGCTAGCTGGGCCACTTTTTCCAAACAAACCTCGATATTAAGCAGTATATAATAAGCAAAAAAATTCATTTAATAAGCAAGTCTTGGAGTTCGAATCCTCAAGCACAAAAAAAGTAAATTAAAGAGCTATGGTTGTTATGCGCCCATTATCCCGTTAAAAATGTGATTTCGCACAGAGGGCGCTACGTGCCCACCGTGCAAAGGCGGCCTACCACCCACTGGCGCTACGCGCCATGGTCGCCATCGTCCTGTTAAAAATATTTGGTTTTGCACGGTTGGCGCTGCGTGCCCATAAGACATTTTCTCGTATTTTTTGGTTCATCAGAAGCAGACTTTTACGCAGATTCTGAATATGTAATCAGTTTTATCTACTTTAAAAATTATCTGTATGATGGTTTAAGAAAAAACGCGCAAAAAAAGTTTCGGTATTAAAAACTGCAAAAGACTGCTATTAAAAAAAAAAAAGTAATTTCATTAATATCACAAACAACATAACTAACAAATAATTTTGGCAACTCGTTTTCCGTTTGTACTAACAAAAATTAGTATTAATCGTGTAAATCTTAGGTTACACAATATTCGTGTATGCTACCATAAAGAAAAAGTATGAAAATAAACAGTGTTTAGCATTTTTTACCAATTAGTTCTTTTTCAAAGAACTGAAACGAAAGAAAAAGTCGTTTTCCCGGGAGAAAAAACAGGTTTTCGGCTGCTTCTTCTTTTAGCCAAAGGGGAAAAGTTCAGGTCGTTCACCGCAAGGTGGCGCAGTGTTCTGCCTCAGAGCTCCGTTTGGGAAATTAGACGTTTTCCGTTCCGATTCCCAACCGGTTTTTAATTCATAACTTTTTTAATTTTGGTCCCACGGTCTCGAAAATGCCCGAAATGACTTTCCCGGAATTTTTCGAGTCGAAGACACCTCTCGCGACTTCCAACTCGCCCGCGCTGCGAACTGTAATCAGCTTCAGGCAGACAGACAGAGGTGCACGGATTTTATTAGTATAGATTATTTTATAATTAAATTTGTATCTTGCACATTTATTCTTTAAAAAGTACAGAAAATTTCTCTTAAATTAATATTGGTTTTAAATATTTATTATTATTAAAACAATTGTTGCATTTTCTTTTTCTTGTGCAAATGAACAAGTTCAATTTTTGCACCGAAAAATATGACTTATTAGTGGGGACCCGCATTTGTAGAAAAGGGACTCAGTATTTTAGAAGTCCTGGGTCCCGGGGACCCAGCATTTTTCAAGTCCAACTGCATCAATGACACTAGCTACAATTCCACCACTCTGGCTAGAATCTGGAGAAAAATCGAAAAAAAAATTACATTAAACCCTACCGTCAGTTGAAATAAGTAATGGCAAATAAAATATCTAATAAATAATTTCATAGTTTTTCTTTACGTACTGTTTATTTATTTTTTAGCAAATTATATTTTACATTTTATTATGCTGAAAATTTTGGATAAATGCAAAATAAGATTGATTTATTTTCCAGAGAGTGTGTGTGTGTGGGGGGGGGGGGGGGGGGGGGAGACCACTCTAAGTGTTAAAATTATTTAATAGAGTTTTATGTAACGGACCAGTGCTGATGTCTGCAGACCAGTAAATTCTCATGCTTACTGGTCCTTGGGACCAGTGACTTTTTTTTAGGAATTCTAACGCTGTTTGTACATAACGCATATGTCATTTTGTGAATGGTAATACTTTGAAATTTAAAATGAAATTTCAGTTTTGCAATTTTTGTTTCTGCTAAATAATAAATCAAGTATTACTATTTAGCAGATGTAAATAATGTCGCAAATTTTTT
Organism: Maratus speculifer; assembly: GCA_964019185.1. NCBI lineage: Eukaryota > Metazoa > Arthropoda > Arachnida > Araneae > Salticidae > Maratus > Maratus speculifer. The sequence goes on along the minus strand of CAXHSM010000984.1, from coordinate 59,118 downwards.
ATTTCATTAAAACATTACATTATTTTTTAAAACATTATGAAACAATTATTACATTAACATTTAACAATTCTTTAAAACATTATTTTGTTTCTGCTAAATAATAAATCAAGTATTATTTAGCAGATGTAAATAATGTCATAATTTTTTTACTTCATTAAAACATTTTTTAAAACATTATGAAACAATTGTTACATTAACATTAAACAATTCTTGTAAACATTGTTTTTTTTTTAATAAAACATTATTTTTTTACTTCTTTTTTGCATTTTTTTTACTTCTTACTTATTTTAACTTCCTTGCTTGTTCCACTATTTTTTTTAAACAGTATAGTTTGTTATTAGACACTTGAGCTTGATATGTTTAAATTGATGCCAACAATTGTCGAGCATCCTCAGGAAAAAAAAAAAAAAAAAAAAAAAAATGCAATTTTTGCTTTTGTGAATTTTTAAACTTCTAAACTTACATTTCCAATTTTTACACTGTCATATAGGGAGAAAAAATTCACTTTTTAATGCAATTTATTTGAAAACTATCTTAATTTATTTTTGAAACATTAATTTTATGTAGTTTTTAATACCTTTTTTTTTAATGTTTTGTAGTACCATTGTGACTACAGAAATACTCTATTTCTATTAAAAGTAAGAGTAAAAAGCATATTACTGTAACTTTTTGTTGCCATTTTCTCATAAAAAGTGAAAAAAAATTTAAATTAAAATACATGCTGCCTCAAGAATAAAACCCAGTGAATTTTCTTTCATTTACTCTTAAAATAATATAAATAGTTAAGTATCTGTTTCCAGCTAATAGCAAGTTTTGAATTAAAAGGATTTTAAAATGATCAAATTAAAATACCAATCTTTTAGAAAAGGTGAAAGCGGATATGAGAGGTTGAAAGATAAATTTTAAAATGGTAAAAATGATGTCAGATTAAGATTTCATAGGGAAAAAATCCTATGATTGAGTCAAAGTGGAATAAATTTTGTCTTTTTTCATTTTGGAATATTAGCATAAGAGCCTTAATTGATAACTTTATTATATTTTACTGCTTACATATACAATTAGTTTAATTTTAATAATTTCTACAACTGAGTTTTATAGAAATAGTATTTTGTTAATTTTAGATTAAATATAATTTATTTAATATTTTCACTTGCCATTATAAGGTGTAGGGGAAGGTGTTGTACCTCTGACCATACTGTTCCTTTGACTAGGCTGTAGCGCCATCTAGCAGTATTTTATGAATTTTGGTGTAATGAGTGCATAGTTCCTTCACTAGAGGGCTTGTGCAACCTACAGTGGATTATTCAAGTCTAAGAGGATTCCTGTGAATAGTACTAATCCATTTCTTTCATACAAAAGTAAGTATTTATTTGATAATGTTTTGGCTAATAATATTTTTTATGTTATGTCTTTGTTGATAGAAATAATTTAACATAGTAGTAATAAACTTCAATTAATATGGTGATGCTTGTGAAATTGATTATCCTAACCCTAAAACTGTAGCATGCTTTTTAATTTGAACTAGCATGGTGTTGTACCTTTGACCATGATCAGTTGTTGTTCCTTTGACCAGGTCAAAGGTACAACACTCTTAAAAGATTTTCTCAACACTTTAACTTATATAACTTATTTATTTCAACTGTCTTGAAATAAGTTAATGATATTATTTACTTCAGTTGTTCATAAAGAATAAATATATATATATATATCAGGCAAATATTAGAATTACATTCTATTTAAAAATAATTTGAAAATATAATAAAATTAAAAAAAATTTCTTATATTTTATCCTTGTTGAATACTACTTTGTCCTATTACCTACTAGTAGATTAATTATTTGTGTTTTTATTTTAGTTAGATCAAAGCAGAATGCCAAGAGGCAAAACAGGCATCAAAAGGAAGAAAGTTGATAAAGATGACATTGAAAGGGCAATAACATTTATCAAGGAGCAAAAAATGACAATTGGAGAGGCTTCAAAGCACTTTGGTTTGAAAAAAAAACTTTAATTTATCATTTAAATGCATTGAAAAAATCGGGTAATACAATTTTCTCTTACAACCCTAAAAAACCCAAAAAGGTCTTTAGTGATGATGAAGAACTTTTATTGGTTGATTATCTTACACAAGCAGCCAATATGCATTATGGCTTAACAAAGAAACAAATAATGACTTTAGCATATGATTTTGCCAAAGCTAACAATAAGAAAATTGACCCTTCCTGGGAAGCAAACAAATGTGCTGGTAAACAGTGGCTACGGGATTTTCGCAAAAGATTTCATGACAAGTTGTCCCTTCGAAAGGCTCAAGCTACTAGCTTGGCTAGGGCAACTGCATTTAATAGAGAGACTGTAGCAAAGACATTTAATAACTATAAGAATATTTTACAACATCACTCGTTTGAACCTAGTGTCATTTGGAATTGCGACGAGACTGGGATAAGCACAGTTCATGTGCCTCCTAAAGTCATAGCCCCCAAAGGAAAAAAGCAAGTTGGAGGGATGACGTCTGCCGAAAGGGGAACAACTATCACTATGATTACTGCTGTTAGTGCATCCGGAAACAGCATTCCCCCTTTATTTATTTTTCCCCGGGTCAACTTTAAACCATTTATGCTTCATGGAGCACCTCCTGGATCAATAGGAGCTGCAAACCCATCAGGCTGGTCAAATGAGACCATATTCCTACAGTTCTTTGAACATTTTCTGAAAAATGTTAGACCTAGTATTGAAAGGCCAGTGTTGTTATTATTTGATAACCATGAATCTCATACTACTATACCAGTAATTGATTTAGCCAAGGCTAGTGGCGTGACACTGATGACGTTTCATCCACACACTAGCCATAAAATGCAACCCCTTGAAAGCAGTGTTTATGGTCCTTTTAAAGCCTTTTATAATCAAGCTGTAAATAATTGGATGGTTTCTCCAGGAAATGTTGGGAAGCCTCTTACAATCTACAACATTGCTGAACTTGCGGGCATAGCATATTCTAAAGCCGTAGTTCCAAACAATATTATGAAAGGTTTTAAGGTCACGGGGTTTGTGCCTTTCAATGAAAATGTTTTCTTTGATGATGAATTTCTTGCAGCTACTGTAACAGACAGACCGATGCTGCAAGAAACTAATTTTGATAAACCGTCAACGAGTGGAGCAGCTCAAACTGATCACAGCAGTTCGAATCTATCGCTGCATATCATTACACCTGAAGCTGTGAGGCCTCATCCAAAAGCGCAGGCAAGGAAAAATTCAAATAGGGGTCGGCCTAAAGAAAAATCTCGTATCCTGACGGATAGTCCTGAAAAGCTGATTATTCAAGCTGAAAAAAAAAAACAAAAGCAATACCTTAAACGCAAGATATCACATACATAAACCTCTTCTTAAAAAAGTAAACAAAAAGAAATTTCTTCCTAAGGACAGTTCAGAATCCGATAGCAACATCGAAATTTCTTCAGCAGAAAGTGACTTTGATCTGTCAGATGAATGTCATGTGTTAGCTGACCAGCAACAATTTGAGAAAGATGAATTGGAAAAAGGAAATTTTATTCTTGTTAAAATTGCAAGTAAAAAAACTATTAGGTATTTTGTTGCAGAGATCTGTGATATTAAATATCCAGTATTCGTGATTCAATATTTGAAAAAACAAACTTTAAGTGGTAAGTTTATACGGGAAGATGAAAAGTTGTATGATATTGATATAGAAGACATTGTGACTAAACTTCCAAATCCTACTATTGCTAGAGGATCTGCTCGGCAGTTGGAATGTTTGTCATTTGGAGTGGACTTTTCATCATATAAAGTGGAATAAGCTAACATGAAATATAAAACTCTTAAAATACATCATTAACATAATTCTTACTATGCTTACATTGTCCTGTACCCATTTAACTTAAAATTATTTACAATGATGCTGAATAAAATGATTTTTTTCTTCATTGCCATGTTATTTAATTGCCTGGTCAAAAGTACAACAACGCATGGTCAAAGGTACAACTATATGTTGTACCTTTGACCACGGTGCTATTATTTTTTTTAAATTGAAATTAAGCATAGTAAAAATAAAACTAGAACTTTGAAAAAATTACTCACCATACTAAATTACTAAACCATATGATGCTGATTATAAAAAAACAAAGAAATTGGATTTAGCCTTAATAATCAAGCTAAAAAAATTGAAAATTTGCAAAGTGGTCAAAGGAACAACACCTTCCCCTACTTTTTAAAACCCAATTTTGTACGTTTATTACAAATGAATGAAACGGTTCCTTCTTAAATATTTTCTTTCACCGAAATTCAATGACCTTTCAATAATCAAATTCTTCTCAAGCTCATTTTCAAAATTTTAAAAGACTTTATGAAATTTGGAATACATTTTTCTTCAAATAGCAAGTCTTTTTCGCATTTTCTTTCTTCAATTTGTGCATAATAAATATAATTTTTACTTTGAGCCAGAGTTTGAACATTCATATAAAAAAGAGAATGAGTCATCTCTAGTGTAAATTCAGTCACCATTTTTTCCCTCAAATCTATATGCTCTCTTCCCCATGTATTTGTTGTTAATTTTTTTTTTATCAGCTCATAATAATTTTCTGTGCAGTTGCAAATGTAGTTTTGGAGCATTAAAACAAATAATATCTTGCAATAGTTTTTTTTTACGCATTGCATTCCCTTTGTTTATACATTTGTAAATAAAGTCTTTGTGTTTGTTAATGCTCACTTTTTTTTTTTTTTTTTTTTTTTTTTTTTATAGCAGAATCAAGTTACAATTTCACAAATTGTGTATAGCTTCTGTAATTATTTCTAAAAGTATAAAATTGTTTATATATAAAGAACTTTAAGAACAAATTGAAAATACCCTAACTAATATTAAATCTATTTTTCACTTACTGTAAATTTTCCTTTTGCATTAAATTTGGAAAATAATGTACTTGTAATTTATTTTCTTTCACTGAAACATTATGAAAAGATTTTTTGGTTATTCATCATTACTATATAATATCAATTATAATATAGATATGGTTAAAAAAAACTCTTATTCTATTGCTTTTTCAGAAAGTTGATGTTTTAAAATTTATAAAAAGTAAAGATTATTATTTATTTATTTTTTCTTCACAAGAACTGAAGTTCTTGCAACTTAGGCCATACAATGATACAGTAGGCTATACAATAGATCATAGAATTGGTTAAACAAAATAAGTTTACTCTGTTAAATCTACAAATGTTAAGGCATTACTGTGTATAATTTTGTAGCAAAGCTTTCCTGGTGATTTATTTCATGCATTTTTTTCCCTTTCCAGAATTACACACTGGAATCCTTTGGACTATTGGCCTCATGAAAATGTCTGTGCCGAGTATGGTTGTGTTGCATTGACAAATCTTGGAGCCACTTGTTACCTTGCTTCATGCATTCAACATCTGTAAAAGTTGCCTCAAGCTAGAGCTACTATACTATCTGTAAAGGTATATCATTTTTAATTTTGAAAAATTGTGCAATATGTACTTTTCGTACTACTTGATTATCCCTTTGACCAAAAAACTGTTGCCAAATTATAAGATTAAATGCCAATAATGGCTGATTTTAAAAGTTATTCTCTTGACATTAAACACATTATAAATGCATTTGTTACTTCATAAAGTAAATTTTTATTTTGACATTATATTTGTATTTTTATTAGTATTACACTGACTAATTTATTTGTTCTTTTGCATTTTAAAATTAAAAAAATTCATTCTGTAGAATTTGTCAAAGTTGGTTGACGGGTCAACCAAGTAGTACCTTAATTTTTAATGCATTTGTATTGGAAGTATACACTATATTACCATTGATTATTGGACACTTGCGATTTTAGACATTTTACTAAATATCTAGAAAAATACACGAGGAATCATCTTGAAACTCTTAGTGTATAAATATAATAGTATAAGTCATACATCTCCGTGAAGATTTTTCCCCGAAACTCCATAGGGGACCATCAACAAATTAAAAAAGAATGAATATCTTTTGAATAACCCTGTTAAAACTAATGTAGCAAAAGCGCTCAAACTCTAGATTATGATTGAATGTCGATTACGATTACTCGAAGTCTGGATACAACCCTTCTTGTTTTTGCTTCATTTTGAGAATAACGGATTTTCAACTAATTCAATTGACGATTATTTTCAGAATTTTCAAGTTATGATTTTGTGACTTTCACAAAAGTTGCTCTATATATTTAACTAACATAATATACAAATGAAATTTTGATATCATTGACGCATGCACAGTAAAAAATTATTTAGTAAACCTACTCATTTTGTACAAAGTTTTCATTATTTTTTAATTCTGATTACAAGGTACTGTATGCAATGTTGTTTGTCATATTTTCTGAAAAAAATATTATTTTGTATTGAGAACTCTGAAAATTATGAGGAAGAAACTTGGAAAAATTTGGGACCATTTTTATAAAAACCTTAATTACTCTGCGAGTATGCATGCTATTTCCATAAAAATGAACAAGGCTTATTACAATAACGCATTCAATCATAATCTAGAGTTTGAGCGCTTTTGCTACATTAGTTTTGACAGGGTTATTCAAAAGATATTCATTCTTTTTTAGTTTGTTGACGGTCCCCTATGGAGTTTCGGGAAAAAATCTTCATGAAGATGTATGAATTATACTATTATATTTATACACTAAGAGTAAACTAATAAAGTTACTAGTTCAATTTATTATGCTTTTTAGTTATGTAGTTAGCTTTTTAGTTCGAGATGATTCCTCGTGTATTTTTCTAGATATTTAGTAAAATGTCTAAAATCGCAAGTTTCCAATAATCAATGGCAATATAGTGTATATATATATAATATATATATATATATATATATATGTAGGTTTATGGGAAATTTTTTTAATTTTTGTGCCAAGTTTTTAGTTAAATTTAGATAGTTTTTTACTTTACCTGCATGTATGTAACGCAATCTTTAAACGTTATTTACACCCACTTTAAGACATCAGATTGAATTGAAACTTTGCTAAATTGAACTATTGAGTATTATTTATTTTAATTCAAAGATTATTTAGTTATGGAATCCACTTCTTGCATTAACTATGCATTTTCCATGCTCTTTTGATGCAATTTTCGTTTTTTTTTTTTTTTTTGCAATCGTATGCAAAATTTGAGCAATTTTTTGCGGCTTTTTGACAAAATTTGCCATTTTTTGCGACCTTTTGACAAAATTGGTGATTACTTCAAACAATTAGCGTAATTGAAATTGTTTTTTTTTTTTTTTTTTTTTTTTTTTTTTTTTTTTCAACTATTTGTCAGAATTCGCGATACATTTTATTTCCGCAATTTTGGATTTATGACAGATATAAATATATTTTTTCATTTTTGGAAGAATTTAAAAAATATGACTTGTCTGAAAAAAAAAATTACGCGTAAACAACCTATCGCTTGAAATTTTACTTTAAAACAACTTTAAATTTTATTTTAAGCGTTTTTGGAACAAACACCGCATGTTAAAATATTTCAAAAAGGAAAAAAAAAATTGCTTTTTACATAAAATAATTTGTGTAAAACAAAATTTATCTGGTGCTAAATCCCCTTTTTTATGTGTTTTGAGTAAAAAGCAAATCATAGCAAGCATGGTAAGCATTATTTAACTTGTAATGAAAAAATGAAGACGTAAAATTCAACAAGCAATAGCTAATGATCCCGTGGGTGGATTAACTCTATTTTTGGTTTATTTTAATCCTTTTGATAAAACTTAATAGATATTATTTTCATATTTATGTGTTTCACGACCGCTGAAAAAATCGAATTTGTGTCTTAAAACTCCAGTTGAACATTTTTTTCTTGTTGTTGCTGCTGTAGTTTTTTTCTTCATTGCTACCAAGTTTAAATAAATATATATATTTTTATGTGTGTAACATAATTCATTCAAATTAAATAAATCATGCGAAAAACATGGTTATTTTTTGTTATTGCGAAGTATTTAGTTTCAGATCTTTGAATAAAGTTCTGAGCATGTTGTAATTTTTTTTTGTTTGGTTCCTTGATTTATTTTCCAGACATCATGCATTTTATTTGTCAGTGCAATAACTGTCATAATTATTATATACAACAATAAAATTTCGGCAGCAGCAAGTATTTTACTTTTCAAGATATAAAAAAATCTTCAGTGTTTCTCAAAAAATTTAAATGACAATTATTAAAAATTGCTCTGGTGAGCAACAAAAAAGGTTATGTTTTTAAGTATGAAAAAGTGTTTGACAAGTGCTTTTAATTGAATATGAGAAAGGACAAGGGATCCTTCTTGGCTACAGTTCACTGTTAATGATAGATTTTAAAAAATCACAATTGTGCTTTTTTCCATATAAAAGAAATTTACTTTAAATTTTGTCTTTTTTTTTTAGTAAAATTTTCTATCTCTCTTTACATGTGAAATTATCAAATTTCACAATGAAGTATCATAACTAAACCTTCATGTGTAAAAAAAAATTATATATCAGTGTGTCCTGACATGTATACTGGCAGAGTCACAAATTACAGTGTCCATATTATTCTGTTAAAATATAAAAGTGAATTATGATGTCACAAGTGCATGATTCGTGTTTAATTCTTGACAAATACTAAATTGGCCATTTGTTTTTAAATAAAAAAAAAAAAAAAATGCTTTATAAATGAAATGGGTTTACATTTTAAGTGAAATCATTGCAGTGTGAATTATTTCAATGAGTACAATATTTGGCCGTATATCACATCCCCAAACTAACATAAAAGTACTCTATTTTTTTAGTATTAGTATAAAAATAAACATTGTATTTAGTTTGTATAATCTAAGTTTGTATTTTAAATTACTTTGGAAAAGTTGATTTGATAAATCATTAATCCATTTTCCGTCTCCCCCCCCCTTTTTTTTCAAATTTAAATAACATTGCAGAATTTGAAATTTTACACCTTTCAACAGTGAGGGTGTACTTTTAAATTTAAAGTGTTTGAAAACTGTCTTTAACTGTATGGACTTTTTGTAATTTTTAAACCAAACAGCTCAACTACAGAATAATAATATATGGATATTTTTATCAATTATTTAAAATTATAAATCAAAACCACGATTCCTACTCATCATCCTAGGATAATCATTTGCACAAGTTTAAAGATATCTTGCTACATAAAAATAAATATTAAACCTAAATATCCTCTCATGACAATATTTTTTGTTTTCATGTACCTGAAAACATGTTTAAATTAGCAGATTTGTTATTTAAATTTACTTAATTCCAATGTCTTCTAAATTCACAATTCCTTTACTTTAATATATTTTTGTGCAACTATAGCTGAAAATATGTTCTGTTTTCCAGTCATCAGGTATCGTAATTGAAATGAACAGCAAGGCTACGTAAAATATACTACACTTCTTTATATTACTTACGGTGATAGTTCATAGACTTCAGATTCAGAATATTTCTCCTTATTTTCCATCTATCTATATTTTAAAGGGCATATTTGTAATAAATCAAGTATTACTATTTAGCAGATGTAAATAATGTCGCAATTTTTTTATTTCATTAAAACATTATATTATTTTAAAAAATATTATGAAACAATTATTACATTAACATTTAACAATTCTTTAAAACATTATTTTGTTTCTGCTAAATAATAAATCAAGTATTATTATTTAGCAGATGTAAATAATGTCATAATTTTTTTACTTTATTAAAACATTTTTTAAAACATTATGAAACAATTGTTACATTAACATTAAACAATTCTTTAAAAGATTGTTTTTTTTTAAAAAATAAAACATTATCTTTTTAATTCTTACTTACTTATTTTAACTTCTTTGCTTGTTCCACTATTTTTTTTTAACAGTATAGTTTGTTATTAGAGAATGGAGCTTGACATGTTTTAATTGATGCCAACCATTGTCAAGCATGCTCAGGTTTAAAAAAAAAAAAAAAAAAAAAAAAAAAAAAAAAATGCAATTTTTGCTTTTGTGAATTTTTAAACTTCTAAACTTTATGTACATTTCTAATTTTTACACTGTCATACAGGGAGAAAAATTCACTTTTAATGCAGTTTATTTGAAAACTATCTTAATTTATTTTTGAAACATTAATTTTATGTAGTTTTTAATACAGTTTTTTTTAATGTTTTGTACTACCATCGTGGCTACAGAAATACTCCATTTGTATTAAAATTAAAGGGAAAAAAGCAGATTACTGTTTCTTTTTGTTGCCATTTTCTCATAAAAAGTGAAAAAAAAAAATTGAAATTATAATACATACTGCCTCAAGAATAAAACCCTGTGAATTTTCTTTCATTTACTCTTAAAATAATATAAATAGTTAAGTATCTGTTTCCAGCTAATAGCAAGTTTTGAAATAAAAGGATTTTAAAATGATCAAATTAAAATACCAATCTTTTAGAAAAGGAATGCGGATATGAGATGTGAAAAGATAAATTTTGAAGTGGTAAAAATGATGTCTGATTTAGATTTCATAGGGAAAAAATTCTATGATTGAGTCAAAGTGGAATAAATTTTGTCTTTTTTCATTTTGGAATACAGTAGACTCCCTCAAATCCTTACAGCTTGGGACCAGATTGTTGTGCGGATTTTAGAATTTTGTGGATTTCTGGTCATTGCTTTGTTTACATTTTTTATACATTAATTTGAGTGTAATTAATAGGGCAGTCAGAACTATAATGAATGCTTACAATGTAATAAAATATTAAAATAAGTAATAAACTAAAATAGTAAAAATTTAGATAATTTTTAAAATGATTAAAGTACTAATAGCAAAGGTCAAGTTAATAATCAATAGTATATGATTAAATATTCATTATAAAGATGAAATGTATTTTTCCAAAATTATTCAGTGCAACTTGCCTCATAAAAGAACATTATTAATTCACATCAAGATCATAAAATAAAGATTTTTTTTTTTTCAAGTTTAGCCAAGCTTAATAACCAAAAAATTTTGATTAATGCATAAATATATTTGGTAAGAAGCCTGTGATTACCAGTGATATCAGCAATATCTTGAATTTTTTCCAAAAACATTTATTCTCACTTTGTGGAAAAAAAAAAAAAAAAAAACATGAATAGAGTATTATTAAGAAAATTAGAAATTAAAAAACATTTTGAATTGATACAAAACTAAAAAAATCAGATTTTGCCCCAATATCCAAAATGAAAGTTTCATTGTTTACATCCATAAAATATGTGCGGATTTTAGAGAGTTGTGGATTTCTGGTTTGCGGATTTGAGGGAGTCTACTGTATTAGCATAACAGCCTAATTGATAACTTTATTATATTTTACTGCTTACAAATACAATTAGTTTAATTTTAATAATTTCTACAACTGAGTTTTATAGAAATAGTATTTTGTTAATTTTAGATTAAATATAATTTATTTAATAGTTTCGGTTGCCAATATAAGGTGTACATTTTTAAAACCATTTTTGTGCGTTTATTATAAGTGAATGAAACAGTTCCTTCTTAAATATTTTCTTTCACTGAAATTCGATGGGTTCTACCATTCAATAATTAAATTCTTTTCAAGCTCATTTTCAAAATTTAAAAAGGCTTTATGAAATTTGAAACACATTTTTCTTCAAATAGCAAGTCTTTTTCCCCTTTTATTTCTTCAATTTGTGCATAATAAATATAATTTTTACTTTGAGCCAGAGTTTGAACATTCATATAAAAAAGAGCCAGAGTGTGCCTCATCTCTAGTGTAAATTCAGTCACCATTTTTTTCCTCAAATCTATATGCTCTCTTCCCCATTTATTTGTTGTTAATTTTTTTTATCAGCTCATAATAATTTTTTGTGCAGTTGCAAATGTAGTTTTGAAGCATTAAAACAAATATTATCTTGCAATAGTTTTTTTTTACACATTGCATTCCCTTTGTTTATACATTTGTAATTAAAGTCTTTGTGTTTGTTAATGCTCACTTTTTTCATAGCAGAATCATTTTACAATTTCACAAATTGTGTATAGCTTCTGTAATTATTTCTAAAAGCATAAAATTGTTTATATATAAAGAACTTTAAGAACAAATTGAAAATACCCTATCTAATATAAATCTATTTTTAACTTACTGTAAATTTTCCTTTTGCATGAAATTTGGAAAATAATGTACTTGTAATTTATTTTTTTTCACTGAAACATAATAAAAAAGTTTTTTGCTTATTCATCATTACTATATTATGTCAATTATAATATAGACATGCTTAAAACACTCTTATTCTATTGATTTTTCAGAAAGTTGATGTTTTAAAATTTATAAAAAGTAAAGATTATTATTTATCTATTTTTTTCTTCACAAGAACTGAAGTTCTTGCAACTTAGGCCATACAATGATACAATAGGCTATACAATAGGTCATAAAATTGGTAAAACAAAATGAGTTTACTTTGATTTTTTTTTTTTTTTTTTATATAAATTCTTTATAAAAAAAAATCCACAAATGTTAAGACATTACTGTGTATAATTTTGTAGCAAAGCTTTCCTGGTGATTTATTTCATGCATTTTTTTCCCTTTCCAGAATTACACATTGGAATCCTTTGGACTTATTGGCCTCATGAAGATGTCTGTGCCGAGTGTGGTTGTGTTGCATTGACAAATCTTGGAGCCACTTGTTACCTTGCTTCATGCATTCAACATCTGTAAAAGTTGCCTCAAGCTAGAGCTACTATACTATCTGCAAAGGTATATCATTTTTAATTTTTAAAAATTGTGTAATATGTACTTTTCATACTACTTGATTATCCCTTTGACCAAAAAACTGTTGCCAAATTATAAAATTAAATACCAATAATGGCTGATTTTAAAAGTTATTCTCTTGACATTAAACACATTATAAATGCATTTGTTACTTCATAAAGTAAATTTTTATTTTGACATTATATTTGTATTTTTATTAATATTACACTGACTAATTTATTTGTTCTTTTGTATTTTAAAATTAAAAAAATTCATTCTGTAGAATTTGGCAAAGTTGGTTGACGGGTCAACCAAGTAGTACCTTAATTTTTAATGCATTTGTATTGGAAGTATACACTATATTGCCATTGATTATTGGACACTTGCGATTTTAGATATTTTACTAAATATCTAGAAAAATACACGAGGAATCATCTCGAAACTCTTAGTGTATAAATATAATAGTACAGTAGAAGATCTATATAATGCAAACCTAAAAACACAAGGTTGTGCGTTATATAGAATTTTGCATTATATGGATCACATATCACACGTCATCAAATTTACCTCATAAATATAGACAAATATGTCTGAAACTCATCAAAATACATTAGAATTACCTTTATACTGCATTCCTTATCCAGATTATAAATTTTTCTATTATTGCGATCATTCAACATTTTGTTAAAAATACATTTTAAAAATGGTCCAGATACACCTGGAACCAATTTATGCATTATATTGCTCATTTTCAAAAACATTTATTGTAATAATAATTTTTTTCATTTAAAAGTTCTAAATTAAGGAGGTAAAATTTTACTAATTCATTAAATTTAGTTTTCAGACAGTAGCAGTTTTTTGCAGTCTTAAAATTCAGGTGCTCCTTCATGGCAAAATTCATTGTTTACATCTGAAATGTTGTGCGTTATATGGAGAATTGTGTTATATGGAATTCCATTATAAAGATCTTCTACTGTATAAGTCATACATCTCCGTGAAGATTTTTTCCCGAAACTCAATTGGGGACCGTCAACAAATTAAAAAAGAATGAATATCTTTTGAATAACCCTGTCAAAACTAATGTAGCAAAAGCGCTCAAACTCTAGATTATGATTGAATGTCTTATTGTAATGCACCTTGTTCATTTTTATGCAAATAGCATGCACAATCGCAGAGTAATTAAGGTTTTTATAAAAATGGTCCCAAATTTTTTCCTTATAATTTTCAGAGTTCTTAATATAAAATAATATTTTTTTCAGAAAATATGACAAACAACATTGCACAGAGTACCCAGTAATCAGAATTAAAAAATAATTAAAATTGTATACAAAATGAGTTGGTTTACTAAATAAATTTTTACTGCACATGCGTCAAAGATATCAAAATTTCATTTGCATATTATGTTAGCTAAATGTATAGAGCAACTTTTGTGAATGTCTCAAAATCATAGCTTGAAAATTCTGAAAGTAATCATCTATAGAAAAAGGACAAAATCCGTTGTTTCCAAAATGAAGCAAAAAAAATGAGGGATTTTATCCAAATGTAGTAGTACATCCCGTATTGTGTATTCTATATTGACACTAACCAATGAATATATGGATACAACCCCTCTTGATTTTGCTTCATTTTGAGAATAACGGATTTTCAACTAATTCAATTGACGATTATTTTCAGAATTTTCAAGTTATGATTTTGTGACTTTCACAAAAGTTGCTCTATACATTTAACTAACATAATATGCAAATGAAATTTTGATATCATTGACGCATGCACAGTAAAAAATTATTTAGTAAACCTACTCATTTTGTACAAAATTTTCATTATTTTTTAATTCTGATTACAAAGTACTGTGTGCAATGTTGTTTGTCATATTTTCTGAAAAAAATATTATTTTGTATTGAGAACTCTGAAAATTATAAGGAAGAAACTTGGAAAAATTTGGGACCATTTTTATAAAAACCTTAATTACTCTGCGAGTATGCATGCTATTTCCATAAAAATGAACAAGGCGTATTACAATAAGGCATTCAATCATAGAATTTGAGCGCTTTTGCTACATTAGTTTTGACAGGGTTATTCAAAAGATATTCATTCTTTTTTAATTTGTTGATGGTCCTCTATGGAGTTTCGGTAAAAAATCTTCACGGCGATGTATGGTGTATACTATTATATTTATACAGTAAGAGTTTCGAGATGATTCCTCATGTATTTTTCTAGATATTTAGTAAAATGTCTAAAATAGCAAGTGTCCAATAATCAATGGCAATATAGTGTATATATATATAATATATATATATATATATATGTAGGTTTATGGGGAATTTTTTAAATTTTTGTGCCAAGTTTTTAGTTAAATTTAGGTAGTTTTTTACTTTACCTGCATGTATGTAACGCTATCTTTAAACGTTATTTACACCCACTTTAAGACATCAGATTGAATTGAAACTTTGCTAAATTGAACTATTGAGTATTATTTATTTAATTCAAAGATTATTTAGTTATGGAATCCACTTCTTGCATTAACTATGCATTTTCTGTGCTCTTTTGATACAATTTTCATTTTTTTTTTTTTTTTTGCAATCTTATGCAAAATTTCAGCAATTTTTTGCGGCTTTTTGACAAAATTTGCCATTTTTGGCGACCTTTTGACAAAATTGGTGATTACTTTAAACAATTAGCGTAATTGAAATT
The DNA here is from genome assembly GCA_964019185.1 of Maratus speculifer. Taxonomy (NCBI): domain Eukaryota; kingdom Metazoa; phylum Arthropoda; class Arachnida; order Araneae; family Salticidae; genus Maratus; species Maratus speculifer. The sequence continues at coordinate 43,735 of CAXHSM010000984.1, read as the reverse complement.
TGTTTTTTGTTTTTTTTTTTTTCTTTTCTTTTGCAACCATTTGTCAGAATTCGCGATACATTTTATTTCCACAATTTTGGATTTATGACAGATATAAATATATTTTTTCATTTTTGGAAAAATTTAAAAAATATATCACACTTGTTTGAAAAAAAAAATTACGTGTAAACAACCCATCGCTTGAAATTTTACTATAAAACAACTTTAAATTTTATTTTAAGCGTTTTTGGAAGAAACACCGCATGTTAAAATATTTCAAAAAGGAAAAAAAAATTGCTTTTTACCTAAAATAATTTGTGTGTAAAACAAAATTTATCTGGTGCTAAATCCCCTTTTTTATGTGTTTTGAGTAAAAAGCAAATCATAGCAAGCATTTTAAGCGTTATTTAACTTGTAATGAAAAAATGAAGACGTAAAATTCAACAAGCAATAGCTAATGATCCCGTGGGTGGATTAACTTTATTTTTGGTTTATTTTAATCCTTTTGATAAAACTTAATAGATATTTTTTTCATATTTATGTGTTTCACGACCGCTGAAAAAATCGAATTTGTGTCTTAAAACTCCAGTTGAACATTTTTTTCTTGTTGTTGCTGCTGTAGTTTTTTTCTTCATTGCTACCAAGTTTAAATAAATATATATTTTTTTATGTATGTAACATAATTCATTCAAATTAAATAAATCATGCGAAAAACATGGTTATTTTTTGTTATTGCGAAGTATTTAGTTTCAGATCTTTGAATAAAGTTCTGAGCATGTTGTAATTTTTTTTTTGTTTGGTTCCTTGATTTATTTTCCAGACATCATGCATTTTATTTTTCAGTGCAATAACTGTCATAATTATTATATACAACAATAAAATTTCGGCAGCAGCAAGTATTTTACTTTTCAAGATATAAAAAAATCTTCAGTGTTTCTCAAAAAATTTAAATGACAATTATTAAAAATTGCTCTGGTGAGCAACAAAAAAGGTTAATATGTTTTTAAGTATGAAAAAGTGTTTGACAAGTGCTTTTAATTGAACATGAGAAAATACAAGGGATCCCTTCTTGGCTGCAGTTCACTGTTAATGATAGATTTAAAAAAATCACAATTGTGCTTTTTTCCATATAAAAGAAATTTACTTTAAACTTTCAGTCTTTTTTTTTTTAGTAAAATTTTCTATCTCTCTTTACATGTGAAATTATCAAATTTCACAATGAAGTATCATAACTAAACCTTCATGTGTAAAAAAAAAATGATATATCAGTGTGTCCTGACATGTATACTGGCAGAGTCACAAATTACAGTGTCCATATTATTCTGTTAAAATATAAAAGTGAATTATGATGTCACAAGTGCATGATTCGTGTTTAATTCTTGACAAATACTAAATTGGCCATTTGTTTTTAAATAAAATAAAAAAAAAATGCTTTATAAATGAAATGGGTTTACATTTTAAGTGAAATCATTGCAGTGTGAATTATTTCAATGAGTACAATATTTGGGCGTATATCACATCCCCAAACTAACATAAAAGTACTCTATTTTTTTAGTATTAGTATAAAAATAAACATTGTATTTAGTTTGTATAATCTAAGTTTGTATTTTAAATTACTTTGGAAAAGTTGATTTGATAAATCATTAATCCATTTTCCGTCTCCCCCCCCCCTTTTTTTTTTCAAATTTAAATAACATTGCAGAATTTGAAATTTTACACCTTTCAACAGTGAGGGTGTACTTTTAAATTTAAAGTGTTTGAAAACTGTCTTTAACTGTATGGACTTTTTGTAATTTTTAAACCAAACAGCTCAACTACAGAATAATAATATATGGATATTTTTATCAATTATTTAAAATTATAAATCAAAACCACGATTCCTACTCATCATCCTAGGATAATCATTTGCACAAGTTTAAAGATATCTTGCTACATAAAAATAAATATTAAACCTAAATATCCTCTCATGACAATATTTTTTGTTTTCATGTACCTGAAAACATGTTTAAATTAGCAGATTTGTTATTTAAATTTACTTAATTCCAATGTCTTCTAAATTCACAATTCCTTTACTTTAATATATTTTTGTGCAACTATAGCTGAAAATATGTTCTGTTTTCCAGTCATCAGGTATCGTAATTGAAATGAACAGCAAGGCTACGTAAAATATACTACACTTCTTTATATTACTTACGGTGATAGTTCATAGACTTCAGATTCAGAATATTTCTCCTTATTTTCCATCTATCTATATTTTAAAGGGCATATTTGTAATAAATCAAGTATTACTATTTAGCAGATGTAAATAATGTCGCAATTTTTTTATTTCATTAAAACATTATATTATTTTAAAAAATATTATGAAACAATTATTACATTAACATTTAACAATTCTTTAAAACATTATTTTGTTTCTGCTAAATAATAAATCAAGTATTATTATTTAGCAGATGTAAATAATGTCATAATTTTTTTACTTTATTAAAACATTTTTTAAAACATTATGAAACAATTGTTACATTAACATTAAACAATTCTTTAAAAGATTGTTTTTTTTTAAAAAATAAAACATTATCTTTTTAATTCTTACTTACTTATTTTAACTTCTTTGCTTGTTCCACTATTTTTTTTTAACAGTATAGTTTGTTATTAGAGAATGGAGCTTGACATGTTTTAATTGATGCCAACCATTGTCAAGCATGCTCAGGTTTAAAAAAAAAAAAAAAAAAAAAAAAAAAAAAAATGCAATTTTTGCTTTTGTGAATTTTTAAACTTCTAAACTTTATGTACATTTCTAATTTTTACACTGTCATACAGGGAGAAAAATTCACTTTTAATGCAGTTTATTTGAAAACTATCTTAATTTATTTTTGAAACATTAATTTTATGTAGTTTTTAATACAGTTTTTTTTAATGTTTTGTACTACCATCGTGGCTACAGAAATACTCCATTTGTATTAAAATTAAAGGGAAAAAAGCAGATTACTGTTTCTTTTTGTTGCCATTTTCTCATAAAAAGTGAAAAAAAAAAATTGAAATTATAATACATACTGCCTCAAGAATAAAACCCTGTGAATTTTCTTTCATTTACTCTTAAAATAATATAAATAGTTAAGTATCTGTTTCCAGCTAATAGCAAGTTTTGAAATAAAAGGATTTTAAAATGATCAAATTAAAATACCAATCTTTTAGAAAAGGAATGCGGATATGAGATGTGAAAAGATAAATTTTGAAGTGGTAAAAATGATGTCTGATTTAGATTTCATAGGGAAAAAATTCTATGATTGAGTCAAAGTGGAATAAATTTTGTCTTTTTTCATTTTGGAATACAGTAGACTCCCTCAAATCCTTACAGCTTGGGACCAGATTGTTGTGCGGATTTTAGAATTTTGTGGATTTCTGGTCATTGCTTTGTTTACATTTTTTATACATTAATTTGAGTGTAATTAATAGGGCAGTCAGAACTATAATGAATGCTTACAATGTAATAAAATATTAAAATAAGTAATAAACTAAAATAGTAAAAATTTAGATAATTTTTAAAATGATTAAAGTACTAATAGCAAAGGTCAAGTTAATAATCAATAGTATATGATTAAATATTCATTATAAAGATGAAATGTATTTTTCCAAAATTATTCAGTGCAACTTGCCTCATAAAAGAACATTATTAATTCACATCAAGATCATAAAATAAAGATTTTTTTTTTTTCAAGTTTAGCCAAGCTTAATAACCAAAAAATTTTGATTAATGCATAAATATATTTGGTAAGAAGCCTGTGATTACCAGTGATATCAGCAATATCTTGAATTTTTTCCAAAAACATTTATTCTCACTTTGTGGAAAAAAAAAAAAAAAAAAACATGAATAGAGTATTATTAAGAAAATTAGAAATTAAAAAACATTTTGAATTGATACAAAACTAAAAAAATCAGATTTTGCCCCAATATCCAAAATGAAAGTTTCATTGTTTACATCCATAAAATATGTGCGGATTTTAGAGAGTTGTGGATTTCTGGTTTGCGGATTTGAGGGAGTCTACTGTATTAGCATAACAGCCTAATTGATAACTTTATTATATTTTACTGCTTACAAATACAATTAGTTTAATTTTAATAATTTCTACAACTGAGTTTTATAGAAATAGTATTTTGTTAATTTTAGATTAAATATAATTTATTTAATAGTTTCGGTTGCCAATATAAGGTGTACATTTTTAAAACCATTTTTGTGCGTTTATTATAAGTGAATGAAACAGTTCCTTCTTAAATATTTTCTTTCACTGAAATTCGATGGGTTCTACCATTCAATAATTAAATTCTTTTCAAGCTCATTTTCAAAATTTAAAAAGGCTTTATGAAATTTGAAACACATTTTTCTTCAAATAGCAAGTCTTTTTCCCCTTTTATTTCTTCAATTTGTGCATAATAAATATAATTTTTACTTTGAGCCAGAGTTTGAACATTCATATAAAAAAGAGCCAGAGTGTGCCTCATCTCTAGTGTAAATTCAGTCACCATTTTTTTCCTCAAATCTATATGCTCTCTTCCCCATTTATTTGTTGTTAATTTTTTTTATCAGCTCATAATAATTTTTTGTGCAGTTGCAAATGTAGTTTTGAAGCATTAAAACAAATATTATCTTGCAATAGTTTTTTTTTACACATTGCATTCCCTTTGTTTATACATTTGTAATTAAAGTCTTTGTGTTTGTTAATGCTCACTTTTTTCATAGCAGAATCATTTTACAATTTCACAAATTGTGTATAGCTTCTGTAATTATTTCTAAAAGCATAAAATTGTTTATATATAAAGAACTTTAAGAACAAATTGAAAATACCCTATCTAATATAAATCTATTTTTAACTTACTGTAAATTTTCCTTTTGCATGAAATTTGGAAAATAATGTACTTGTAATTTATTTTTTTTCACTGAAACATAATAAAAAAGTTTTTTGCTTATTCATCATTACTATATTATGTCAATTATAATATAGACATGCTTAAAACACTCTTATTCTATTGATTTTTCAGAAAGTTGATGTTTTAAAATTTATAAAAAGTAAAGATTATTATTTATCTATTTTTTTCTTCACAAGAACTGAAGTTCTTGCAACTTAGGCCATACAATGATACAATAGGCTATACAATAGGTCATAAAATTGGTAAAACAAAATGAGTTTACTTTGATTTTTTTTTTTTTTTTTTATATAAATTCTTTATAAAAAAAAATCCACAAATGTTAAGACATTACTGTGTATAATTTTGTAGCAAAGCTTTCCTGGTGATTTATTTCATGCATTTTTTTCCCTTTCCAGAATTACACATTGGAATCCTTTGGACTTATTGGCCTCATGAAGATGTCTGTGCCGAGTGTGGTTGTGTTGCATTGACAAATCTTGGAGCCACTTGTTACCTTGCTTCATGCATTCAACATCTGTAAAAGTTGCCTCAAGCTAGAGCTACTATACTATCTGCAAAGGTATATCATTTTTAATTTTTAAAAATTGTGTAATATGTACTTTTCATACTACTTGATTATCCCTTTGACCAAAAAACTGTTGCCAAATTATAAAATTAAATACCAATAATGGCTGATTTTAAAAGTTATTCTCTTGACATTAAACACATTATAAATGCATTTGTTACTTCATAAAGTAAATTTTTATTTTGACATTATATTTGTATTTTTATTAATATTACACTGACTAATTTATTTGTTCTTTTGTATTTTAAAATTAAAAAAATTCATTCTGTAGAATTTGGCAAAGTTGGTTGACGGGTCAACCAAGTAGTACCTTAATTTTTAATGCATTTGTATTGGAAGTATACACTATATTGCCATTGATTATTGGACACTTGCGATTTTAGATATTTTACTAAATATCTAGAAAAATACACGAGGAATCATCTCGAAACTCTTAGTGTATAAATATAATAGTACAGTAGAAGATCTATATAATGCAAACCTAAAAACACAAGGTTGTGCGTTATATAGAATTTTGCATTATATGGATCACATATCACACGTCATCAAATTTACCTCATAAATATAGACAAATATGTCTGAAACTCATCAAAATACATTAGAATTACCTTTATACTGCATTCCTTATCCAGATTATAAATTTTTCTATTATTGCGATCATTCAACATTTTGTTAAAAATACATTTTAAAAATGGTCCAGATACACCTGGAACCAATTTATGCATTATATTGCTCATTTTCAAAAACATTTATTGTAATAATAATTTTTTTCATTTAAAAGTTCTAAATTAAGGAGGTAAAATTTTACTAATTCATTAAATTTAGTTTTCAGACAGTAGCAGTTTTTTGCAGTCTTAAAATTCAGGTGCTCCTTCATGGCAAAATTCATTGTTTACATCTGAAATGTTGTGCGTTATATGGAGAATTGTGTTATATGGAATTCCATTATAAAGATCTTCTACTGTATAAGTCATACATCTCCGTGAAGATTTTTTCCCGAAACTCAATTGGGGACCGTCAACAAATTAAAAAAGAATGAATATCTTTTGAATAACCCTGTCAAAACTAATGTAGCAAAAGCGCTCAAACTCTAGATTATGATTGAATGTCTTATTGTAATGCACCTTGTTCATTTTTATGCAAATAGCATGCACAATCGCAGAGTAATTAAGGTTTTTATAAAAATGGTCCCAAATTTTTTCCTTATAATTTTCAGAGTTCTTAATATAAAATAATATTTTTTTCAGAAAATATGACAAACAACATTGCACAGAGTACCCAGTAATCAGAATTAAAAAATAATTAAAATTGTATACAAAATGAGTTGGTTTACTAAATAAATTTTTACTGCACATGCGTCAAAGATATCAAAATTTCATTTGCATATTATGTTAGCTAAATGTATAGAGCAACTTTTGTGAATGTCTCAAAATCATAGCTTGAAAATTCTGAAAGTAATCATCTATAGAAAAAGGACAAAATCCGTTGTTTCCAAAATGAAGCAAAAAAAATGAGGGATTTTATCCAAATGTAGTAGTACATCCCGTATTGTGTATTCTATATTGACACTAACCAATGAATATATGGATACAACCCCTCTTGATTTTGCTTCATTTTGAGAATAACGGATTTTCAACTAATTCAATTGACGATTATTTTCAGAATTTTCAAGTTATGATTTTGTGACTTTCACAAAAGTTGCTCTATACATTTAACTAACATAATATGCAAATGAAATTTTGATATCATTGACGCATGCACAGTAAAAAATTATTTAGTAAACCTACTCATTTTGTACAAAATTTTCATTATTTTTTAATTCTGATTACAAAGTACTGTGTGCAATGTTGTTTGTCATATTTTCTGAAAAAAATATTATTTTGTATTGAGAACTCTGAAAATTATAAGGAAGAAACTTGGAAAAATTTGGGACCATTTTTATAAAAACCTTAATTACTCTGCGAGTATGCATGCTATTTCCATAAAAATGAACAAGGCGTATTACAATAAGGCATTCAATCATAGAATTTGAGCGCTTTTGCTACATTAGTTTTGACAGGGTTATTCAAAAGATATTCATTCTTTTTTAATTTGTTGATGGTCCTCTATGGAGTTTCGGTAAAAAATCTTCACGGCGATGTATGGTGTATACTATTATATTTATACAGTAAGAGTTTCGAGATGATTCCTCATGTATTTTTCTAGATATTTAGTAAAATGTCTAAAATAGCAAGTGTCCAATAATCAATGGCAATATAGTGTATATATATATAATATATATATATATATATATGTAGGTTTATGGGGAATTTTTTAAATTTTTGTGCCAAGTTTTTAGTTAAATTTAGGTAGTTTTTTACTTTACCTGCATGTATGTAACGCTATCTTTAAACGTTATTTACACCCACTTTAAGACATCAGATTGAATTGAAACTTTGCTAAATTGAACTATTGAGTATTATTTATTTAATTCAAAGATTATTTAGTTATGGAATCCACTTCTTGCATTAACTATGCATTTTCTGTGCTCTTTTGATACAATTTTCATTTTTTTTTTTTTTTTTGCAATCTTATGCAAAATTTCAGCAATTTTTTGCGGCTTTTTGACAAAATTTGCCATTTTTGGCGACCTTTTGACAAAATTGGTGATTACTTTAAACAATTAGCGTAATTGAAATTTGTTTTTTGTTTTTTTTTTTTTCTTTTCTTTTGCAACCATTTGTCAGAATTCGCGATACATTTTATTTCCACAATTTTGGATTTATGACAGATATAAATATATTTTTTCATTTTTGGAAAAATTTAAAAAATATATCACACTTGTTTGAAAAAAAAAATTACGTGTAAACAACCCATCGCTTGAAATTTTACTATAAAACAACTTTAAATTTTATTTTAAGCGTTTTTGGAAGAAACACCGCATGTTAAAATATTTCAAAAAGGAAAAAAAAATTGCTTTTTACCTAAAATAATTTGTGTGTAAAACAAAATTTATCTGGTGCTAAATCCCCTTTTTTATGTGTTTTGAGTAAAAAGCAAATCATAGCAAGCATTTTAAGCGTTATTTAACTTGTAATGAAAAAATGAAGACGTAAAATTCAACAAGCAATAGCTAATGATCCCGTGGGTGGATTAACTTTATTTTTGGTTTATTTTAATCCTTTTGATAAAACTTAATAGATATTTTTTTCATATTTATGTGTTTCACGACCGCTGAAAAAATCGAATTTGTGTCTTAAAACTCCAGTTGAACATTTTTTTCTTGTTGTTGCTGCTGTAGTTTTTTTCTTCATTGCTACCAAGTTTAAATAAATATATATTTTTTTATGTATGTAACATAATTCATTCAAATTAAATAAATCATGCGAAAAACATGGTTATTTTTTGTTATTGCGAAGTATTTAGTTTCAGATCTTTGAATAAAGTTCTGAGCATGTTGTAATTTTTTTTTTGTTTGGTTCCTTGATTTATTTTCCAGACATCATGCATTTTATTTTTCAGTGCAATAACTGTCATAATTATTATATACAACAATAAAATTTCGGCAGCAGCAAGTATTTTACTTTTCAAGATATAAAAAAATCTTCAGTGTTTCTCAAAAAATTTAAATGACAATTATTAAAAATTGCTCTGGTGAGCAACAAAAAAGGTTAATATGTTTTTAAGTATGAAAAAGTGTTTGACAAGTGCTTTTAATTGAACATGAGAAAATACAAGGGATCCCTTCTTGGCTGCAGTTCACTGTTAATGATAGATTTAAAAAAATCACAATTGTGCTTTTTTCCATATAAAAGAAATTTACTTTAAACTTTCAGTCTTTTTTTTTTTAGTAAAATTTTCTATCTCTCTTTACATGTGAAATTATCAAATTTCACAATGAAGTATCATAACTAAACCTTCATGTGTAAAAAAAAAATGATATATCAGTGTGTCCTGACATGTATACTGGCAGAGTCACAAATTACAGTGTCCATATTATTCTGTTAAAATATAAAAGTGAATTATGATGTCACAAGTGCATGATTCGTGTTTAATTCTTGACAAATACTAAATTGGCCATTTGTTTTTAAATAAAATAAAAAAAAAATGCTTTATAAATGAAATGGGTTTACATTTTAAGTGAAATCATTGCAGTGTGAATTATTTCAATGAGTACAATATTTGGGCGTATATCACATCCCCAAACTAACATAAAAGTACTCTATTTTTTTAGTATTAGTATAAAAATAAACATTGTATTTAGTTTGTATAATCTAAGTTTGTATTTTAAATTACTTTGGAAAAGTTGATTTGATAAATCATTAATCCATTTTCCGTCTCCCCCCCCCCTTTTTTTTTTCAAATTTAAATAACATTGCAGAATTTGAAATTTTACACCTTTCAACAGTGAGGGTGTACTTTTAAATTTAAAGTGTTTGAAAACTGTCTTTAACTGTATGGACTTTTTGTAATTTTTAAACCAAACAGCTCAATTACAGAATAATAATATATGGATATTTTTATCAATTATTTAAAATTATAAATCAAAACCACGATTCCTACTCATCCTCCTAGGATAATCATTTGCACAAGTTTAAAGATATCTTGCTACATAAAAATAAATATTAAACCTAAATATCCTCTCATGACAATATTTTTTGTTTTTATGTACCTGAAAACATGTTTAAATTAGCAGATTTGTTATTTAAATTTACTTAATTCCAATGTCTTCTAAATTAATAATTCCTTTACTTGATATATTTTTGTGGAACTATAGCTGAATGATATGTTCTGTTTTCCAGTCATCAGGTATCGTAATTGAAATGAACAGCAAGGCTAGGTAAAATATACTGCACTTCTTTATATTACTTACGGTGATAGTTCATAGACTTCAGATTCAGAATATTTCTCCTTATTTTCCATCTATCTCTGTTTTAAAGGACATATTTGTAATAAATCAAGTATTACTATTTAGCAGATGTAAATAATGTCGCAATTTTTTTATTTCATTAAAACATTATATTATTTTTAAAAATATTATGAAACAATTATTACATTAACATTTAACAATTCTTTAAAACATTATTTTGTTTCTGCTAAATAATAAATCAAGTATTATTATTTAGCAGATGTAAATAATGTCATAATTTTTTTACTTTATTAAAACATTTTTTAAAACATTATGAAACAATTGTTACATTAACATTAAACAATTCTTTAAAAGATTGTTTTTTTTTTTTTAAATAAAACATTATCTTTTTACTTCTTACTTACTTATTTTAACTTCTTTGCTTGTTCCACTATTTATTTTTAACAGTATAGTTTGTTATTAGAGAATGGAGCTTGGCATGTTTTAATTGATGCCAACCATTGTCAAGCATGCTCAGGTTTAAAAAAAAAAAAAAAAATGCAATTTTTGCTTTTGTGAATTTTTAAACTTCTAAACTTTATGTACATTTCTAATTTTTACACTGTCATACAGGGAGAAAAATTCACTTTTAATGCAGTTTATTTGAAAACTATCTTAATTTATTTTTGAAACATTAATTTTATGTAGTTTTTAATACAGTTTTTTTTAATGTTTTGTAGTACCATTGTGACTACAGAAATACTCTATTTGTATTAAAATTAAAGGGAAAAAAGCAGATTACTGTTTCTTTTTGTTGCCATTTTCTCATAAAAAGTGAAAAAAAAATTGAAATTATAATACATACTGCCTCAAGAATAACACCCTGTGAATTTTCTTTCATTTACTCTTAAAATAATATAAATAGTTAAGTATCTGTTTCCAGCTAATAGCAAGTTTTGAAATAAAAAGATTTTAAAATGATCAAATTAAAATACCAATCTTTTAGAAAAGGAATGCGGATATGAGATGTGAAAAGATAAATTTTGAAGTGGTAAAAATGATGTCTGATTTAGATTTCTTAGGGAAATAATTCTATGATTGAGTCAAAGTGGAATAAATTTTGTCTTTTTTCATTTTGGAATACAGTAGACTCCCTCAAATCCTTACAGCTTGGGACCAGAGGTTGTGCGGATTTTAGAATTTTGCGGATTTCTCGTCATTGCTTTGTTTACATTTTTTATACATTATGGTGTGTAAATGTATAAAAAATGTGTAATTAATAGGGCAGTCAGAACTATAATGAATGCTTACAATGTAATAAAATATTAAAATAAGTAATAAACTAAAATAGTAAAAATTTAGATAATTTTTAAAATGATTAAAGTACTAATAGCAAAGGTCAAGTTAATAATCAATAGTATATGATTAAATATTCATTATAAAGATGAAATGTATTTTTCCAAAATTATTCAGTGCAACTTGCCTCAGAAAAGAACATTATTAATTCACATCAAGATCATAAAATAAAGATTTTTTTTTTTTCAAGTTTAGCCAAGCTTAATAACCAAAAAATTTTGATTAATGCATAAATATATTTGGTAAGAAGCCTGTGATTACCAGTGATATCAGCAATATCTTGAATTTTTTCCAAAAACATTTATTCTCACTTTGTGAAAAAAAAAAAAAAAAAAAAAAAAGAAAAAAGAAAGAAAGAAAGAAAAAAAATGAATAGAGTATTATTAAGAAAATTAGAAATTAAAAAACATTTTGAATTGATACAAAACTAAAAAAATCAGAATTTGCCCCAATATTCAAAATGAAAGTTTCATTGTTTACATCCATAAAATATGTGCGGATTTCAGAGAGTTTTGGATTTCTGGTTTGTGGATTTGAGGGAGTCTACTGTATTAGCATAACAGCCTTAATTGATAACTTTATTATATTTTACTGCTTACAAATACAATTAGTTTAATTTTAATAATTTCTACAACTGAGTTTTATAGAAATAGTATTTTGTTAATTTTAGATTAAATATAATTTATTTAATAGTTTCGGTTGCCAATATAAGGTGTACATTTTTAAAACCATTTTTGTGCATTTATTATAAGTGAATGAAACAGTTCCTTCTTAAATATTTTCTTTCACCGAAATTCGATGGGTTCTACCATTCAATAATTAAATTCTTTTCAAGCTCATTTTCAAAATTTAAAAAGGCTTTATGAAATTTGGAATACATTTTTCTTAAAATAGCAAGTCTTTTCCCCCTTTTATTTCTTCAATTTGTGCATAATAAATATAATTTTTACTTTGAGCCAGAGTTTGAACATTCATATAAAAAAGAGCCAGAGTGTGCCTCATCTCTAGTATAAATTCAGTCACCATTTTTTTCCTCAAATCTATATGCTCTCTTCCCCATTTATTTGTTGTTAATTTTTTTTATCAGCTCATAATAATTTTTTGTGCAGTTGCAAATGTAGTTTTGAAGCATTAAAACAAATATTATCTTGCAATAGTTTTTTTTTTACACATTGCATTCCCTTTGTTTATACATTTGTAATTAAAGCCTTTGTGTTTGTTAATGCTCACTTTTTTTCATAGCAGAATCATTTTACAATTTCACAATTTGTGTATAGCTTCTGTAATTATTTCTAAAAGCATAAAATTGTTTATATATAAAGAACTTTAAGAACAAATTGAAAATACCCTATCTAATATAAATCTATTTTTAACTTACTGTAAATTTTCCTTTTGCATGAAATTTGGAAAATAATGTACTTGTAATTTATTTTTTTTCACTGAAACATAATAAAAAAGTTTTTTGGTTATTCATCATTACTATATAATATCAATTATAATATAGACATGGTTAAAAAAACTCTTATTCTATTGCTTTTTCAGAAAGTTGATGTTTTAAAATTTATAAAAAGTAAAGATTATTATTTATCTATTTTTTTCTTCACAAGAACTGAAGTTCTTGCAACTTAGGCCATACAATGATACAGTAGGCTATACAATAGGTCATAAAATTGGTAAAACAAAATGAGTTTACTTTGATTTTTTTTTTTTTTTTTATATAAGTTCTTTATATAAAAAAATCCACAAATGTTAAGGCATTACTGTGTATAATTTTGTAGCAAAGCTTTCCTGGTGATTTATTTCATGCATTTTTTTCCCTTTCCAGAATTACACATTGGAATCCTTTGGACTTATTGGCCTCATGAAGATGTCTGTGCCGAGTGTGGTTGTGTTGCATTGACAAATCTTGGAGCCACTTGTTACCTTGCTTCATGCATTCAACATCTGTAAAAGTTGCCTCAAGCTAGAGCTACTATACTATCTGCAAAGGTATATCATTTTTAATTTTGAAAAATTGTGTAATATGTACTTTTCATACTACTTGATTATCCCTTTGACCAAAAAACTGTTGCCAAATTATAAGATTAAATACCAATAATGGCTGATTTTAAAAGTTATTCTCTTGACATTAAACACATTATAAATGCATTTGTTACTTCATAAAGTAAATTTTTATTTTGACATTATATTTGTATTTTTATTAATATTACACTGACTAATTTATTTGTTCTTTTGTATTTTAAAATTTAAAAAATTCATTCTGTAGAATTTGGCAAAGTTGGTTGACAGGTCAACCAAGTAGTACCTTAATTTTTAATCCATTTGTATTGGAAGTATACACTATATTGCCATTGATTATTGGACACTTGCGATTTTAGATATTTTACTAAATATCTAGAAAAATACAAGAGGAATCATCTCGAAACTCTTAGTGTATAAATATAATAGTATAAGTCATACATCTCCGTGAAGATTTTTTCCTGAAACTCCACAGGGGACCGTCAACAAATTAAAAAAGAATGAATATCTTTTGAATAACCCTGTCAAAACTAATGTAGCAAAAGCGCTCAAACTCTAGATTATGATTGAATGTCTTATTGTAATGCACCTTGTTCATTTTTATGCAAATAGCATGCACAATCGCAGAGTAATTAAGGGTTTTATAAAAATGGTCCCAAATTTTTTCCTTATAATTTTCAGAGTTCTTAATATAAAATAATATTTTTTTCAGAAAATATGACAAACAACATTGCACACAGTACCCAGTAATCAGAATTAAAAAATAATTAAAATTGTATACAAAATGAGTTGGTTTACTAAATAAATTTTTACTGCACATGCGTCAAAGATATCAAAATTTCATTTGCATATTATGTTAGCTAAATGTATAGAGCAACTTTTGTGAATGTCTCAAAATCATAGCTTGAAAATTCTGAAAGTAATCGTCTATAGAAAAAGGACAAAATCCGTTGTTTCTAAAATGAAGCAAAAAAAATGAGGGATTTTATCCAAATGTAGTAGTACATCCCGTATTATGTATTCTATATTGACTCTAATCAATGAATATATGGATACAACCCCTCTTGTTTTTGCTTCATTTTGAGAATAACGGATTTTCAACTAATTCAATTGACGATTATTTTCAGAATTTTCAAGTTATGATTTTGTGACTTTCACAAAAGTTGCTCTATACATTTAACTAACATAATATGCAAATGAAATTTTGGTATCATTGACGCATGCACAGTAAAAAATTATTTAGTAAACCTACTCATTTTGTACAAAATTTTCATTATTTTTTAATTCTGATTACAAGGTACTGTGTGCAATGTTGTTTGTCATATTTTCTGAAAAAAATATTATTTTGTATTGAGAACTCTGAAAATTATAACGAAGAAACTTGGAAAAATTTGGGACCATTTTTATAAAAACCTTAATTACTCTGCGAGTATGCATGCTATTTCCATAAAAATTGTCAGCCATTTTTCTTCCTTAACACTCTAAAATACATAATTCTAATTATATATATCGTAATATTGTAAAATGGCATGGCTTACTATCTTATGTTTTGTTCCAACTTCCATTTTTCTTCTTTGCCGGCATTTTTCCAATCTTCCGATCTTTTGTTTACATGTTCAAATCAATCGCTTATCTTTTCGATCGTCGCTGATGGGTACGTTCATCCAGGTTTTATCGTTCCGTTCGGTCGCAATTCGCAAGCATCGCGGATCGCAACTCGCAAGTGGCTGTCTTGCATTTCTTCCATCGCAAGTCAGGAACGTGTTTGCTCAACTCGGAGGGGCGTATCCAGTTTCGGAATTGCCGCTGCTATTTAAACCAGCGGAGATAGATTGTGTGGGGGATTTTGAAGCGATGTTATGTTTCAAGATAGTTGACGTTAATGTCAATATGATATAGTTTCAGAAATGTTTTTTTTAATTCATCCAGTTTTTAAAGTTTTAATGTTAACGTCTAGTTGCTTAGTCATGCCAAACCCATTGCTGGACATTTGATTGTGAAGAATGGTGTATCAACTTCGCCCGTGTTTCATTTATCAGCAGTCGTAACCCATTTGTGTTTTTAATCAAGTCTTCATATTTATGTGTGGATATTATTAGCTTCAGTTAAAAACTCTACGTTTTCTTAAAACTTTTCCATCGAAATAGTTGGTGTGCCATATCATGGGAATCCTTTCAGTACGTCAATAGCAGTCGTCCATAAGTGAGTCCGTTTTGTTTTCATTGCTATCCTAGTATTGTTATATGCCATGCCATGCCATTCAATAAGTAATATTATTTCATTACATAGAATGTTTTTAATTTAAATACAGATTTGAACTTATTCTCTATTTACATTTTGCCAGTTATATTTTACATCTAAGTTTATACATATTTTTATTTAAACTTGAATATTATAATTTTTTAACTGAACTTGTTTCTGTTCACGTTATGCCTGTTATATTTTTCACCTGGACTTATACATGTTTTATTTAAACTTGCACTTATTTTTCGTTAATAAACGTTAGCCTTATTTTTACTGAAAAACAGTTTCTTTAATGTCTTACACTACACTGTCACACTGTCACCAATACTTACTCTCTTAGGTCACCGTAGTTGCACTGTTATAAGCTGCTAAATTTTATGTTGTTTTAGACGGTTCTTGTTACAGAACCGATCACGGGTTATGGGCCCGAAGCGAATACGCTTTTAAACCCTTTACGGCGGCCATAACCTAATTGGTGACATTTCAAAAATTTTTTTTGACAGTTGTTTGTAGTATGCGGCCATTGGACCTCCGAGTCATTTTAGAGGGGGGGGCCGCAATATAAAATTTTTTGAAGGCTATATGATTTTTTTTTTCTCCCTTTTCCTATTGATATGAAATACAAAAAGGTTTTTTTTTGGATCATTTATAATAGAAATTTTTGTACTATCTGATTACTAAGTACGTTATTTAAAAAAAAAAAAAAAAAAAAAAAAAAAAAAAAATTTTCTCCTTTTTTATGTAATATCTTCTGTTTAAATGCATGGCCATGGCTAACATACAGGTGTGCATAACAAAACTGAATTCTCACAATTATGGAACTTGGGCAGCTGACGTTAAGTATCTACTATTAGATAAGAATGCGTGGAGCATAGTAAATGGCACTGAAAAGGCTCCTGATGAAAATGACTCTGTAGCGACAAAAGAATATAAATCCAGAGTCAGGTCTGCACTATCAATTGTATATTTAAATGTTGAGAATGAATTCCGGAGAATCATCGAAAATATCGACGACCCTCATGAAGCCTGGACTAAACTTAAATTGCATTTTCAGCCTGATAACCGGGCACGCCATATGCAATTATTTGGCGAAATTCTTTCCTGTAAGATACAACCTGAAGAGCCCGTTGATATGTTTGCAGCTCGCCTCCAAAGGCTTGCTGACCAACTTGCTGCAATAAATGAGCCAATCAAAGAAACTTACCTCACATTTCAATTGCTTAGATGGCTCCCGAAGAAGTTCGACAACATGGTGCAAGGGATTCTGCGATGGCCAGACGAACAGTTTACGTTCAAAAGTGTTCTTACAGAACTAGTCGCAGAGGAGTCCCGTATCAAACTACGAGAGGACGACAGAGTGGATGCCGTGCAGTCTCATTTCTCCAGAGCCCGTTCCTCAAAGAAGTGTTCCTTTAAGCCTAAGTTCAGAGGTCGGTGTCACAAATGTGGACGCATAGGACATTTACAGAGCCAGTGTAGAGTGCCTGATGTCACCCGCCAGGAATCCTGTTTTAGCTCTAGTTCCAGAAGTTCCATGATGCCTAGAGACTCCTCCAATTCCGGTTCCGTGGTGTACAGAGACTCTTCCAGTTCCAGAAATTCTTCTTTGTCCAGAGGTTCCTCCTTTTCCAGAAATTCATCGAAAGACTCTTCCGTATCCAGTCCTGTCCGTGCTCAGTCTGATGGTCATAGATCCAGAAAAGATGTGCCTCGCAACCGACGTCAACGTAAGACAACAGGCCAGGTAAATTACCTCATACAATCTAATCTGAGTAACCTAAAATGTGGTGGAGACGCCTGGGTCTTTGACACAGGTGCCTCCCACCATTTCTGTAAAGATAAAAGTTTATATGTTAAGTTTAAACCATTAAAAAATGAGGAATTGGCTGTTGCAGTTGACGGTGCTACTTTCCCTATCGAGGGCACCGGTTTAGTGGATTTAAAAATAAATGGGGAAATGGTTCGCTTCGGCGACGTCATGTATTGTCCTAGTCTAAGACATAATTTAATTTCAGGTCCCAGACTTGATAAAATGGGTGCCAAGTTCAAAGGAGGTGAGGGAAGGGTCAAGGCATATCGGGATTCTGGCACACTTTTTCGTGCTTTTCTTAAAGATGGCATTTACTGCCTCCATCCAGATCCTAACCATAATAATAGAAATAAAGACCCGAAAATTAACCGTAATCAAAATCCTAAAAAGGTACGTTTCCAAGCCTCAACCGTTCAAAAGGATGATTTTAAACTCTGGCATAGACGCCTTGGGCACATCAGTTCCACATTAATTGAACATACTCTAAAATGTAATGGCGTTAGGGGCTTACCACCCATTAAATGTAAAGACTTTGAATGTGAAACATGTAAAATTAATAAACACAGACGAACATCATTCCGCCCAATAAACCAAATAAGATCTAAACGACCTCTAGAACTGCTACACACTGATCTGTGGGGTCCGACACAAATAACAGGGCGAAACGGGGAGAAGTATTTCCTAACTATAACAGACGACTTCTCTCGCAAAGTGTCAGTATACCCCTTATGCAGTAAAACACAGGTATTTAAGGTATTTTCTAACCACGTAAAAAGAGCAGAAAGGTTTTTGGGCACCAAAGTAAAAGAAGTCCGTAGCGACAATGGGCGGGAATTCGATAATGAAGCATTCACTAAATTTTTTGAGGACAATGGCATAAAACACGAATTTACCAATGTATATTCTCCAGAGCAAAATGGAGTTTCAGAACGTTTAAATCAAACAATAATGGACGGGGCTCGCTCAATACTCAGTGAAAGTAAACTCAGTCTCAAATTCTGGCCAGAAGCTGTCTTATACATCGCATACACTCTTAACCGAATATGTCACAAAACTCAGAAAAAAACTCCTTTCGAATATTATTGTGGTAATAAACCGTCCATAAGACATTTACGACCTTTTGGTACGGTGGCATATGTGGGGGTACCTAAACAACTAAGAAATTCCAAATTCGATCCAAAGGCTAAAAAGGGTGTTTTAGTGGGTTACGCAATGTCTACAAAAGGCTACAGGGTATGGATTCCCGAAACCAATAAAATAATAGAGACAATAAATGTTAGGTTTGGTGACGAATCTGTATCTAGAAGTATCCACAAACACAGTGAACAAGGTCCAAGCTATTCAATAGGCACAAACCCATTTACTACTTCGGAGCAGCGCAACGGAAGCGATCTGGGACCCTCTTATATCCTAAATTCCGAACCACCTGAAATAGACCCTTTGACTGACCTTCAACCTGACAGATTTACTTCAGAAGCACCACCCACTCAAAGTATTAGACCGAGTACCTCTAAATCTTCCGACTCTGCCTCCTCACACCCATTTGAGGGTGACAGTGACGAGGATAGCGAGGAGTTTACTAGAACTCTCAGGGAAGCTGTCTGGTTCCGTAAGCCTGTAACTAGGCCTGACAAATCGAGAACCGACGTCTACTATTACGAGTTGGGTGAGACACAACGTCTAAGATCACTGAAGGAAGTAAGAGACTACTGTCATTCTAATGGTATAAAATTTGATCCGTCACTGTTCAGTTTTAAAGGAAGCAATAAGTACGAAGGCATTGTAAAGTCCACTCCTAGTCCTAGCTCAAGTCCTAGTTACACACCTCCACACACCTCTTTCTCTGAAACTCATAAAACCAGTTCCTGACTAGAAGACTCCATACCTACCACATATAAACAGGCGTTAAAATCACCTCAGTGGGAACTCTGGAGACAGGCAATGAAGGAAGAGATGGATGTTATAAATAAAAGACAAGTATGGGTATTAACACCTCTACCACCCAACACCGAACCACTAGGCTGCAGATGGGTATTCACCATCAAACGAGACGACAAGGGACGGGTTGCAAGGTATAAAGCGAGACTTGTAGCACAAGGCTACAAACAAGTCAGGGGTGAAACGTACGATGAGACGTTTTCGCCCGTAGTCAATTTCAGTCTAATTCGCTTTTTCTTTGCAGCCCTTGTCTCATGTCTCGGATGGATCCACACTCAGTGTGATGTAAAAGGTGCCTATCTGTATGCCCCTCTTTCTGATAACATCTACATGAAACAACCATCAGGGTTCGAGGTAAAAGGTAAAGAGCATTTAGTCTGCAAACTCCAGAGGGCCCTTTATGGCCTCCACCAGAGTGGACGAGTATGGTTTTATGAATTACATAAGATTTTAATTTCTCTTGGTTTTAAAAAGTTAGAGTGGTGTAATTGCGTCTATTCGTTTTCCAATTATGTTGTTTTATTACTATATGTGGATGACTTTGTAATATTAAGTAACCATCAGAAACATATTAATGAAGTTTTAACCCTTTTAACAAAACATTTTGACATAAAAATCCTGGGGAGAACACGCAAACTACTTGGTGTTGAGTTTGAGGAGGATGAGAATGGCACTGTTTCAATTCATCAAAGGCAATATATTGATGATATTTGTACAAGATTTAAAGAATTCAACTTTCCCATTACATCACTCCCTATAACTAAAGGTACTGTTTACTCCAAGTCACAATGTCCTCAAACCGAAGTAGAAACCCAGGAAATGTTACAATATCCATACAGAAGTGTTTTGGGCTGCCTTTCTTTTTTAACAAGCAGGACACGTCCTGATATTTCGTACGCTGTAAATATCTTCAGCCAATTCCAGAGCAATCCTGGGATTGTTCACTGGAATGGTCTCCTGAAGCTTTTAGGGTATGTCCAAAGCACAAAACACTATAAACTGAGGTTACCTTGCAACCACATAAACCTAATAACTTACACCGACGCGGATTTCGCCGCTAATAGGGATGACAGGACATCAATGGGGGGACAACTACTAGTGTTAGACAAAGCTCCTATCATGTGGAGAGCCTTTAAACAAAAATCTGTCTGTTTGTCTACTATGGAATCAGAATTTGTGGCTTTAACAGAAGCAACTAAAGAGCTTCTATGGTTTAGTAGGATCATAACTGAATGTTATGACAAACATATTTTTACAGGTCCACAAGTTAAACCAACACTTTTAGTAGACAACATGGCCTCCATTGATTTTCTTAAGTCTCCCATTGAAAATTACAGAACGAAACACATTGACGTAAAATTATTTTTTGTTAGAGACCTTTTAAACCAAGAGATTTTTAATGTTAAACACGTAGCCAGTAAATCTAATCTCTCAGACATTTTCACTAAACCTTTAACAAAGTGTGATCTTAAGAAATTTATTGATGTAATTTTTAGTTATAAGTAATTTATATATATACATGATATTTAAATGCTATGAAAAAAAAAAAAGAAACTCCTCCTCCTTTGAACTTGTGTCAAGCATTAAGATGCTTGTTTAACTTTTCATGTTAAACCTTGAAGTTTAGTTTTTTTTAAACTGAAATTTTTGTATATTTCAGTACTTTTCTTTTGAGGAAAAATGTTTGAATATGTAATTATACTCTTGTTATTTCATACTTGTTTCGTATGCATGCGTTTCATAATATCATTTCATAGGTGTTGGAAATCGAGTTGTATTTTTTTTTTTTGCATATGTAAATATGAAAATTTTTCTTCTCGTTTTAAGAATATATATATATAACAAGTTTTTTTCATATTTAATTGGCCAAATCATTTGCAAATGTATATCGTTTCAAAAGCTTAAGCATATTTTTTTTTTTTTGTGTTGTCTTTCACGTGAGCGCTCACAGTCATTTAACTATGTCACTAACATAATCGTTATCATGATCATGATCATTGTTGTTCTCATTATTGAAATTTTCTCATTTGCATAACATGTATCTTTCATATATTATCAAAGTATTTTCATATTGTAATTCATGTATTTTTATTCTTCATATTATCCTGAATTTGTGTTTATGTGATAATCATTCTCTTTCAGAATAAATATGCAAATGTATAATTGTTTAAAATTCATTCGAATATTGTTACAAGCCAAGACCAAAGGAAAAATCATCATATTAAATTGTTTATGTAAAGGTAACTCGTAGTCACTTGCACGTGACGAGGTAATTGTAATTATCTTTCACGGTTTTTTCAGGAAAATGTTATCTTTATAGACTGTTACTATTGAACTGTATTCGACGTGAAAAAAAACTTTTCGTTAGAGTTACAATTGTAACTGAACTTTCACGAAATGAAAGAATTGTTAATCTAGTTGTTATATAATTGTTAAAATTGTTGTTATTGTTGAATATTGTTATTAACATTATTGAAAATTGATGTTTTTGATTAACCCTGTTGAAGTTATTGAATTTGTTGCATTTATACTTGTTAATGTCAAGTTTCTGTTTTACTGGTAACTATCGAAGTGTGATAGTTGATATTCTAATGCTTTACATTATTCCATATATATATATATATATAATTTACAATATCTGTTGATTATCCATTTTATTTTTAAGTACGAGTGTTAAGGGGGGGGGCGATTGTCAGCCATTTTTCTTCCTTAACACTCTAAAATACATAATTCTAATTATATATATCGTAATATTGTAAAATGGCATGGCTTACTATCTTATGTTTTGTTCCAACTTCCATTTTTCTTCTTTGCCGGCATTTTTCCAATCTTCCGATCTTTTGTTTACATGTTCAAATCAATCGCTTATCTTTTCGATCGTCGCTGATGGGTACGTTCATCCAGGTTTTATCGTTCCGTTCGGTCGCAATTCGCAAGCATCGCGGATCGCAACTCGCAAGTGGCTGTCTTGCATTTCTTCCATCGCAAGTCAGGAACGTGTTTGCTCAACTCGGAGGGGCGTATCCAGTTTCGGAATTGCCGCTGCTATTTAAACCAGCGGAGATAGATTGTGTGGGGGATTTTGAAGCGATGTTATGTTTCAAGATAGTTGACGTTAATGTCAATATGATATAGTTTCAGAAATGTTTTTTTTAATTCATCCAGTTTTTAAAGTTTTAATGTTAACGTCTAGTTGCTTAGTCATGCCAAACCCATTGCTGGACATTTGATTGTGAAGAATGGTGTATCAACTTCGCCCGTGTTTCATTTATCAGCAGTCGTAACCCATTTGTGTTTTTAATCAAGTCTTCATATTTATGTGTGGATATTATTAGCTTCAGTTAAAAACTCTACGTTTTCTTAAAACTTTTCCATCGAAATAGTTGGTGTGCCATATCATGGGAATCCTTTCAGTACGTCAATAGCAGTCGTCCATAAGTGAGTCCGTTTTGTTTTCATTGCTATCCTAGTATTGTTATATGCCATGCCATGCCATTCAATAAGTAATATTATTTCATTACATAGAATGTTTTTAATTTAAATACAGATTTGAACTTATTCTCTATTTACATTTTGCCAGTTATATTTTACATCTAAGTTTATACATATTTTTATTTAAACTTGAATATTATAATTTTTTAACTGAACTTGTTTCTGTTCACGTTATGCCTGTTATATTTTTCACCTGGACTTATACATGTTTTATTTAAACTTGCACTTATTTTTCGTTAATAAACGTTAGCCTTATTTTTACTGAAAAACAGTTTCTTTAATGTCTTACACTACACTGTCACACTGTCACCAATACTTACTCTCTTAGGTCACCGTAGTTGCACTGTTATAAGCTGCTAAATTTTATGTTGTTTTAGACGGTTCTTGTTACAGAACCGATCAAAAATGAACAATGCGTATTACAATAAGGCATTCAATCATAGAGTTTGAGCGCTTTTGCTACATTAGTTTTGACAGGGTTATTCAAAAGATATTCATTCTTTTTTAATTTGTTGATGGTCCTCTGTGGAGTTTCGGTAAAAAATCTTCATGGCGATGTATGGCGTATACTATTATATTTATACAGTAAGAGTTTCGAGATGATTCCTCATGTATTTTTCTAGATATTTAGTAAAATGTCTAAAATCGCAAGTGTCCAATAATCAATGGCAATATAGTGTATATATATATAACATATATATATATATGTAGGTTTATGGGGAATATTTTTAATTTTTGTGCCAAGTTTTTAGTTAAATTTAGGTAGTTTTTTACTTCACCTGCACGTATGTAACGCTATCTTTAAACGTTATTTACACCCACTTTAAGACATCAGATTGAATTGAAACTTTGCTAAATTGAACTATTGAGTATTATTTATTTAATTCAAAGATTATTTAGTTATGGAATCCACTTCTTGCATTAACTATGCATTTTCCGTGCTCTTTTGATGCAATTTTTTTTTTTTTTTTTTTTTTTTTTTTTTTTTTTCTTTGCAATCTTATGCAAAATTTGAGCAATTTTTTGCGGCTTTTTGACAAAATTTGCCATTTTTGGCGACCTTTTGACAAAATTTGTGATTACTTTAAACAATTAGCGTAATTGAAAATTTTTTTTTTTTTTTTTTTTTGCAACCATTTGTCAGAATTCGCGATACATTTTATTTCCACAATTTTGGATTTATGACAGATATAAATATATTTTTTCATTTTTGGAAAAATTTAAAAAATATATCACACTTGTTTGAAAAAAAAAATTACGCATAAACAACCCATCGCTTGAAATTTTACTTTGAAACAACTTTAAATTTTATTTTAAGCATTTTTGGAAGAAACACCGCATGTTAAAATATTTCAAAAAGGAAAAAAAAAAATTGCTTTTTACGTAAAATAATTTGTGTGTAAAACAAAATTTATCTGGTGCTAAATCCCCTTTTTTATGTGTTTTGAGTAAAAAGCAAATCATAGCAAGCATGGTAAGCATTATTTAACTTTTAATGAAAAAATGAATACATAAAATTCAACAAGCAATTGCTAATGATCCTGTGGGTGGATTAACTTTATTTTTGGTTTATTTTAATCCTTTTGATAAAACTTAAAATAGATATTTTTTTCATATTTATATGTTTCACGACCGCTGAGAAAATCGAATTTGGGTCTTAAAACTCCAGTTGAACATTTTTTTCTTGTTGCTGCTGCTGTAGTTTTTTTATTCATTGCCACCAAGTTTAAATAACTATATATATTTCTTATGTATTTAACAATTCATTCAAATTAAATAAATCATGTGAAAAACATGGTTATTTGTTGTTATTGCAAAGTATTTAGTGCCAGTTCTTTGAATAAAGTTCTGAGCGTGTTGCAGTTTTTTTTGTTCGGTTCTTTGATTTATTTTCCAAACATCATGCATTTTATTTGACAATGCAATAACTTTCATAATTATTGTATACAACAATAAAATTTCGGCAGCAGCAAGTATTTTACTTTTCAAGATATAAAAAAATCTTCAGTTTTTATCAAAAAATTTAAATGACAATTATTAAAAATTGCTCTGGTGAGCAACAAAAAAGGTTAATATGTTTTTATGTATGAAAAAGTGTTTGACAAGTGATTTTAATTGAACTTGAGAAAGGACAAGGGATCACCTCTTGGCTGCAGTTCACTGTTAATGATAAATTTGAAAAAAATCACAATTGCTCTTTTTTCCATATAAAAGAAATTTACGTTAAACTTTCAGTCTTTTTTTTTTTTAGTAAAATTTTCTATCTCTCTTTACATGTGAAATTATCAAATTTCACAATGAAGTATCATAACTAAACCTTCATGTGTAAAAAAAAAATGATATATCAGTGTGTCCTGACATGTATACTGGCAGAGTCACAAATTACTGTATGAGTCACAAATTACAGTGTCCTTATTATTCTGTTAAAATATAAAAGTGAATTATGATGTCACAAGTGCATGATTCGTGTTTAATTCTTGACAAATACTAAATGGGCCATTTGTTTTTAAATAAAATTTAAAAAAAATCTATATATTAAAACGAAAGCCGTTTTTATTCAGCACACTCAAACTGCTCTCTGCGCATTCGTGCTTGCGCAGATCCGACAACAGAACCAATGAGGGAAGAGATAGTTACTGTCTCTAAAGGTTAGCACGGTATGCATGCCCGCGTTCGTTCAATGGATCTACTGTGTCTGAGTGACATGTATGGATTTTTTTTATCGCAACGTAATATGTATATTTTTAACATAGGATCAGAGTAATCTATTACATATTACATCTTAAATTAGTCTTTTCAACAATATAACCTGGTAAGTGAGAACTTTTTTTTGAATGGCAATGTAACATCGGGTCGATCGAGTTTATTTATTTTGATTTTGCCCGTTTTTATTGAAGGACATAATTTAACCGTTTTGTCTATTGCATAACACTTCTTATTTTGTTTTCAATCTTTTTTTTTTTTTAAAGTAATTCCTTATTGTGATCTTCATTTCTGTCATATGAAAAATACATTTCTATTTTGCCATGGGTACACTGAAGTAAAATATCCCCCTTACGATGTTCGCGAAAACTTTTCTCGCATAGTATTTTTTCGATCGATGCTTAATTTTATATTTCATAATATTATTTATTTTGGTTTTGCCAGTTTTTATTGAAGGACATAATTTAACCGTTTCTTCTATTGCGTAACACTTCTTATTTTGTTTTCAATCTTTTTCTTTTTTCTAAAGTAATTCCTTATTGTGATCTTCATTTCTGTCATATGAAAATTTCGTTTCTATTTTGCCTATAGCATTTGCATTTGTTGCATTATCATTTTGAAAATTAATAAAAAATAACAAAAGACAAAACATTGCAAATTCTAAATTCGTATTACTCAACTAAATAAACATAGGTCTTGCAAAAAATAAACAAAATAATAAGAGATCAAAATAGATGCCTTATGAATAACTTACTTTTTTAAATCTGCAGCTACAAAATATATATGTATATTTAATTTGGACATGCAAAAAACATTCTGAAATGTCTCAATCAATCACAAGATTTTTGTGGGGACTTCTACTGATTGATAATTTTTGTGGGGTTTTTACATAACTGAAAGACTTTTTTTCCATGATTGATTAATGAATTTTATAATTTTTACCCCACATGACCAACTGTCGAACTGATTGACAAATTTTCTATTTTTCATGTGATGCAGTAGCGTAGCTTAGTTTTTTGGCGCCCGGGGCCAGCAAGAAATTTTGCGCCTCCACCCCAATATAGATATATAACAATTTCTCTCAATTTGGCGCCCCTAGGCCTCTGCTCCCGGGGCGGACACCCCCCTTAGCTACGCCACTGATGTGATGGATTGAGAAATTTAGTGATTTTTTTTTTCTGATGAACAAAGAAATGTTGCATCTTTTCTCCCTGCAATTAATGAAAGTTGTTTTTTGAAATTTGTTGTTTTTTTTCTTGCAATCTTTTGATGTAATTTGCCGTTTTATTGAATTTATCCTTCTTTCGTGATTTTTTTTTGAGAAAATGTCGTTTTTTGTTATCTTTTTGAGAAATTTGTCTTTTTTTTTTTTTGCTATTTTTTGCGAAATTTACGTTTTTTTGCGATTACCTAAACAAAATTTCTGTGCTTTTGAGATCTTTGGACGAAATTTGTGTCTTTTATGATACCTGGACAGTTTCGAAGAAGTTTATCATTTTTCTGGAGTTCTTTCGATGAAATTGTCGTTTTGTCATGATCTTTCGATGTAATTTGCCGTTTTATTGAAGATCTTTTTGCAAAATTTTTTGGGTTTTTTGCGAAATTTACTTTTTTTGTGATTATTTGATGAAATTTGCTTTTTTTTCAATCCTTTGACGAAATTTGTTGTTTTCGCATAATATTTTGAATTTTTTTTTCACAATATGTTTAATTTGCCATTTTTTAGAATTTTTTTTGTTAAAATTTGCTTTTTTTTTCGAAATTTTTTTAAACGTTTTGGCAAAATTTTGATTTTTTGCAATATTTTCATGAAATTTGTTTTATTTGAGATACATGAACAATTTTTTTTTTCTGCAGTTTTTTGACAAATTTTTTAGAGATCTTTTGAAGAAATTTGTTGTTTTTTGCAATCTGTTGACGAAATTTGCTGTTTTTTTTTTTTTCACATCTATTTACAAAATTTGCTGGTGTTCTTTTTTTTTTGGGGGGGGGGGGTATTTTGACGAAATTTGTTATTTTTTGTGATTATTTGCCAAAATTCATGTTTTTTTTAATACTTGGATAACATTATTTGTTTTCTCAGGGATTTTCGGTGAAATTTGTCATTTTCTCACGATCTTTCGATGTAATTTGCTGTTTTATCAAAATTATCTTTTTTTGTGAAATTTTTCATTTTTTTTGTTATTTTCAGAAATTTGTCTCTTTTTTTCACCTTTTTTTTTTTTTTCAAAATTTATCTTTTTTGTGATCTTTTAATGAAATGTACCTCTTTTTTTCATCTTTTGACAAAATGTGTTGTTTACCAATATTTGCATTTTTTGAAGTACCTAGACAAATTTAAAATATTTTCACGATCTTTTGACGAAATTCACGTCTTTAATTATACTAGGAAATAATTATTTGTTTTCTCAGGGATTTTCAGTGAAATTTGTCGTTTTTTCTTGCCATCTTTCAATGTAATTTGCCGTTTTATCAAATTATTCTTTTTTTCGTGATTTTTTTTTGTTAAATTTGTTGGGTTTGTTTTGTTTTTTTCAGAAATTTGTCATTTTTTTTCCACCTTTTTTTTTTGCAAAATTTACCTTTTTTGTGATTTTTTGATGAAATGTGCCTCTTTTTTTCATCATTTGACAAAATATGTTGTTTTCTCATAATCTGTTTACCAATATTTGCATTTTTTGAAGTACCTAGACAAATTTAAAGTATTTTCACGATCTTTTGACGAAATTCATGTCTTTTATGATACCAGGAAATAATTATTTGTTTTCTCAGGGATTTTCGGTGAAATTTGTCGTTTTTTTTTTTTGCTATCTTTCGATGTAATTTGCCGTTTTATCAAATTTATCCTTTTTTTGGAAATTTGTTGGTTTTTTTTTCATTTTTTTTTTTTTTTTCAGAAATTTGTCAAGATTGTGTAAATGCTATAGGCAAAATAGAAATGAATGTTTCATATGACAGAAATGAAAATCACAATAAGAAATTACTAAAAAAAAAAAAAAAAGATTGAAAACAAAATAAGAAGTGTTATGCAATAGAAAAAACGGTTAAATTATGTCCTTCAAAAAGAAGGGCAAAATCAAAATAAACTCGAGCGACCCGATGTTACATTGCCTATCAATAAAAAAGTTAGTTCTCACTTACCAGGTTATTTGTTGAAAAGACTAATTTACTCTGATCCTATGTTAAAAATATACTTATTACGTTGCGATAAAAAATTCCATACATATATTTAATTGCCTACAGAATGAGGGAATAAACATATGTCACTCAGCACACAGTTCAATGGGTACACTGAACTGCAGTATTCCCATTGTAAGATTACCCAGAAAAAACATTCAGAAATGTCTCGATCAATCACAAAATTTTTGTGGGCTTTTTTACATAACTAAATGACTTTTTATCCATGATTAATTAATTAATTTTATAATTTTTACCCCACATGACCAACTGTCGATTTTTGTATTTTTTCTTCAACTGATTGACAAATTTTCTATTTTTCATGTGATGGATCGAGAAATTTTGTGATTTTTTTTTTTTTTTCTTATGAACAAAGAAATGTTGCATCTTTTCCCCCTGCAATTAATGAAAGTTGTGTTTTGAAATTTATTGTTTTTTTCTCACAATCTTTTGATGTAATTTGCCGTTTTATCGAATTTATCCTTTTTTTCATGATTTTTTTGAGAAATTGTCGTTTTTTGTTATCTTTTTGAGAAATTTGTTTTGTTTTTTTCTTTCTATTTTTTGCAAAATTTACCTTTTTTTGCGATTACCTAGACAAAATTTATGTGCTTTTGAGATCTTTGGACGAATTTCATGTCTTTTATGATACCTGGACAGTTTTGGAGAAGTTTATCGTTTTTCTGGAGTTCTTTCGATGAAATTGTCGTTTTGTCATGATCTTTCGATGTAATTTGCCGTTTTATTGAAGATCTTTTTGCAAAATTTTTTGGGTTTTTTTGCGAAATTTACTTTTTTGTGATTATTTGATGAAATTTGCTTTTTTTTTTTCAATCCTTTGACGAAATTTGTTGTTTACTCACAATCATTTGTCAAAACTTTTTGTTTTCTTACAATATTTTGAATTTTTTTTTTTCAGAATATGTTTACAAATTTGCCATTTTTTTAGGGATTTTTTTTTTTGTCAAATTTGGCTTTATTTTTCGAAATTTTTTCATGAAAATTGCCAATATTTTAAGATGTTTCGGCAAAATTTTGATTTTTTGCAATACTTTCACGAAATTTGTTTTGTTTGGGATACCTAGACAATTTTTTTTTCATTTTTTTGACAAATTTTTTAGAGATCTTTTCATAAAATTTGTTGTTTTTTGCAATCTGTTGACGAAATTTGCTGTTTTTTTTCACATCCATTTACAAAATTTCTGGGTGATGTTTTTTGGGGGGTGGGAGGGTATTTTGACGAAAATAGCTATTTTTTGTGATTATTTGCCAAAATTTGCATTTTTTATGGTACCTAGACAAATTTTTGTACATAGTAAATGATTTCTAGCATTTTTTTAAAAAAACTTTAACAGTAGAAAAATAATCTTCAAACATTTTCAAGAGTTTGTGATGTGTGTCGCAGCGTTGCACCGATTCTGTGCCCAGGATCATGTCATGTTGGTGTTACGTTGGTAAATGGAAAAGCATATTGAAATTTTTAAGAAATATTAATTTTTCTATAGCGGCAAAGTACTTTTTTTCTTTGGTTCTTTCATATTGTTGCCGTCAAGTTTTGACGGGTTTCACCTAGCCAGAATAAATATCATTAATTTTTTTAATATGTGAAATCAACATGTATTTTTGATTTATGAAAATGTAATAGAAAAGTTAGTTGAAAATGCAAATGTTTATTTGTTGAATGGGGTGGGTAATGTAAAAACAAATTAACCACTGAGAGGATCATTGTTACAGTTGTTGCTAAATAGCAAACTATAAATTCTGTCTTATTTTGCTGCAAAGTAAGTGAAGTATGTATATTTTGTATGAAATGAGAAATGATGGTAATTTGTGATTTATTCATGTCATGTACAATTTATTGGTGTTGTATTTGTAAATGGAAAATTATCAAATGAGAGAGATTCTAATTCTATAGCAGCATGTTTGAATGTAACTCTGCCAATTGCGGGTCATTTGCCTGGATGTAAAATGCAGGTTTTTCTTTTATTTATTGAAATTTTTGCTGAAGATTAGTCGTTAAAAAATCCTTCAATAGCTGAAAAATACCTTTTATTTCTGTGGTGCCGTCAAGTTTTGACGGGTTCCATCTAGTGCTTTATAAATGAAATGGGTTTACATTTTAAGTGAAATCATTGCAGTGTGAATTATTTCAATGAGTACAATATTTGGCCGTATATCACATCACCAAACTAACATAAAAGTACTCTATTTTTTTAGTATTAGTGTAAAAATAAACATTGTATTTAGTTTGTATAATCTAAGTTTGTATTTTAAATTACTTTGGAAAAGTTGATTTGATAAATCATTAATCCATTTTCCGTCTCCCCCCCCTTTTTTTTCAAATTTAAATAACAATGCACAATTTGAAATTTTACACCTTTCAACAGTGAGGGTGTACTTTTAAATTTAAAGTGTTTGAACACTGTCTTTAACTGTATGGACTTTTTGTAATTTTTAAACCAAACAGCTCAATTACAGAATAATAATATATGGATATTTTTATTAATTATTTAAAATTATAAATCAAAACCACGATTCCTACTCATCATCCTAGGATAATCATTTGCACTAGTTTAAAGATATCTTGCTACATAAAAATAAATATTAAATATCCTCTCATGACAATATTTTTTGTTTTCATGCATCTGAAAACATGTTTAAATTAGCAGATTTGTTATTTAAATTTACTTAATTCCAATGTCTTCTAAATTCACAATTCCTTTACTTTAATATATTTTTGTGCAACTATAGCTGAATGATATGTTCTGTTTTCCAGTCATCAGGTATCGTAATTGAAATGAACAGCAAGGCTACGTAAAATATACTACACTTCTTTATATTACTTACGGTGATAGTTCATAGACTTCAGATTCAGAATATTTCTCCTTATTTTCCATCTATCTATATTTTAAAGGACATATTTGTAATAAATCAAGTATTACTATTTAGCAGATGTAAATAATGTCGCAATTTTTTTATTTCATTAAAACATTATATTATTTTTTAAAATATTATGAAACATTTATTACATTAACATTTAACAATTCCTTAAAACATTATTTTGTTTCTGCTAAATAATAAAGTATTATTATTTAGCAGATGTAAATAATGTCATAATTTTTTTACTTTATTAAAACATTTTTTAAAACATTATGAAGCAACTGTTACATTAACATTAAACAATTCTTTAAAACATTGTTTTTTTTTAAATAAAACATTATCTTATTACTTCTTACTTACTTATTTTAACTTCTTTGCTTGTTCCACTATTTTTTTTTTTAACAGTATAGTTTGTTATTAGAGAATGGAGGTTGGCATGTTTTAATTGATGCCAAACATTGTCAAGCATGCTCAGGAAAAAAAAAAAAAAAAAAAAAAAAATGCATTTTTTGCTTTTGTGAATTTTTAAACTTCTAAACTTTATGTACATTTCTAATTTTTACACTGTCATACAGGGAGAAAAATTCACTTTTAATGCAGTTTATTTGAAAACTATCTTAATTTATTTTTGAAACATTAATTTTATGTAGTTTTTTAATACAGTTTTTTTTTAATGTTTTGTAGTACCATTGTGACTACAGAAATTTTCTATTTGTATTAAAAGTAAAGGGAAAAAAAGCAGATTGCTGTTTCTTTTTGTTGCCTTTTTCTCATAAAAAGTGAACAAAAAAATTGAAATTAAAATACATACTGCCTCAAGAATAAAACCCTGTGAATTTTCTTTCATTTACTCTTAAAATAATATAAATAGTTAAGTATCTGTTTCCAGCTAATAGCAAGTTTTGAATTAAAAGGATTTTAAAATGGTCAAATTCAATCTTTTAGAAAAGGTGAATGCGGATATGAGAGGTCCAAATATAAATTTGAAGTGGTAAAAATGATGTCTGATTTAGATTTCATAGGGAAAAAATTCTATGATTGAGTCAAATTGGAATAAATTTTGTCTTTTTTCATTTTGGAATATTAGCATAAGAGCCTTAATTGATAACTTTATTATATTTTACTGCTTACAAATAGAATTAGTTTAATTTTAATAATTTCTACAACTGAGTTTTATAGAAATAGTATTTTGTTAATTTTAGATTAAATATAATTTATTTAATAGTTTCACTTGCCAATATAAGATGTACTTTTTTAAAACCATTTTTGTGCATTTATTATAAGTGAATGAAACAGTTCCTTCTTAAATATTTTCTTTCACCGAAATTCGATGGGTTCTACCTTTCAATAATTAAATTCCTTTCAAGCTCATTTTCAAAAGTTTAAAAGACTTTATGAAATTTGGAATACATTTTTCTTCAAATAGCAAGTCTTTTTCCCATTTTTTTTCTTCAGTTTGCGCATAATAAATATAATTTTTACTTTGAGAAAGAGTTTGAACATTCATATAAAAAAGAGAATGAGTCTGCCTCATCTCTAGTGTAAATTCAGTCACCATTTTTTCCCTCAAATCTATATGCTCTCTTCCCCATTTATTTGTTGTTATTATTATTTTTTTTTTTTTTTATCAGCTCATAATTTTCTGTGCAGTTGCAAATGTAGTTTTGGAGCATTAAAACAAATAATATCTTGCAATAGTTTTTTTTTTACACATTGCATTCCCTTTGTTTATACATTTGTAAATAAAGTCTTTGTGTTTGTTAATGCTCACTTTTTTTATAGCAGAATCATGTTACAATTTCACAAATTGTGTATTGCTTCTGTAATTATTTCTAAAAGTATAAAATTGTTTATATATAAAGAACTTTAAGAACAAATTGAAAATACCCTAGCTAATATTAAATCTATTTTTAACTTACTGTAAATTTTCCTTTTGCATAAAATTTGGAAAATAATGTACTTGTAATTTATTTTCTTTCACTGAAACATAATAAAAAAGTTTTTGGGTTATTCATCATTACTATATAATATCAATTATAATATAGACATGGTTAAAAAACTCTTATTCTATTGCTTTTTCAGAAAGTTGATGTTTTAAAATTTATAAAAAGTAAAGATTATTATTTATTTTTTTCTTCACAAGAACTGAAGTTCTTGCAACTTAGGCCATACAATGATATAGTAGGCTATACAATAGATCATAGAATTGGTTAAACAAAATGAATTTACTTTGTAAAAAAAAAAAAAAAAAAAAAAAATCTACAAATGTTAAGGCATTACTGTGTATAATTTTGTAGCAAAGCTTTCGTGGTGATTTATTTCATGCATTTTTTTCCCTTTCCAGAATTACACAATGTATGTCCTTAGGACTATTGGCCTCATGAAGATGTTTGTGCCGAGTGTGGTTGTGTTGCATTGACAAATCTTGGAGCCACTTGTTACCTTGCTTCATGCATTCAACATCTGTACATGTTGCCTCAAGCTAGAGCTACTATACTATCTGCAAAGGTATATCATTTTTAATTTTGAAAAATTGTGCAATATGTACTTTTCGTACTACTTGATTATCCCTATGACCAAAAAACTATTCCCAAATTATAAGATTAAATGCCAATAATGGCTGATTTTAAAAGTTATTCTCTTGACATTAAACACATTATAAATGCATTTGTTACTTAATAAAGTAAATTTTTATTTTGACATTATATTTGTATTTTTATTAATATTACACTGACTAATTTATTTGTTCTTTTGTTATTTTAAAATTAAAAAAATTCATTTTGTAGAATTTGGCAAAGTTGGTTGACGGGGCAACCAAGTAGTACCTTGATTTTTAATGCATTTGTATATGAAGTATATATATATAATATATATATATATGTAGGTTTAAGGGGAATTTTTTTAATTTTTGTGCCAAGTTTTTAGTTAAATTTAGGTAGTTTTTGACTTTACCTGCATGTATGTAATGCAATCTTTAAATGTTATTTACACCCACTTTAAGACATCAGATTGAATTGAAACTTTGCTAAATTGAACTATTGAGTATTATTTATTTTAATTCAAAGATTATTTAGTTATGGAATCCACTTCTTGTGTTAACTATGCATTTTCCGTGCTCTTTTGATGCAAATTTTTTTTTTCTTTTTTTTTTTTTTTTTTTTTTTTTTTCAATCTTATGCAAAATTTGAGCAATTTTTTGTGGCTTTTTGACAAAATTTGCTATTTTTGGCGACTTTTTTGACGAAATTGGTGATTACTTTAAACGATTAGTGTAATTGAAATTTTTTTTTTTTTTTTTTTTTTTTTTTTTTTTTTTTTTTTTTGCAACCATTTGTCAGAATTCACGATACATTTTATGTCCTCAATTTTGGATTTATGACAGATGTATATATATATATATTTTCATTTTTGGAAAAATTTAAAAAATATATCACACTTTGATAAAAAGTTAATTAAATCCAATTGATTTTTTAAATCATCAGATTTTAAAATATTCACCTTTTGTATAAACATTTTAATAACAATTCTAATTCTTCTTAAGAAAGGTGTTATAGTAAAAATAAAATACATTGACATGTTTCGGAACCGTCAAATAAGTTCCATAGTCATAATATAAATAAAACAAAATTTCAAAATATTTCTCAGACAATACAAATGACACGCGACAATGAGATATAAATAACAAAAATCTCGTGAGGGCTTGAATAGGATGAACCAAGTTGGAATTTCTTTTGATCATGGTCTATTTTTATTTTAATTTTTTACAATAGCGCGCATGTTTTTTGGTGTTTTTTATATCTCTTTGTCGCGTGTCATTTGTATTGACCGTGAAATAGTTTGAAATTTTTCTTTTTAGTTAAGTTTTAGATCATGGTCTATATTTTAATTTAATTTTTTGCAATAGAGCGCATGTTTTTTGTTATTTATATCTCATTGTCGCATGTCATTTGTATTGTCTGAGAAATATTTTGAAATTTTGTTTTATTTATATTATGACTATGGAATTTATTTGACGGTTCTGAAACATGTCAATGTATTTTATTTTTACAATAACACCTTTCTTAAGAAAAATTTAAATTGTTATTAAAATATATCACACTTGTTTGAAAAAAAAAAAAATTACGCATAAACGGTGCATCGCTTGAAATTTTACTTTAAAACAACTTTAAATTTTATTTTAAGCGTTTTTGGAAGAAACACTGTATGTTAAAATATTTCAAAAAGGAAAAAAAAAATTGCTTTGTACGTAAAATGATTTGTGTGTAAAACAAAATTTATCTGATGCTAAATCCCCTTTTTTATGTGTTTTGAATGCAGAGCTGCCAACTTCTACGCCTGTTTAAATGTTAAAAACAAGTTTACAACCACATTTTTATTCAAGCAAAATGTATTCGATTTATATTCAATATTATGTATTACAATATATAAGGTCAATTACTTACAACAAGTTCTGGTTCAAATATATTTATTTGACTGTAAATAGGCGTAGAAGTTGGCAGCCATGTGAATGTAAAAAGCAAATCATAGCAAGCATGCTAAGCCTTATTTAACTCTTAATGAAAAAATGAAGATGTAAAATTCAACAAGTGATAGCTAATGATCCCGTGGATGGATTAACTTTATTTTTGGTTTATTTTAATCTGTTTGATAAAACTTAAAATAGATATTTTTTCATATTTATATGTTTGACGACCGCTGAGAAAATCGAATTTGTGTCTTAAAACTCCTGTTGAACATTTTTTTCTTGTTGTTGCTGCTGTAGTTTTTTTATTCATTGCCACCAAGTTTAAATAAATATATATTTTTTTATGTATGTAACATAATTCATTCAAATTAAATAAATCATGTGAAAAACATGGTTATTTGTTGTTATTCCGAAGTACTTAGTTTCAGCTCTTTGAATAAAGTTCTGAGTGCGTTGTAATTTTTTTTGTTCGGTTCCTTGATTTATTTTCCAAACATCATGCATTTTATTTGACAATGCAACTTTCATAATTATTATATACAACAATAAAATTTCGGCAGCAGCAAGTATTTTACTTTTCAAGATATAAAAAAATCTTCAGTTTTTATCAAAAAATTTAAATGACAATTATTAAAAATTGCTCTGGTGAGCAACAAAAAAGGTTAATATGTTTTTATGTATGAAAAAGTGTTTGACAAGTGCTTTTAATTGAACATGAGAAAGGACAAGGGATCCCCTCTTGTCTGCAGTTCACTGTTAATGACAAATTTGAAAAAAATCACAATTGTGCCTTTTTCCATATAAAAGTAATTTACATAAAACTTTCAGTCTTTTTTTTTTTTTAGTAAAATTTCAGGGTGGCTACAGATTCTGGAAATCATGGAATCAGGGAAAAATCAGGGAGGTTTATCAATCTGGAAAAATCAGGGAAATATCAGGGAACTTTATAAAAAATGCTCAAAAATCAGGGAAATTTTTTTCTCTGCAAAAATATTTCTGTTTTTGCCTTACGAACAACATTGATTCATTGGCAAACAGACTATATTTAAACCAATAATAAGATATGATAAAGAGACATAAAGCTGTAATTGCTGCCAAGCAATATCTGTCTGCTTGAAAGCTAAATTGTCCCATAAACCTAAATTTTCAAAAGTTATTCATTAGTAATCTTTTGACAAAATTTGTCAATTTTAGCAATATTTTGACAAATTTTGTACATTTTTCGCGATTTCTTGACGAAGTGTACATTTTTTCGAGTGTTCTTGATAAAATTTGCACGTTTTTCCCGATTTTTTGATGAAATCTGCACGTTTTTCGTGTTTTCTTTTTCGCAAAATTTGTACATTTTTTGCGATTTCTTGACAAAATTCGGACATTTTTCCCGATCTTTGATGAAATTTGCATGTTTTTTGCAATCTTTTGATGAAAATTGTACTTATCTTTTTTTTTTTTTTTCTATACATTTTGTGTTCTTTTCACAATTTTTAGACGAAATTTGCAGATTTTATGTGATATTAAGATGAAAGTTGCACGTTTTTCGCGATCTTTAGGACTAATTTTGCGCTTTTCTGCGATCTTTTGACTAAATTTGTGCTTTTTTTTTGCAAAATTTTGAAGAAATGAGCATTTTTTATGATCTTTTGTCAAAATTTAGTGTTTTTTCCGTGATCCTATATCGAATTTCACGTTATTTCAAGCAATCCTTTGATGAAATTAGCAATTTTTGTATCTGATGCCTGTAACGCCGTAACTTTTGTTGTGTATTAATAATTATGGATAAATCATATACTTGACACCTCTACTAATTAAATACTTTGCAATTCTTGTTTTTCTTCCCAACAGAGATTTATGCAAGCTAGGTAAGTGTGTTATACAATAAAGTAGCATGTTACAAAAATATCGTATATGTTGTTTATTAATAAAAATCAGGGAAATCTGATATAGATAATCAGGGAATCATGGAAAAATCAGAGAACTTTTTTTCATCATTTCTGTAGCCACCCTGAATTTTCAATTTTGCTTTACATGTGAACTTATCAAATTTCACAATGAAGTACCATAACTAAACCTTCATGTGCAAAAAAAATGATATATCAGTTTGTCCTTACATGTATAGTGGCTATAGTACTAGTCAAAAATTACACTGTCCTTATTATTCTGTTAAAATATTAAAGTGAATTATGATGTCACAAGTGCATGATTCGTATTTAGTTCTTGACAAGTACTAAATGAGCCATTTATTTTTAAATATATTTAAAAAAAATGCTTTATAAATGAAATCGGTTTACATATTAAGTGAAATCATTGCAATGTGAATTATTTAAATTAGTACAATATTTGGCCGTATATCACATCCCCAAGCTAACATAAAAGTACTCTATTTTTTTAGTATTAGTGTAATAATAAACATTGTATTTAGTTTGTATAATCTAAGTTTGTATTTTAAATTACTTTGGAAAAGTTGATTTGATAAATCAATAATCCATTTTCCGTCTCCCCCCCTTTTTTTTTCAAATTTAAATAACATTGCACAATTTGAAATTTTACACCTTTCAACATGGAGGGTATACTTTTAAATTTAAAGTGTTTGAAAACTGTCTTTAACTGTATGGACTTTTTGTAATTTTTCAACCAAACAGCTCAATTACAGAATAATAATACATGGATATTTTTATCAATTATTTAAAATTATAAATCAAAACCATGATTCCTACTCATCATCCTAGGATAATCATTTGCACTAGTTTAAAAATATCTTGCTACATAAAAATAAATATTAAACCTAAATATCCTCTCATGACAATATTTTTTGTTTTCATGTACCTGAAAATATGTTTAAATTAGCAGATTTGTTCTTTAAATTTACTTAATTCCAATGTCTTCAAAATTAATAATTTCTTTACTTGATATATTTTTGTGGAACTATAGCTGAATGATATGTTCTGTTTTCCAGTCATCAGGTATCGTAATTGAAATGAACAGCAAGGCTAGGTAAAATATACTGCACTTCTTTATATTACTTACGGTGATAGTTCATAGACTTCAGATTCAGAATATTTCTCCTTATTTTTCATCTATCTATATTTTAAAGGACATATTTGTACATAACGCATACGTCATTTTGTGAATGGTAACACTTGGAAATTTAAAATGAAATTTCAGTTTTGCAATTTTTGTTCCTGCTAAATAATAAATCAAGTATTACTATTTAGCAGATGTAAATAGTGACGCAATTTTTTTATTTTATTAAAACATTATATTTTTTAAAACATTATGAAACAATTATTACATTAACATTTAACTATTCTTTAAAACATTATTTTGTTTCTGCTAAATAATAAATCAAGTATTATTTAGCAGATGTAAATAATGTCTTAATTTTTTTACTTTGTTAAAACATTTTTTAAAGCATTATGAAACAATTGTTACATTAACATTAAACAATTCTTTAAAACATTGTTTTTTTTTTAATAAAACATTATTTTTTTACTTACTTATTTTAACTTCTTTGCTTGTTCCACTATTTTTTTTAACAGTATAATTTGTTATTAGACAATTGAGCTTGGCATGTTTTAATTAATGTCAAGCATGCTCAGAAAAAAAAAAAAAAAATGCAATTTTGCTTTTGTGAATTTTTAAACTTCTAAACTTTATGTACATTTTTAATAAACTAATAATAAACGTAAAATATACTACACTTCTTTATATTACTTACGGTGATAGTTCATAGACTTCAGATTCAGAATATTTCTCCTTATTTTCCATCTATCTATATTTTAAAGGACATATTTGTAATAAATCAAGTATTACTATTTAGCAGATGTAAATAATGTCGCAATTTTTTTATTTCATTAAAACATTATATTATTTTTTAAAATATTATGAAACATTTATTACATTAACATTTAACAATTCCTTAAAACATTATTTTGTTTCTGCTAAATAATAAAGTATTATTAT
The DNA here is from genome assembly GCA_964019185.1 of Maratus speculifer. Lineage (NCBI taxonomy): Eukaryota > Metazoa > Arthropoda > Arachnida > Araneae > Salticidae > Maratus > Maratus speculifer. The sequence continues at coordinate 3,396 of CAXHSM010000984.1, read as the reverse complement.
TTAGCAGATGTAAATAATGTCATAATTTTTTTACTTTATTAAAACATTTTTTAAAACATTATGAAGCAACTGTTACATTAACATTAAACAATTCTTTAAAACATTGTTTTTTTTTAAATAAAACATTATCTTATTACTTCTTACTTACTTATTTTAACTTCTTTGCTTGTTCCACTATTTTTTTTTAACAGTATAGTTTGTTATTAGAGAATGGAGGTTGGCATGTTTTAATTGATGCCAAACATTGTCAAGCATGCTCAGGAAAAAAAAAAAAAAATGCATTTTTTGCTTTTGTGAATTTTTAAACTTCTAAACTTTATGTACATTTCTAATTTTTACACTATCATACAGGGAGAAAAATTCACTTTTAATGCAGTTTATTTGAAAACTATCTTAAGTTATTTTTGAAACATTAATTTTATGTAGTTTTTAATACATTTTTTTTTTTAATGTTTTGTAGTACCATTGCGACTACTGAAATACTCTATTTGTATTAAAAGTAAAGGGAAAAAAGCAGATTACTGTTTCTTTTTGTTGCCATTTTCTCATAAAAAGTGAACAAAAAAATTGAAATTAAAATACATACTGCCTCAAGAATAAAACCCAGTGAATTTTCTTTCATTTACTCTTAAAATAATATAAATAGTTAAGTATCTGTTTCCAGCTAATAGCAAGTTTTGAATTAAAAGGATTTTAAAATGATCAAATTAAAATATCAATCTTTTAGAAAAGGTGAATGCGGATATGAGAGGTCCAAATATAAATTTGAAGTGGTAAAAATGATGTCTGATTTAGATTTCATAGGGAAAAAATTCTATGATTGAGTCAAAGTGGAATAAATTTTGTCTTTTTTCATTTTGGAATATTAGCATAAGAGCCTTAATTGATAACTTTATTATATTTTACTGCTTACAAATACAATTAGTTTAATTTTAATAATTTCTACAACTGAGTTTTATAGAAATAGTATTTTGTTAATTTTAGATTAAATTTAATTTATTTAATAGTTTCACTTGCCAATATAAGGTGTACTTTTTTAAAACCAATTTTGTGTGTTTATTATAAATGAATGAAACAGTTCCTTCTTAAATATTTTCTTTCACCGAAATTCGATGGGTTCTACCTTTCAATAATTAAATTCTTTTCAAGCTCATTTTCAAAATTTTGAATACATTTCTCTTCAAATAGCAAGTCTTTTTCCCATATTCTTTCTTCAATTTGTGCATAATAAATATAATTTTTACTTTGAGCCAGAGTTTGAACATTCATATAAAAAAGAGCCCGAGTCTGCCTCATCTCTAGTGTAAATTTAGTCACCATTTTTTTCCCTCAAATCTATATGCTCTCTTCCCCATTTATTTGTTGTAAAAAAAAATTTTATCAGCTCATAATAATTTTCTGTGCAGTTGCAAATGTAGTTTTGGAGCATTAAAACAAATAATATCTTACAGTATTTTTTTTTTTTTTTGTTTTACACATTGCATTCTATTTGTTTATACATTTTTAAATAAAGTCTTTGTGTTTGTTAATGCTCACTTTTTTTTCATAGCAGAATCATTTTACAATTTCACAAATTGTGTATAGCTTCTGTAATTATTTCTAAAAGTATAAAATTGTTTATATATAAAGAACTTTAAGAACAAATTGAAAATACCCTAACTAATATTAAATCTATTTTTAACTTACTGTAAATTTTCCTTTTGCATTAAATTTGGAAAATAATGTACTTGTAATTTATTTTCTTTCACTGAAACATAATAAAAAAAATTTTTGGTTACTCATCATTACTATATAATATCAATTATAATATAGACATGCTTAAAAAACTCTTATTCTATTGCTTTTTCAGAAAGTTGATGTTTTAAAATTTATAAAAAGTAATGATTATTATTTATCTATTTTTTTCTTCATAAGAACTGAAGTTCTTGCAACTTAGGCCATACAATGATACAGTATGCTATACAATAGATCATAGAATTGGTAAAACAAAAAAAGTTTACTTTGGAAAAAAAAAAAAAATCCTTATAAAACAAATCCACAAATGTTAAGGCATTACTGTGTATAATTTTGTAGCAAAGCTTTCCTGGTGATTTATTTCATGCATTTTTTTCCCTTTCCAGAATTACACATTGGAATCCTTTGGACTATTGGCCTTATGAAAATGTCTGTGCCGAGTGTAGTTGTGTTGTATTGACAAATCTTGGAGCCACTTGTTATCTGGCTTCATGCATTCAACATCTGTATATGTTGCCTCAAGCTAGAGCTACTATTCTATCTGCAAAGGTATATCATTTTTAATTTTGAAAAATTGTGCAATATGTACTTTTCGTACTACTTGATTATCCTGTTGACAAAAAAAACTATTGCCAAATTATAAGATTAAATGCCAATAATGGCTGATTTTAAAAGTTATTCTCTTGACATTAAACACATTATAAATGCATTTGTTACTTAATAAAGTAAATTTTTATTTTGACATTATGTTTGTATATTTATTAATATTACACTAACTAATTTATTTGTTCTTTTGTTATTTTAAAATAAAAAAAAATCATTTTTCAGAATTTTGCAAAGTTGGTTGTTGGGGTAACCAAGTAGTACCTTAATTTTTAATGCATTTGTATTTGAAGTATATATATATAATATGTATATATGTATGTTTAAGGGGAATTTTTAAAATTTTTGTGCCAAGTTTTTAGTTAAATTTAGGTAGTTTTTGACTTTACCTGCATGTATGTAACGCAATCTTTAAACGTTATTTACACCCACTTGAAGAAATCAGATTAAATTGAAACTTTGCTAAATTGAACTATTGAGTATTATTTATTTTAAGTCAAAGATTATTTAGCTATGGATCAAAATTTATTTTGTAATAAAATAATATTGGTACCTTGGCATTTATTAATTTTGCTGCAATTTAGCCTTAAGAAAGTGAAATTTGTTGCGAAATGATATAAATAGCTGTGAAAACAAAGTTAATGAACTTTTATGCTTGTATGTATGTATTTTTATATACACTGGTGTCCAAAATTTAAGCATAATTGGTAATTAAGTAATTATTTTTAAGTAATGAAAAAAATATTAATCGGAATGTGCTGAAACTACAGGTGTGTAAACAAAATAGTATGCGTCACATGTTTTGCGAAGAGTTTTCCCCGAAATCGAACAGGGGACCGTCAACAAATTGAAAAAGAACGAAGATCTTTTGGATAACCCTGTCAAAACTAATGTAGCAAAAGCGTTCAAACTGCACATTATGATTAATTGGCTTATTGTAATCTACTGTGTTAATTTTTACAAGGATAGCATGTATACTCATAGAGAAATTAAGGTTTTTATAAAAACAGTCTTAAATTTTTCCAAGTTTTTTGCTTATAATTTGCATAGTTCTTATTA
>CAXHSM010000983.1:0-34000 GCA_964019185.1 Maratus speculifer | reverse complement strand
CTAATAAAACAAAATATCAAAACTTAAGTTAGAAATTCATTACAAGGATTTATAATGAAAAAACATAAAACAAAATATTTAAATTTAAGTTATGAATTTATTATAATCAAGGATTTATAATGTGGATATAAAACAAAATATTAATGATATTATTAAAAGTTTATTACATTAAAGAATTTATACTGTAAAGACAGAAAGCAAAATATTTAAATTTAAAAGATTTATAAGATAAAGACAAAGTTTTAATGAAATCAAGTTCAGATAAAATAAGGCAATAAAAAAGTTGCCAATCTTCATTTATATCATTAACTAAATGATGTGCTGTGCAAAAATGTAATATAAAAAACAAATCTTCAATTTTATCATCACTTTCCGATAGTCCAAACAATTTAATACGGAATTTTAGAATGCATTTAAAATGATAAATGTTGCATTATCCAACCATTTTCTGATAATCATTTAGCACATCAATTTGGCACAGATTGATTCCAAAATTTCCCTTGAGAGATGCTTATGTGGATATATTATCACCAATGGAACAATCTCACTATTTGCTAAAAAACATCCCATAACAGTGATTTGTTCTTTTTCATTATTCGGTACTACATAATACACATCTTTAACTGATTTTGGTCCCAAATTTTTCCTTGTTTTAAGAGCACAAAAGAAAACCAGTTTTAACTGCATTGAAAAATAGTAATATCTTCTTCCAAATATGATTCTACATTTCTGAACCAACTTAAAACTACTTGTTTGTAAGGCACATATAGATTTTGTCAAATGGTCTGCTTGCTTTTTGTACCAATTTTTGATGTCTTCTTAAAAACAACTATTTATAAAGAAATTGCCTTTATTAAATTCTAGCAGGTAAAATTTAAGTATTAAATTTGATTATTTATCTTTTCAGTTAAATCAAAATATTTTATCTCTACTGAAATTACACTTTTAGTATTGGTCACTTGGGTGGTCCATTACTGGAAAATCACGAAATAAGCAATCCAGTAATGGACCACCCCTCCTGAATTCTTAAAAATAAATAAAATTTTGTTAATGACCATTGGTATATGAACTTCAAAGTTTTATATTACTAGTCAAACAAAAACATTAAATTTTTACCAGAAAATAAAGGAGATATTAAGTAAGTAAGTAAAGTCAGCTCTTAGCATGTTCATTAAGATTTTCAGTAAAACTGTGAAACTTTATTTTTTGCTTTCTAACTGCTTTGATGAAAAGTGTAAAAAATAATCCAGATTATAGAGCATGCGAGGGGAGCTAAGAAAAAAATAATAAAAACTTAACTATCATTTATTATTATTTTTTTTTATATAAACTAAAAACTACGAGGTGGCCCATTACTGGAAGGTGGTCCATTACTGGCACAACTACCCTATTAGTAAAATTGGTTCAGTAGAAAACTCATTTCAGATGATATAAAAAACACCTTTAAATGTACAGGTTATATAAAATTATGAAAAAATAAATTAAGAAAATTTTACTATTTTTATAAAATTATAGTTATTAACAATTGCCATTATATCCTTAAATAATAGCAATAAAATTTTATTAGTGAAGACAATTTTGGACAAACACTTGGGGAACCCAATATTATTGTAAACCTTAAGTTATTGCATAGATCTTCATTGTTTGCTTGTCTAATTTGATGAAGTAAATTCCTCTAGGCGAGAATCATTAGATTTTTTAATATTTATCGCCATATTTTGGACAAACACTTCCGATCTGGCCATGCACACTATATGTCACTGCTTTTCTATAAAGACATTCGAAAAGTTTGTAAAAAATTGCGTTTTATCAGTCTGTGATTTCGATTGCGTTATTTTTAAAAGGGAAGTATTTTCACCTGTGAAGAATTTTAAAGCAGCTCGGATGAAATGACGCACTTCTGCAAAATATATTGCAGTTTTAAGAATTAAGAAAACATGCTTTTTTTTTTATAAAATGGCGTTATTTGCTTCCGTTAAAGCATCCCACTTTTACGGATCCACTCTTAAACAACATCTATAGAAAAGTATACATGTGACGTCATTAATATGGATTAATACACAAATGCAGCAAAAAGCAATATTCAAGGTGCTCGGCAAAACAAATCGGATATCTGAATATTCATAGATCTTCATTTTTTTTGTTTATAATAGCTGATGTTTTATCAGAAATCATTCATTTGTATTTTTTTTTTCTTTTTCAAAATTTGGAAATTATCATTACACAGGGATAAGGGGCTGTGCATGTATAACGTTATCAACTTTTTGCCATTTCTGGACCTCCTCACCCCCTTTCGATATCATGCGTTATCATTTCGAGAACCCCCCCCCCCCCTACTATGTATGTACAAAATTGGTTACATTTATTTTTAGCATACTTTATTGATTCAAATGAAGAGAAGTCAATAAAATATCACTTTATATCCAAAAAACACTTTAAAGAAATTAGTTACTATTTAAAAATATTTTACAATAGCTTTTTCTAACATAATGCATTCGACAGTAATGCTGCCTTTTTGCACTTTCCCGTCACGGAGGAAGGGGGGGGGGGGGGGAGGGATAGAAATTTTTATCTCAAAATAAGTAGACAACATTCTTTCTCTTTCTCTTTCTCTATTATTTATTAGTAAACACAAACTTCAATGCAAATATACTTCCCATATAGTTTCTCGAAGAGTGATAATACATGTATACACAAAATGACAGAAGAATAGGAATGTCAAACGTTGAGGTATTCCATATTTGAGAATTAGATAATTTTATTATAATTTAGTAATTTTAATAATAACTTTGTATTTTCATAAAAAATAGATAGCAGACTAAAAAAAATAATAATAATATACTATTTGGAATCAAACACCATGTTACAAATAAAAAGGTAAAAATTTTTGGTTGAATCAAAAATGATATCGATATCAAAAGACAACTCCCCCTCCCCCTAGAGATAGCTTACGATATCATGTGCTAGATCCCCCCTCCCCCTAAAATGATAACGTTATATTTGCACAGCCCCTAAATAAAATCGCATTCTTTCAGCTTTCTGATACGAATTAAGTAAATGCGGCGAAAGTCACTCAAATGTTACTTAAAATACATTTTTTTTTTTTTAAGAAAAAGTGTTATATCGATTGTAAAGCAAGTTTGCAATAATCTAAAAAACATTTAATTGGTGAATAAAAAACGAAATAAAACCGAAAATCACTGGATTTTATAAAATACATTTTTTTTTTTTTTGACACAGTATTTTAATTTCAATTTTAAGAAAAAATGGCACATTCCTGTTGCCTCGGTTACAAAATTCGTACTAAAAACTGTAAAAAATTAATATCTTAAAAATAAATTGCGATACAGCTTTCAAACGAATTTCACTTAAAAGTAAATTTTTTTCTAAATACGACGGTGTAAAAATTGAAAATATGCGGTGTTTAGAAGTATAAAATTTGCAGTGGCGAAAATTACAAAACTAAACTGCATGGGAAAGTGTTGCCATTTTCAAACTGACATATGCGTTATGCACAGATATGTTTGGGCTTTATAATATAGATATATAGAAAATGCCAAGTTTGGATTCGCACATATTAGTGCAATATATGTATACGAGATTTCAATATGAGAGCTTTTTTTAATGTAAGGTTTTCGCATATTTTAATAACATAAAAACTATTCAATTGTAAAAAAAATGAGATAATATTCGTTTTAAGCAATTGAACTTTGTAAAATTGGGTGTGGTTTCTAAACATGATATAAAGCAAAGTGTTTTGTGTGTAATTTGATATCTTCGGTTATTAGTATAAACATATTAAATAAATTTTATCTCTCTTTTTTTTTCTTTTAATGTTGATTCAAAGTACCGCGGCACCATCCTCTCTTACACACTTTTTTTTAATTAAAATTATTGGAGTTCAAAGTATACCCCAAAATGCTAGCACAACATATAATATCAAGGTACGCCAAAGTGCAAATCTACTTTACATCGTTAAACGTGTATTTTAAACGCATATTAATGAATACATTTTTTTCAATAATTTAATGTAAACATCAGATGATCACGAAATTTTCACCTTTAAGTAAAATAATAAACTTCGAAAATAATTAAAAAACAATTTTTAAAATTAACTATTGAATGCTGTCTAAGGAACATTTTAAAATTTTTAACGGGATGTATTTGAACTTACTGAATAGAACTTACAGCAAATTTATAGCTACTAACGATGGATGCTTAAAATAGTCTTTTAAATTCAAGTAAAATTCGAGTATAAGTATTGACATTTTCAAATTTTTCTTACGTTTATTACATACAGTTCATTGCTTATATATTATACACTATTTTAAAATTGGTAGTTTATGGAGGGCAAGAGGATGATTTCCCCGTGCGCGCAAAATTTTTAGGCAAACGCAGGGCATGGTAATCATTTGCCCTTCCTATACTGTCGCAAAAAATGAAAATATTTTCGATATCCTGGAAAACATATACTACCAAATATGCTTTTATATTTCGATTATTACAATATATTTTGGCGTATAACGCGCCTAACTTTTTAAAGTACATTTTTCTATTTTTGGGTATTTTTGCTTTATGACGCGCTGATGACAGTTTACCATCGGTAAACTTTAATTACTAAAAAGAAATTTTTTGTATTGAAAATGCGCTGATTATATAAGGTAAACGTTACAATAAAAATAACTGATGAGAATAAAGAAGGATTCAGATCACCTTAAGTGGCACATATCCCGGTCACTCGTCTCCAAGAGGTTTACTCTTTCCGGTACGGATAAATTCTGTTTGTAAATTGAGACATTATCGATTGACACCGGAATTTACAGACGATTTTTTAGAAATTAAGAACCCCTCAATTTAAGTTTGCATTGTAAAAGCAAGATTTTATTAAAATATTATTAGTGCCGTTTGCAAGTTTGGAATTAAAGTTAAGTGTGCCCGGACTGGACATATTGTGCAGGAAAAGCTTAAGGAGATTTAGTACCCATTGTTTTTTTTATTTACTTAAAAGTGTATTTTTGGCACAATAATAAAAGACTCAATGAAGAAATATGATTCCATCAAGGAACTGTTCAATTTCCCTGGCAAAATTTTTGAAAAAATTCAAGTCAATTTTAAAATGCATCTTTTCGTACAATTTTGAACATTTTGAGCTGATTTTTTTTTTAAATATTCGTGGAAGTGTGCTGTATAATTTTAAGTATCGGATTTATCAAAAGTTAATAAGTTTAAGGAAGAAAAAAATGTGCAAATACGTGAAAAATTTCAGTAAAAAGTGACTTTATATTACCTTTTTATGTGTATAAAAAAATACTTTTACTTCATTATAAATCCGACACCTTAGTCTGTCAAATAAACCATAAGGAACGACCAAAAGAAAATCGAGTCATTTGAAAAATATACATAAAAGTTTTAACACTTTGAACTTGACTATTCGTCGAAAAAACACAAACTAAAACAAATCCCTTTTAAGTGAAGTGAATAAGGGCATTTAAACGGATAAAGCGATGTATTCAAATCGCTTTAACTTTTAAGCGGACAAAGCATTTCCGTTGCTAAGATGTTGAAATAAATGAATGACACCGGTGATTGCGAACAAATATATTTGTAAATAATAAAAAAATAATAATTTTTCATATACATGATAAAATAGACTTTTTAAAATTAAAATTTCGGTTTCGTTGTTGCATATCGAAATTAAAATTTCATGGGTTTCATTGAGAAACCAATGACCATTAAACGGTTAAACTTTTTTTTCTAATCCTCGGATCTTTACGAAACTTCATCAGAATATACTAGGGATAGCAAAGTATAATTTAAGTGGAAAATCGATGTCGTTCTCATTTTTGCCGAATGAAGGGTATTGAGTCTCCTTAAACTGCTATAAAAAAAAACTGCGCTCCTGTTATCAAAAAAAATAAATATACAATTTCCTTAAAATCATTTTGGAAATAAAGTAACTCATACAAACTCTATTCCTCCAATTTATTATATCTTATTCTTCCATCAGACCAGGTAACTAATTAACCCTTTCGGGTCCAAATTTTTTTTACGTTACAATTTTTTTTTCTTTTGATTTAAACATGAAAAAGTGTTGCTCTAAAAGGTAAAAATCAAGTTTTATGAAAATATTATAATTATTTAAGGAATTACATTATGTACTATTAGTAGTACTGTGGTCTTTCGAGGAACAAGTTGTCATTTACGGGTATTCTATTATTAGTAGAATACGCTCAAAAAGATAAATGTAGTAATTACAAATCGAAATTTTGAAAGATATGCAAAAAAATGTAAAAGATATATTTAAAAATATGTTAGCAATACGTAAATCGCAATAGTTGGCATTCAATTTACGCTTTTCTAAACAGAAAAAAACGTGTAAAAATTGCAATAAATAAATAAATAAATAAAAATAGAATTTTCATTTGTTGGTATATTCTGTCACTCTTATTTGGTATGAAATGTTTTGAAGCATTTCCTATCCCCATGGAAGCATAAGTAGAGGGTTCATTTTTTAGAAAAAAATACGTTTTTCTAAAGTTACATCCTCCTAATTTGCACCTTTGTTGCACCTTGCTTCTCTCTGTCATTTGGCCAGTATTATCATATCACACATCCTTAATTGGGCGAAGTGGTGGTTTAAACTTTTTTAGAGGGAATAGTCATGGTAGGTGAATTACTTGGACGACAGCGTTTCACGTTTTTGAAAGCCAACGCTTTCAACTGATAAAATAAAATCGAATAAATCTGTTTTGTTTTTTTTTTAATTATAGGGTAATAAATTGCATAACAGCACTACATGACACAAAGAATTAGAAATATTGCTATAAGCAAGAAAAATTCAACTTAAGGTATGATAAATTTCATTTCTAAAAATTAATAATACAATGTGCGTAATTTAGTAAAAGTAATTCCTTTAAAGACCACTGTACTACTAATAGGTACACATATTCAAAGATTGATAAATCATAACTTTTGAAGGGTTTTGATTACAAAAATTATATCAAACATTAGCTACAATAGCTTATTTTACGAAAATAATTTCAAATAATAATTCTATTTATTTATAATATCAATAATGAGAGCAAATTAAAAAAAAAAATCCCTGTTTCACGTGCATTTGAAGTTTTATCCATCTTGAATGAGTGTTCCTGGACTTGTAAGGTTATCTTTAAGTGAAAAAATTAAATGCACGCTTTCAACAGGAGTCTTTAAAATAGAATATGAGGGTCTTTCAAAACAATTAGTAAATAATGGAAAAATATGTTAGTTGAAAGATGATGCACTATTAGTAGTACACCAGACCCGAAAGGCTTAAGTACCAAACTACTAACACATTATTAAAAAAATTTCTAAACACTCAAACTGCTTTAAAACAATATTCACAAGACAAAGAAATATGGAATTTTTGGAAGTAAAATAGCTCATGCAAATTCTATTCAACCAATTTCTTACCTCTTTTTCTTCGCTTTGAGCAGTTTACTAATAAGGTAACAAACTGCTAACATATTATTAGCAATTTTTTAATAGTCAAATTGCTAAAAAACAATATTCTCAAAACAATGGAGTTTTTGTAAATAAAATAGCTTACGCAAGCTCTATTCCCCAATATCTTACCTTTTTTTTCCCCCCCTGTGAGCAGTTTACTTATTAGGTAACAAACTTTTTAACACATTATTAGCAATTTTTAATACTCAAATTTCTATAAATCAATATTCTCAAAACAAATAAATATGGAAATTTTGTAAATAAAATTGCTCATACAAACTCTATTCCCCAATATCTTACCTATTTTTTACCCCTGTGAGCAGTTTACTAATTAGGTAACAAACTTTTAAACACATTATTAACAATTTTTTAATACTCAAATTTCTTTATAGAAATTTGAGAATATTGATAGAATATTGATTTATATCAATATTCTCAAAACAAATAAATATGGAAATTTTGTAAATAAAATTGCTCATGCAAACTCTATTCAGCCAATTTCACACCTCCTATCTTTCCTACGACCAGTTTACTAATTAGGCAACAAACTGTTAATACATTATTAACAATTTTTTAATACTCAAAACTGCTTTAAAACAATATTCTCAAAACAAATAAACATGGAATTTTTGTAAATAAACAACATGAGCTATTATATAAAATCAAACTCTGTTCCGGCAATTACTTACCCCCCTTTTCTTCCCCATAAGCAACTTACTAATTAAGTAACAAGCTGTTTAACACATTATTAATACATATAATATAAAACATCACTTTAAAATATCAAATTATTTATAAATACTATAAGTGAACTATTAAAATAAAATAATATGGCAAATAATACCTTTTAATTTTACATGCTTCATTGCTCTGACGGCAACTTTTTCAAAAACAATAAATGATACAAAGGAAAATTTCCGCTAAAATAGCTTCGAATTAAAAATAAAACAGGAAAACATAAATCACGTGAACATGAATTTTCCTAAAATTTCCGCTAAAATAGCTTCAAATTAAAAATAAAACAGAAAAACATAAATCACGTGAACATGAATTTTCCTTTTTATCATTTATTGTTTTTGAAAAAGTTGCCGTCAGAGCAATGAAACATGTAAAATTAAAAGGTATTATTTGTCACATTATTTTATTTTAATAGATCACTTATAGCTTTTATAAATAATTTGACATTAATATTTTTTTAATATTCAAACTGCTCTAGAACAATATTCTGAAAACAATTATGGATTTTTTGTAAATAAACAACATGAGCTATTATATAAAATCAAACTCTGTTCAGGCAATTTCTTACCCCCTCTTCTTCAAACAATTTACTAATTAATTAACAAGCTGTTTAACACATTATTAATATTTTTTTAATATTAAAACTACGCTAGAAAAATATTCTCAAAACAATTATGGAATCTTTGTAAATAAAATAGCTCATGCAAACTCTGTTGATCCAATTAATTACCTCTTTTCCTTCCCAATGTTTACTAATTAGGTAACAAACTGTTAAAAAATGATTAACAATTTTTTTAAACACTCAAATTGCTTTAAAACCATATACCCAAGACAAATAAATATGGAATTTTTGTAAATAAAATAGCATGCTATCTCTGTTCATCCAGTTTCTTACCTCTTAGGTTACTAATTAGATAACAAACTGTTAAAACATTATTAACAATTTTTTTGAAACACTCAAACTGCTTCAAAACTATATACCCAAGATAATTAAATATGGAATTTTTGAAAGCTATATCTTACCTCTTTTCGTTCGTGGTGTGGGAGTATTTTGATCTGATTCCGAAAGTATTTTGTAGCTGGTATATATGCGCGTGAGGCATGCGGCGATGATCTCATCGGCGCCCCTTCCGTTTCGCGCGCCTTTCAGCCTCTCATTCATAAAGTAGAGCGGCACGATTTATACCTTTCTCCCTTTTGCACATTCTTGACGCGGATTCACTAGAAATTATTTGTTTACAAACTTTTCAAGAGGGGGAAAATATACTTGAAAGGCTTCCGAAACATTTCAAACTTTTACAGGATGCTCCAAAAAATCGGAGCTTTAGTCGTAGAAAAGGGAATCCCAAGCAGGGATGTAGTCAGTGATGTAGTCGTAAATAAAACAGAGGGTATACGCTCTAAGCAGATGGTATACGCTCAAGGCATAGAGTATACCCCAGAGTATATATATTATAGTTTTCTTGAGAAACAGAGGGTATACGGTGTTCTTTTTAAAAAATCCAGAAAGTATACGGCGTATACCTGCGTATACCCTCCACTACATCCTTGGATGTAGGGGAAGGTATTCGGGGTTATAAGCCTTAAATCTTCTGGATTTTTTTAAGGAACACCGTATGTCCTCTGTTTCCCTAGAAAGCTATAGTATAGTACACTTTAGGGTATACGCTCTGCAATGAGCGTATGTATTGAGTATACCTTCTGCTTAGACAGCATAACCTTTGTTTTTTTTTACGACTAAACTACTGATTCCAAGATGGGTAACGTGTACCCCGAGTGTGAAAGGGGGAATGCAACGGATAGAGTGTGGGTAAAAATTGATTAAAAATCAACCAAAATTTTGGTTTTGTTTTCGTTTTTGGCCCAAAAACCGAATTTCGGTGAAAATTCAGCCGGACCGAAACTATCTGTATTCAAAAAATCTCGTTTCTTATTTCAGTATACCTCTGTGACTTTAGACACTCTCAATATATAGCTACGAATTTCACTGTTTATAATTAATAGATGTGAGTGCAAATTATAGAAGAAGCAATGCCTATAGGACTAAACTTTCACGATGCATTTTCACATTAAAAGCTGCAGCCTTAACAGTGATAGAAAATTTTGAATTTAAAACTGCATAAGTGTTTCGAAAACTCTTTGAGGAAGTTCTAACAGATGATAGTTATAAAAGATATATCGAAGCATGCCTAAATGATCGAGACATGCATTTAACCAAAACGTTTTTAGATGAAATTCTTGTAATTAGAAAATCATTCAGTGCCATCGATGAATTAATTATAATATATTTTATATGAAAAAAAAATGGTCAGTGGCACAGGTAACCGCCTTGGGCCACGTGTATAGCAACATGTATAATTAACAATTCTGTAAATTTATGCATGTATTAATTTTATTGGACATTTTGTTTTTGTTCTTAGATGTAAATAGAAAGAGCCCCGAAAGTCAGTTTCGAATTCGGTTTCTTTTTTAAAAACCCTTTTTCGGTCGATCCTTAAAATGAATACTGATCATAGCGGAAAAAACAAAAAATAAAGGATTAAAAGTGAAAAACAAAAATGCAGCTCCATGAAGCACGTACAAATTCAATTACATTGGATTAAGAGCCGCATTTGAACACATGCCTATCAAGGTATGTAACTTTGGCACATCAACGTAAATTGATGTGTGTTTGCTTTCAACGTAACGTAATGTGGTTAAAACAGGACTTAATTTCTATCCAACAAGTTACCGACAATTTAATATTCTGCAGTCATAAAGGTAAAAGATAGATGGTTACAGAATGCCACAAAAACAGTTTGCAATGTGATGAGCGTTATCGCTCAAATTTGAATGGCCTCATGTATAGGGCAAAATTGGGAAATTTCTTTAGCGGCCACTGTCCTGTAAGACTAATTTTTCAAGTGGTCACTTTTTTATTTAAAAATACTAAACAGTTAAAATTTCTATAAGTATTAATATAAGACTGAGTAGCACAAATAAATATGTTAATATGAATATATTAGAACCTAAAAAAGTAGAATTGTTGATGAAATGTAAGTAAATTGTATTCTCGCCTTGTAAAAAAGTGGCCACTGATAGACAATTTTTTACTGGCCACTTTTTCTGATTTACTGGCCCTGTGACCGGTGGCTAGTGCTAATTTTGCCCTTTATCCTCATGTGGCCCGAGCAAAGCAAACAGAGGCCAGATTTTTTTTTTATATCATCCTTGCATTTTTTTTTCATTCAAAATGAAAATGATCTGCTTATATTTAAACATTTTAAAGTAGTATTTCATTGTATTAAGAATTATAGACTGTATTATCCAGTTTTTTTTTTTTTTTTTTTTTTAGTAAAAGAACATGGTTGTGTTTGGGCCGAACGTAGAGGATTTTAGGGTTACCTTTTTGGCGGCATCCACAACCACCACAATTAATGGCTATTCTTTCACTTTACTCTGTGTTCTGCAGTAATAACAATCATGGCGTTGTCTCGCTCCTTTCCACCAACATATTTATTTTATCTACATTATTTGCAACATTGAAAGCTAGTTCATCTTCATCAAAAAAAATTTTTAACTATATATAATTTTAAATAATTAAAATGTATATTTTAAAATTTTAAATTTTAAATATACATTTATATATAATACTATTTAATAAATAAACATAGCAAAAACATATTCATATCAGGAAAAAGGGAATTTCCAGAAAATCCTACTCGCCAAGGATTTATTACTATCAAATTGCAAAACACAACACAGAACGCTGTTCAGAGGGGGGGGGGGGGCGGCTTCAGTGCACACTATTTATAAGCTCCAAAGAGTTTTGAATAATATTTAAATGTTCACTAAAAATAAACGCATACTAGAGATTCATTCTAGTGAGGTTGGCGCAAATTAACCACCGCCTAAATCTAAAAAGTTGTCAATAAAAATATTTCACTTACTGGCCCTGTGACCGGTGGCTAGTGCTAATTTTGCCCTTTATCCTCATGTGGCCCGAGCAAAGCAAACAGAGGCCAGATTTTTTTTTATATCATCCTTGCATTTTTTTTTTCATTCAAAATGAAAATGATCTGCTTATATTTAAACATTTTAAAGTAGTATTTCATTGTATTAAGAATTATAGACTGTATTATCCAGTTTTTTTTTTTTTTTTTTTTTTTTTAGTAAAAGAACATGGATGTGTTTGGGCCGAACGTAGAGGATTTTAGGGTTACCTTTTTGGCGGCATCCAGTCACAGGGCCAGTAAGTGAAATATTTTTATTGACAACTTTTTAGATTTAGGCGGTGGTAACACGAGCAAAAATCAGTGTGCAAAAATAATGCAACAAACAACTAAAACAGCAGATGCGGTTGTAGTTAATTCTGGCATTCCTCGTCACCGTTCAAACACCAATGGGGCAAAAAAACATTGAGTGAACAGCTCCAAGCGCTAATAGAAATATGCTCTCATGTATGAGACTTGGTTCGTCACATATGAAATACTTAGGTATCGTATTTTCTCGTGTATACCGCGCACCCTCTACTTTATAAGAAAAATGGCGATTTTTTAAAATTTCATATAACGCGCACTATAAATTTCATATGCATATGAATGAATGACTAAATGAATTTCTGTAAAGAAAGTCGAAAGAAACATTACATTATTACAAAATTAGCAAAGCCAAAAGCAAGGCGAAAATACATTTTTAGACTTGGAATAGGGAGTGAATGACGGGGGGGGGGGGGGGAGTGACGGCAGTGAGAATCGCTAATTAGCGTTTATATAATGTTAATGTTAAAAAAAGTGCAAGGAGTGAAATAAAGATGCAGTAATACTTCGATTTAAAAAGATTTTCATTATGTCTTCTTTGAATACATTTCTTGATTCATATGTATATCTTGTGATTACATCCAGCAATAAAAAATTATTCCGTGTATAACACTCACCTAGGAATTTTACTCTATTTTTTGAGGAAAAAAAAAACTGCGCGTTATACACGAGTAAATACGGTATATTACTTACACTGTTAGAAATCTTGTCCTAATTTAAACCAAACTTTGGTGCTCAATGGCTGTTACTATAAAATGGTGAAATCTTGAACCGATATTTGGAGCATAGTTCCAATAATTGGAACGAGGTTGAAATAGGAAGCTCCAAATTTTGGTACGAGATTTCACCATCTTATTGTGGCAGCTATTAAGCACCAAAATTTGGTTCAAACTAGAGCAAAATTTTTAACAGTATAGGTTATATACTGGTACGGAAACAGCAAATGAATGAAAATAGAAGGAAGTGAAAAGATAATTTACGCTTTGGACTTTCAGAAGTACTGGTCCGCTGGGTTCCGAAGGTGGGTTCTTGTATTTATGAGCTCCGGTGAATTCTGACCATTCAAATATTCTCTAAAAACAAAGATGTAACAGAGCTGAGTTCTGGTGAGCTCCGGTGCAAATTAAGCTTTGTTACCACATATTTTCTCTCTCTCTTTATTCATTTCGATGTTAGGCTGCAATTACAAATTAGTTAGATGTGGCAATCTCAAAACTTTCTTCTATTTCATCCATGTTAATATTTCTTGAAAAATGCAGCATAGCAACGCCACCGGTTAAGTGATTTACACCGAAATCTAATCAGCAACGACAACTTATACCAGCTTCTAACTGAATCGGAAATTTGGTGAAAATCCGATCCGTGCATTAGTGTCTGAGGCAGAGTTATTGCGGAAATTGTGAAAAATTCTTCATATAGCAGCTCGATCTGTTGGGAAATATACACCAAAAACTAATCAGAACCAGTCTATATCAAGGACTAACTGAATCTGAAGTTTGATGAAAATTCGTGCATTAGTGTCTGAGATAGAGCTATTGCGATAATCATGAATAACGGAGTAAAGTAGCGCCATCAGTTGAGCGATTTATACCAAAAAATTAGCAAACGCTAACTGAATCTGAAGTTTTATGAAAATGCGTGCATTAGTTCTTGAGAATAGAGATATTGGGGGAAATCAGGAATAATGCAGCATTGTAGCGCCACAAGTTAGGCGATATACACCAAAATCTAATTAGCTTCAGTTTATACCAAGGTATAATTGAATGTAAAGTTTTGTGAAGTTCCGTGTAATAATTCTTGAGATAGTGCGCTCACAAGATTTTTGTCTCATACAGGTTCATAGAATGACAGACATTTTCTTGAAAACATCAAATCGTGTTCAGGACCTTTTAAAACGTATAAATCCATCAAAAATCGGGAGTAGAATTTTTTTACGGATGTATCCCTTTTTCTTGTAAACATAGAAGAAAGTAAAAGTGAAAGAAACTGTAAATATAAAATAAAATCTGAAAGTTTATAAATATCCAAAAGGAGTGTGTGGGGGTGGGGAGTGGGAGAGGGTTTCTAATCGTTGTCGTAAAAGAATGAAATTTTAACTGTTTTGCTTGTTAGATCAAGGAGAAAATGTTTGTAAATAAAATTAAAAAAATTAAATCTAGAAACTGTGTAAAAACTGAACAAGCTTTTTTTTTTTTTTTTTTTTTTTTTTTTCATAACTTTTTAAAGGATGTCTCTTTTTTCTTAGTTGTGAAAATATTTCTAAAATCTAGGCCTAATTTAATATTTTATGTGTTAAACGAATTATGGGTAACGAACTGTGAGGAAGATTTTGACACTTCATGTTATAATGAAGTTAGAGATATTTTGAGAACAAACAAGGAAGGTCTCCATACTGGGCATACTCAGAATTTTTTGAAAAAAATACCGATTAAACTACTCATGTATGTAATAAAGGATCAGTCATATTTAGCGGCGGAATTACAGAAGGAACTCTGTAAAAAATAAAATATTTTCAAGTATTTGGCTCGAATAAAAGAAAGCGTCACGCGATTTGGCGAGCAGCATTTTCCCTCGCCAAAACCAAACGCTTTTAATGCACCCGAAAATTTCTCGTCAATTAATTTTTAGAATGACGTGTAAATAGTATTTAATGAATTTCAATTTGAACAATGAGAGAGTTTGACACATAGATATATTTTGTATCATATTTCTGTTGCTTTTGCTGCAGTTATTAAATTTTATCACTTTAAAAATAATCTCTAATATAAGAAATATTTTCATATTGAAAAGTATTTTTTCATACATTTAAGCGTATGACAAAACGCTTAAATGTATGAAAAATGAACCAGATGGCCAGATGAAGAAAGCTGTAATGCATTTCAGTATCGGAGAAGTTTTTGTTTCCATAGCAGCAAATTTGAATCGACAGAGCTCAATTAGATTGGAATTAATTTTGAGATTGAAACAACTTTAATTAAGTTAAATTTTGTTTTAATTCATAAAATTTCACAGTTAATTTTTATTCTAAATACATTATGACAAAAATATAGTTTAAACAAACTAAAGCTCACAAAACTAACATTATATAAATAAAATTTCTTTAAACAAGTTCAACATGAAGCATTTTTTACCTTCAAGAGAATTTGACATAAAGAAAGTATTTTTTGAAATTTTATTTTGTCGCCAACCGATGATAAATCGCCAAATAAAAGACATGTTCATAATTTTTTTACGAACGTTCTATCGAGGTTCCGCCAAAATTTTTTTACAAACAAAAAAAAATATTCTGTAATTTTTTTCAGTATTTTCTGAGTATGCCCGTATAGAGACCTTCCTTGTAAGATAAAAGTGACATCCTATAAGAAGAGAAAACAGCAAGAGGGCGTTAAACATATTAATTTCCTGAGATATTTTAAAGATATGAATGCATAAAACGCCCATACTTAACATCAGTAAGGGGATTTTGCAAGCTAAGTGACTAGCAGTCTTAAATCCGGGTACACGACATTTCGGTCCCGCCATTTCGGTCCCGCCGTTTCGGTCCCGCCGTTTCGGTCCCGAGACATTTCGGTCCCTGGCCATTTCGGTCCCGAGACATTTCGGTCCCTGGCCATTTCGGTCCCGAGACATTTCGGTCCCGAGACATTTCGGTCCCGAGACATTTCGGTCCCTGGCCATTTCGGTCCCGAGACATTTCGGTCCCTGGCCATTTCGGTCCCTTGTTATTTCTTTACCGGCCACCTTATAACTTGGTTTCTGATTGATGAAGGCCTACTAAACGCTGTAAGCTCAACATTGTTCTGGCTTTTTTTAATATTTTTATTCTCCTGCCCCCCCTTCCCTCAAATTTTATACAAAGCTGAATATAATAGTCCAATAAGTTTAATCTATTGTAACTCGTGATAATAAAATCACAGCAAGTTGAAAATTTGATTAAATAATGTTATATAATTTTACACTGTCTTTATTATTATTATTTAACATAATGAATATTTTAAGTTTTATCATATATTCTTTGTATTAGGTATTTTATCTATACAAAAAACTAAAATACATATTTTATTGATTGTTTTAGCACACTTTCTTAGAATCTGTAAATTAGTGATTTCCTAGCTAGGCGTGCAACGAAAATTTTTTGTTTAAAAAATAAAAATGCTCCAACGACCTTTTTTATGTAATAATTATTGGTTGCAATTTTTTTTTTTTTTTCACAGTTTTCTCACTTCATGAAGACAATTTTTGTGAATTAATTTTATTGAAAGTGGGCTTATTTCTTTGTAATAAAATGATTATTTTTCAATTTTATATAATAATGTAATTATTATTTTAAATAATTTTATTTTCAAATTTTAACTGACAAAACTAAGTTTTTTTAATTCATCGTTTATTTATTAATTAATTAATTAATTTATTTGCATTAGCTTTTCGCTCCCACTTTCACAGAAAAGAAAATGACAATTCTTATTTTAATTTTATTATTGATTGAATTAACAGTTTTAAATTTCAGCAACTTTAAATATAAAATAAATAAACAGGTAGACAATAAGTTTCAGTTTATGACTACTACAAAACATAATGATAAATTGAATATAAAACAGATTATTTATTGAGTTTATTTAAAGTAAAATTCGAAATGCGTATTAATAATTTTATCAATTTAATTAACTAAAGATTCATTAAATTAAAAATACATATATTTAATAAAGTATTAATTTGATTTTAATTTTAAAATCACTAACTGTTTTGAGATTTAATTTATAGCAATTATTCATCACCATAAGTTTTTATTCAAAAATTATTATTTATTTCAAAAAAGGAAATTATTATTATTATTATTGAAAAATCAGTAACGTAACGTAATAATTAATTAAACATAATAATGCAACACTGTAACAATGCGTAAAAATATTTCTTAACAGTGTTAGGTAACATTATCATCCAGATGCAGATTTAAATTTTCTGAAACAAAGTTATAGTTAACAGTTCGCAAAAAGCAATCATATATTAATTAATTATTTTTAAAGAGTAAGAAAAATATCATAAACTAACCAATAAATGAATAAATAACATATTTATTTTGTGAATCCTTATAATTTTTATATATCCTGATGAACTTGATAACATTATAGTAGCTGAAATTTAAAAAATATGTTTTTTCATTTTTGCTATAATAAGAGCTATAAACTAGATTTTAAACAAGTAATTGATAAATAAGTCACTTAAACAATTAATAGTTAAAATAATTTTGAATTCTTATTAATAAATATGTTTGATAAAAATAATTTAATTTTTAAATTTTTTTTAATTTAATAGCATAATTGTTAATGCTTTAAAATTTTCTAAGATTAAGTTAATCATTTAATAAAATAATGTATAACATTAAGTAAGAAACAAATCAAAACCGAGTGCCGGGAATTTTTAAACACTTATAATTTTTTATGTTGGTGTTCCTATAAAATTTGAAATATATGCATATAAGTACCAGCTAAGTACTACTATTAACTTCTTTTAAGCAAAAATTCTGCATGTCAATCAATTGTCAACGCCCATCTGAACAAATAGTCATCTTTATACAAGATAGCTAGAAAAGCTACGTAGTTAGCTTTATTCTACTTATCTTGATCTTTATACACTTGTCAGATGAAATCCCTCATTCTATAATACAATGTACTTTTTACTCTGGAGTTCAAATGCGGACGGACCTCCCAGAATTGACTTGTGTTTATTTCGCTCGTAGTTTTTGAATGTAATAAGCATAAAAAATGTTTAATGTATTAAAAAGGATTTGTAATTCCTGCATTGTTATATGTAAAAAGGTTGTTACACGTAAAAAGTTATTTCGTAGCAATAATTGTTGTATGTAAAAAGATTAACGCAAACTTTTAAATAGTTTTTTAATAGCGAAATAAAATAATTATTTAAAAAATAAAATGTTTTAGTCAATCCAGATGCAGAACTTAAAAAATAATGTGGCTTTATCACAATTCCATGTTATAAACCCCTTAAAAAAAAAAAAAAAAATGTAAAATGCCGTAATCTAAAAATGATGTGCCGTTAAATAATAGGATGAAATCAAGATTTCTAAAACTATTTGCAGATTTTTTTTTTCATTATTAAACACATATTGTACAAATTATATGACACTGAAAATGTGTAGGCCATGGACATTTGCTTAAGCAAATTAAATTCGACTTATACGTGTTTTTAAATTACCAGATCTTCATGATTGAGGAACTTCTATATAAATCCATAAAACAATCCTCCCCTCACTCCTGAAAACAATTACTTCTGTCATATGAAATTTGCATGGCGTTTGGATCCGCTGCAATATGTTTGAGTTTCGATCCGAGTTATACGTGTAAGCGATTTTTGGGTACTTGTTACTTCTAATTAATCGCATTACACTAAAACTTTATGTGGCTTTCAGTTAAAAAACCAGTGTTGAATTCAGACACTTTTCTCCGGGAGGGACTTCTGTGGCTCCGGGGGGATTCAATAGAGTCCTGGGGGGGATTACATTTTTTTACCACTGAAAACACAAATTCTCAAAATTTCCGGGGGGGGCATTGATAGCTCTGGGGGGAATGACCCGCCCCTGAATTCAACACTCTAAAATGTTCCCTATAAAATTATGTCAGATATTTCCCGTGCACAAAATTTCAGCTTGCTGGAGAAGGGACCAAAATGTCTGAGGACCGAAAAGTCCAGGGACCGAAATGTCTCGGGACCGAAATGGCCATGGACTGAAATGTCTCGGGACCGAAACGTCTCGGGACCAAAATGGCCAGGGACCGAAATGTCTCGGGACCGAAACGTCTCGGGACCGAAACGTCTCGGGACCGAAATGTCTCGGGACCGAAATGGCGGGACCGAAACGTCCTGCTTCCCTTAAATCCTACCTTATTTTGAACACTTTAGCAATTTAATTTCCTGCATATTTCCAACAGGTACATGGTCACAAGGTCTAAAACCTTGTATCTTGTTCCATCGCTGCCACTTTTTTATTTCCTAATGAATTATGTATATTACGTTTTTTAGGTTTCTGCCTTTTTCAGTTGTATTATAATTATTGAATATCTTATGTGTAATAATGTATTTTTTGGATATCTTAATTTCTTTCAATTGTTTGGGAATTTACGATATGATATAGGGAGACAAATAATTTTAGGCCTAATTGACGACAAAGTCGACGAAATAACAAATATTTACTATAAATTATATGTATGCAGTTCTTCTGACGAATCCGTAAACTGTTCATAGTTTCTTAATTTTTGCATTTCTTTCCAATTTTTTTAAAATTTTTTCTTTCATTTTAGTTACCCTTACAGTGGATGATGAAGATCCAGAGATGTGAAATGACCAAGAAGACGACCTCAAGTAAGATGGAGCGACGAAATCAAAAAAGTGGCCTGTATCGATTGGTTGATTAAAGCACTAGACGGGAAACATTGGAAAAATCTGAGGGAGATTTGCATCCAGCAGAGGACTGAAAAAGGTTGTTGATGATGATATATCCCAAAAAGATTGAAACGCGCTTTAACATTTCACCTGTTGCAGCTAAGTAGTCAATGCAAGTTGTAAAAGTGTTCGAAATAAAACTGTGTTAATGAAATAGTAGTGGCAATCATTTTCAAAGCGTTACACTTTCTAGTTTTTTATCAACCCATCTACACAATATAATTCAATTAAAAAAAAAAATAAAAATAAAAAAAAAATAAAAATTAAAAAAATCCTTTTTCCTGATAGAACATCATTACGAAAATTGCTTACATGAACAGTTGAAAAAAAGGGGGGGGGGGAGAGGAATATATATTGACCCCTATGTTTTTTTTAATCGCCAAACAGACGCACCGAAAAACGAAAATAACCATTCAATTAAAAGTTATATCCTCTTTGAATATATGTTAAAAATAAAAACAAAATTAAGCGGTCGTCTGCGTGTTGAAATTGTATAAAATTTTAAAATTTTGTTTGCGAACACCTAATTTTGACACTCGATATGTATAGGTTAAAATTAACGGTCGCTACTCGCCCATTGCTATTAAAGTTGTAAAAGTGGCAATTAAAAATCCACGATCGATCACCACTCTAGTCAACACTCGCCAATGGCGATTAAAAAACCTGTTATCGATCGTCAAGAGATATAGAGCTGTTTTCATGGACCTCTACTTTTCAGCACCTCACTTTGCTTATATTTAATTAGCAAACTGATTAATTCATTTCCCTAAAGCGTGCAAGAAGATTTCAACGACTTAGCTGTATTTCCAACATTTCGGCTTGTTGCCATGTGCTTGCCCTTCAGTTGGATTATTTTTTCAAGAAATACACTTTTATTCCGCATAATATACCACGTGCATTTTAACCAATTTATTCTTTTCCCCCCTACCGGATGAGAAGCAGATTTTAGGACATTGCAGTATCTTCAATATTTGGACTCCTGCCACGTGCTCATTAGTTATTTTTCAACAAGAAACACTGTTTAATCCTCCAAAATACGGACACCAGCTTAGATTTCAATTATGTGTGTAGTGTGTTAAGATTTATTAAATAAAATCCAAATAATATTTTTTTTTGGGGGGGGGTGTGGAGGGGTTTAGAAAAATATGTATTTATACAATTATTAACGTTTATCTAGATGTCAAGAAAGTTTGAAACATTAGAGTGGCCACTAATGAAACTGAGCCACTGGCTACTAACTCAATTTTCTAGTTTTCACCTATACCTATATGCGTTTTTCAATAGATGTTAACGTCGTATACCAAATGGTTAAATAATTCAGAGATTACGTATAGATGTCCTAATTTTAAATTCATTTTTTATCGTGAGTCGTTTTCAAGCCGTAACTATGGTATTATGAAACTTTTGTGCGTCCGTCAAGGTGTCATTTTGATTCCCCAGCTAGTATTATACTTTAAAAAAATGATTTTTTTAATAAAAACAATGGTATTTTTAATGACTGCATTTGTAAGATGAATAAATCAGTAAGGATACAAATTATACAGGGTGTCCACTCTCAACGGTGGCCAATGTCTAATTTCTAAATCATTAGTCATTGACATATAGTTCCAAATGCAAAAATGCTTTTAAAAAGGTAAAGAATTGTTTTTCAAACGATTTAGGTTAAAAAAAGTTTTATTAAAAAATTGCGAAAATTAAATTTTTATATGGCCCCCGGTCTTATAAGTGATATTTAGTCAATTTTTACCACTTCTCTAACAAGTAATACAAAAAAAGTCTCATTCCTCTGCGATTAAAATTAACCGAGTAAAGTTGAAGCGTATTTTTTGCTGCAAATTAGGAGTCCGTCACAAATTTACTGGAAATAAATATAAACGCAAGATATAAAATTTAACATTAATTATTGAGAGTAAAATAGTTTTTACAATACTATTTTTAATTTATGTTGATAATTACATATTAAAGCAAAATTTGTACTAAAAATAAAAGAAAAAAAATAACAGAAAGCTTGTTAATTTAAATTATGAAAAGCAACAGTCACAATTTGTTACAAAATGACATTATATTTAAAATTCTATTAGATTACTTAATCTAACAGAATTTGGTGTAGTCCTATAAAATAAATAAATGGTATGCACCTAAAATTGTATTAATATTATATTGTCATTGGATATAAATAAGTGCGCAAATTGAACCTCGATCAGTGAGTTAAAATTTCAATAGAAATTTTGAACTAGGGAAGCATACATACGAACGTTTTAAGCAAAATAAAAGCAAATATAAATATCAAAATAATGCATCTTTTAAAAATAAAATCGCGATTTCCCAAAATTTGATTTTCCCGATAAAGAGAATTTTAAAACTCACGTCTTCAACTATTTTATTAACCAATCTAGAAATTAATTAATAAAAATTAACACTACCGTAAAACTTATACGGTGGTAGAACCTTCAGTTAAATTGCTTTAAAAATATTTCTTTATCTCATTTAAAACATTTTTGTAATTGGAACTATATGTCTGTGATAAATGGTTTAGGAATTAGCCGTTGGACATCGTAGGAAATGGACGCCCTTTATAATAATTCAAGGGTGTTCTTAAATCAAAAAGGGCGACTTTGTGACACATGCTTTAATTAAATTTTGTTCGGAAATGCATGAAAATAGCAGGTGTTGTTATTCAGAAACTGTCTAATTGCACTCAATTTTCTGTTTTTTAAAAAACACAATAGATCTTTCATAACAAGCCTTCAAAGTGGACGTTTTTAAGCTCATTTCCCGACGAAAGCAGAAAAACCGGTCGAAAAGCAGGAGAAAAACGGGTGATTACGTCATCGAAATAGCTTAGAACTGGATAGGTAATTTAATGATCATAAAATAGAAAACTAAGTTCGATTCGAAATCGCTTCTCTAGTCAGGCATTTCAATTTTATATCTTTCTGTTAAAAATGAATTTTTATATGTGTCAAAACGTTTTACGTTTGTTGAGCGGAGCAGTTGAGAACACCCTTAAGCACTTAGTATACGTTCCCTGAAAACTTAGTCCAACTCATTCGTTTTCAGCTACAGAAAAGTGGTTTAAGTCATGAAATTTAAAGTTTCATAACTCGGTCAATTTTAATGTTAGATGAGTGGGACCTTTTTTGTATTTCTTGATAAGGTGATGAAAATTTTTTACTAAATATCACCAATAGGACCGAAGGACCGTATAAAAAGTTCATTTTCGTAATTTTTTTATGTATATTTTTTATTTGACCTAAATCGTTTGAAAAACAATTCTTTACCTTTTTTAAAGCATTTTTGCAATTGGAACTATATGTCTATGACTAACGGTTTAGAAATTAGCCATTGGCCACCGTTCAGAGTGGACACCCTGTATAGCATACAATTTTTATCTGTATATCTTACTGATGGATGAAGAAATGATACAAGTAGGTTAATGAGTAACTCAGAAACTAGAACTACTAAGCGGAATGAGTTGTAATTTGAGTTCGCCTTTTGAAGCTTCTAGAAACCCATTTCTGTTAAAATGTTCATATGTTATCAATATGCTTTCTTTGGAATGTAATTCAAAAAATACTTAAATTATAAAATTTCATTGCTAACATGCTAGTCCCCGAAATCTTCTGTTTTTAATAAAATCCTTGAAAATTAAAACTAACATGATTTTAGACTTATCTCGTTCAGCTGATTTAAAATCTTAATTG
The DNA here is from genome assembly GCA_964019185.1 of Maratus speculifer. Taxonomy (NCBI): domain Eukaryota; kingdom Metazoa; phylum Arthropoda; class Arachnida; order Araneae; family Salticidae; genus Maratus; species Maratus speculifer. Next base: position 10,317 of record CAXHSM010000983.1, on the reverse strand, counting down.
ATTTCAAGCAACCTATGTCCTATTATAACCTACACTACTTTTCATTCTGATTAGCTGTTGAGAGTCAAAGTTTCTTATTTTATTTCCGCATTTGGCAGCAATTTTTTAGAAGTGGCGTGAGGGGGGGGGGGGGGTAACATGTTTTTATGTATTGAATAATTTATTTTTATGTTTCAAATAGAAAATTACAGTTAGGGCTGTCCATCAATGATGTCACACTTTTCTTCAATAATTTTCACCCCTCTCAGTGAAATAAAATGAAATTTTTATTCACGACGCAATAGAGTTAGTTTTCTTTTCTTTGAGAATGTGAAATTTTATACAGAATAGTGTATGTAAAAAAGACATGCACCAGGGAAAAAGAAACTACTTATCCATCGAGTAGGTAGCAAAATCAAATTTTAAAAGAAAGAATTTTCTTCTACATATAGACAACACATTGATTTATGCGAACTATGGGTCGAGTAATAAGTCACTCCTGTAGTTTTTTTTTTTCCAACAGGCCAAAAGGTAAATAAAGAATGGCTCATTTGTTATAATAAGGTAGAATTATGATTGAAAAAATATGACGCATCAGAAGAGGGAATGACACCATGATGGCTAGGGATGACACCATGATGGCTAGGGATGACACCATTTGCATCCACCCGGTTGTCACCCATCTTAGCTACGCCACTGCCCCCTCTTCACTCTCATTGTCACAAAGTGTCACATTTCACCATGCCCCCTCTCCCCCCTTTATCACATATCAGGCTATTTTACATAAACATATACTTGCAGTTCAGAAACAAAGCGTTACGTTATGGGTCATATTTCAAATTTTATTTTTTATTTTTAACTGGGCGTTTTAATGAAATTGTGAGCATAAACTATAAAAATGATTTATGTACTTACTCTGTTTCAAGTAAGATTAATGTTTACAACAAAAAACGTAATTTATATGCAATAGGAATAAAGTATCAATATTAAAGAGCAATTGAAAACAATAGTATTTTGGAATTTGAAATGGAATTTAATATATATTTTTGGCTTTAAATCTTATCTTCACTTTATGAACACAAAATACTATAATTTCCAAATAATTTCAAAATTTAGTTTGCTAACTTTTAATGCTTTGATTTTAACCAAAATGTGTTTGTTATGTCACACTTCTTCCTACCCCCTCTCAACCACTTGTCATAAACTGTCACAATTTCACGAACCTGTTTCCCCCCTTTAAGGGTAACATTATTTATGGACGCCCCCTTACAAATTTATTAACCTATGTTTATACCGGTATTTAAGATTTCTTTGCAGAAATGTAAATTTAAAAGATATTGCATTTTAGCAAGTCATTCTGCTTCGGAATCGCACACCTCCAAAATGCAAGATACTTTAAATATAGGAATACAAGACAATAAGACGCAACACTAGGCACATAAAAAGACCCGGATGATAATGTAAAGTCTATGGGAGCGTTCGTTTCAAATACCTCGCTCAGATTTTAATATTTTTACAGGATTTTTTTTTGCATAGGATAGCTGAGGACGATCCACAACCGGCCTAGTTTTTACTTTTTCAATTTTGGTTTCAGATTTTTTTTTAAATTACTTTAAATTTCAATAAATTTCAAAACCGGTTTAAACCGGCTCTGAAATTGAAACTATCGTAATATAAAAAATATATAAGCAAAATCGAAAAAGTAAAAACTAGCCCGGTTGTGGATCGTCCTCAGCTATCTTGCGCAAAAAAAAATCATGTAAAAATATTAAAATTTGGGCGAAATATTTGAAACGAACGCTCCCATAGACTTTACATTATCATCCGGGTCTTTTTCTGTGCCTAGTGTTGCGCCTTAAATATAGGAATCTAAACGGAGCTTTGAATAAAATATAAGGCCATCTCTGTTTTAGCCTAATAAATCATTATTATTATTACTAGTCAGCCTTGGCGAAAAGTTTAGTCTCCCTTAAATGTAATTCTAAACATTTTATCATGTTACTTTTATTCATAATTTAATTTACTGGTTCAATCATTCCCCAAATCGGTTAATTCTGGTGGAGAAATGAAGAATTTGGTATATTTTTGCTAGCCGGATGCAAGGGATAAATCGCCAAACATTGTTACCGCCCCATTTACTTATATTTCATTACTTTCAATTAAAATGTAATTCTTTCACTGATTTTATTTAAAATACACAACTAAAATTTAAAACTGAAACATTTAAAATTCACGACTTCCTCTTTTATTCAAAAAAAAAAAAAAAAAAAAAAAAGAAAGAAAGAAAGAAAAATAATAACGATTACCATAAACCACGACATTTAATTTCAGTATCAAATTATTGTTTTAATTTACCAGGCGAAAAATAAAAAATGCTAACTGGCGAGTTATAAAATTCTATTGGCGAGATTTTCACCCAGTTAGCCAAAAATATTAAGAATGCTTCTCGATTATTACAGCGTTTATTCGAGAAAATAATTTTGAATAAAAATGGCCTCTTTTCATATGAAAAACGTAATTGTTTATGACAGTCACATGACTTGAACAATTATAACATAGATGAAATGATGGCGATGGAACAGTATTTGGCGATTTATCACCTGTGCCAAGTACAAAAATAGCTTCTTGGCATATAAAAAGCGAAGTTGTCAACTCGGAACTGTTGATAACAGTTATATGACTGAGGCTTTTATTATAGGAATTATTATTATTAGTATTATTATTATTATTGCACTTTTTTATTGATAAAAATTGAAAGTATCTAGCAGTGACGCTAACTTTTGAAAAATAGGATAGATGTGCCAGTAATGGACCACCTTCCAGTAATGGGCCACAACGCAATTTTTGGATTATAAAAAAATAATAAATAATAGTTAAGCTTTTATTATTTTTTTCTGAACTCCACCTTGCATGCTTTATAAGCTGGATTAATTTTTTACACTTTTCGTCAAAACAATTAGGAAGCAGAAAATAAAGTTCCACAGTTTTTCTGTTTTTTACTGAAAATCTTAATGAACATGCTAAGAGCTGACTTTGCTTACTTAGTTTATATCTTTTTTATTTTTCCGTAAAAATTGAATGTTTTTGTTTGGTTAGCAATTTAAAACATTGAATTTAATATACCAATGGCCGTTTACAAAATTTTATTTATTTTTAAGATTTTAGGAGTGGTGGTTCATTACTGGATTGCTTATTTCGTGATTTTCCAGTAATGGACCACCTAAGTGACCAATACAAAAAGTGTAATTTTAGTAGAGATAAAATATTTTGATTTAACTAAAAAGCTAAATAATCAAATTTAATACTTAAATTTTACCTATTAGAGTTTAATAAAGGCAATTTCTTTATAAATAGTTGTTTTTAAAAAGTCATCCAAAATTAGTACAAAAAAAAGCAGAACATTTGACAAAATCTAGATGTGCCGTTACAAAAGAAGTTGTTTTAAGTTGGTTCAGAAATGTAAAATCATATTTGGAAGAAAATATTAATATTTTCTTCCGAATTCTAAAGCATACAGAGAGAATTTTCAATAAGGTTAAAACAAGGTTTCTTTTGTGCTCTTAAATAAAGGAAAATTTTGGGACCAAAATCAGTTAAAGATGTGTGTATTATGTAGTACCAAATAACGAAAAAGAACAAATCACTGATATGGGATGTTTTTCAGCAAATGATGAGATTGTTCCATTTGTGACAATATATCCATATAAGCATCTCTGAAGTGAAATTGTAGAATAAATCTGTGCCAAATTGATGGGCTATATGATTATCTGAAAATGATTGGATAGTACAAGAACATTTATTATTTTAAATGCATTCTAAAATTCCATATTCAATAGTTTGGACTATCGGAAAGGAATGATAAAATTGAAGATCTGTTATTTATATTTCATAGTTGCACAGCACATCATTTAGATAATGATATGAATGAAGATTGGAAACTTGTTTTAATGCCTTATTTTATCTAAACTTTATTTCAGTAAAACATTGTCTTTACCTTATAAATCCTTTAAATTTAAATATTTTGTTTTATATCTTTACAATATAAATCCTTTAATGTTAGTTAATAATAAACAGTTAATAATATCATTAATATTTTGTTTTATATCCACATTATATATCCTTGATTATAATAAATTCATAACTTAAATTTAAATATTTTGTTTTATGTTTTTTCATTATAAATCCTTTAATGTAATGAATTTCTAACTTAAGTTTTAATATTTTGTTTTATTAGTATGCTTTCATTAAGTTCTGGAGCAAAATACAATTGAAACAAGTTGGAAGTCGCACGTGAAGCGTAGCAAATGAAGTGCGTTCGTACGATAACGAAGTTTTAAATATATACAGATCTTCCTGATATAGTAGACAATACTTCGGATACAGTATACAGTGGTTGAACTCTTTGTGTTTCTATAAACATACAGGAAGTAATTTTCATTACACCTCAGTAACGTATATCATATTCATAAAATGTGCCACAGTTTAATATAATTAAAACATGTCCCAAACAATGTTTCCCTGTATAGCATTATGTAGTGGAATACTTTTGTGTGGCCCTGTAATTTAATAATAAATATTCTTTGCATCTCAGATTGTACAGAATTTATATTTTAGTATATATACACCTTATAAGTTCATGTCAATTTTATTATGTTCGAATGAGTGTAACACCATTAAAATGCATTTGCAACTTTTTTCCCCATTGACCGTAATGTAACGGAATCCTTTTGATTTTCCCTGTAATTGATCTAGTCATCCGATTTTCATAAAATTTGAAATGATTCGACAAAATTATGTAATTATTATGCATTTCAAATCTCAAACGATTCGGTTGGATAGTTTTTGCGTTGTTATATGCAGACAGACAGACGGACAGACGGACAGAGAGATGGACAGACAGACGGACGGACTGAACGACAACAATAGGTGCTACGTATTTACATAATTAGGAACTCACCTAAAAACAATTATCTGTTATTTTTTGTAGGGTGGCCCATTACTGGAACATAGACGGTCCATTACTGGAACATAGGTGGTCCATTACTGGGCTTTTGGGTGTTTAGACATATTTCTATTATTTAAAATTAAATTTTTATTTCTATTGGGAAATGTAACTGTGGGATTCGTTAAATATTGTTGAAATATTAATATAATATGAAAAAAATTGGAATACAATAATTATAACTATTAATAAAAAATTATTTTTTAGAGAAATTTCTTAACGGTGTCCATTACTGGCACATCTACCCTATTGGATGGACTCAAACGCTTTTCCGGTAAATAGTTTTTAAACACTTTCCAACTGGCATGAAATGGACATATGTTATTGGGTATCAGTGTGGCATGTTTGGTATGGAAAATAAAATGAGTTGCGTTAGTGGTTCATTTACATTACAAAAGAATTCCGTTACACTACAATCTATCAGGAAAAATCGTTAGCGGTAGATTTTAATAATATTACACTATTTTAAACATTCTGAAATGTATATTTATCACTGAAGTGTACTATAAGTTTCATATGATAGTTCATGGTGAGCAATTATCGTTCATTTACAGGAACACCCAAAAGAATTTGGCTTCAGAAGAAAACATCAAAAAAGCCCGTATGACCCGTTCATTTATTTATTTATTTATTTATTTATTTATTGCCGACCCGACTTGTTAATTATCTGATTCTGACGGCGCGGAATTTGGAACAATTCCATCGGCCCGAAAAGGGTACGGGCATTGGGCCCGTGCAGACCTCTATCTTGCTCATATAATTGCTCGAAAATCTATCTGTTTTCGAAGTTTCTCAAGATAAAAGAACGTTTTTCGAAACTGTGGATAACTCGAACCGGGGCATTAAGTTTACGTTCGTGATTAATTTGTCCTTTTACAATAAGAAATTTTTGTCTTTTTTTTATATAGTACAAAAACAAAACCAGATTTTTTTTTATGAATCTGCACCTGAAATCATTACTTCAGTAATTTTCTTTAAAATCTTTATACATTATATCTGAAAGCGAGTTCTTAAAGATTTAATAATTCGTTAACTTAAAATAACATGTTGTTTCAAAGTTGGAAGAATTTTCAAACTTTCTTTGGAGATTTTCAGGAATCTGTGTGTATGGTCTCTAAGTATTGTGTAATCTTGTATAAAATGCTTAGATAGCGTACTTAGAAAAGAGTACTAGCATATTTATCCTTTGATGAGATCTTTGTTTCCTTTTCCCCGAGTTAGCATTCATGGAATACTTCGAACGCATGAACCTGTTGGATTGGAAACTTGTTCGATTATTTACAGTTGCTTGTTCAATTGTTTACAGTTTCTTATTCACTTATTATCTTCTACTATGTGGCATGAGTTAACAGATTAAAGATCATTTATTGATCATTCCATTCTTGAGGATATAAGTATTCGAAACATTTTTCATACTTTCATATTCTCCCACTCCGTATAACACATCAGTAATCAATAATGAAAATTCGAATTAAAAAACGTTAAAGTAAAATGAAAAGTGCCCAGTTAAAGTGATGGACTTGATCTCACAGACAATTCACACTAACTGCATATTATACTCTTATTATATCTGTATCATTATATTTTATTATATCTTATTATTCTATCTTATTCTATCTATTATACTCATATTCAAAGAATAATGTCCCTCGAAAAATAAATTAATGGGGGAGGGTTAGACGCCCCTTCAATGCCCCCTTTTAGAATTAACCAATGAACTTCCAAATATCAAGAAAGCGCCTTATCAGAATCAACCGGTATACTAAATTTGAAGCAAATCGAATAATTCTGCTTGAAAAACACATTTAGCTAAATTAAGGAAATTAGCTCCTCCATTTTCCCTCTATATACTTAGCCAATGAACCTCCAAATCTAATCACGGAAGCATCTTATCAGAATAAATCAGTATACCAAATTTGAAAGAAAACAAATAATTCTGCATGAAAAACCCATTTATCTAAATTAAGGGGGATAGCCTTTTGCCCCGCCCCCTTTATACTTAATCAATGAAGCACAAAAATAATCAAGGAAGTGAATCAGAATAAACTTAGAAAAAATACTTGAAGCAAATCGGATATTTCTGTCAAGAGTTATCGCGATACATAACGGGTGTCCTAAAAATGACTGATGAATTTTAAAATTCAATAACTTGCAAACGGTGACAGCTATTTAAAAAAATTTTGCAGGAGTGTTATGTACAATGTCAGGAGTTTTTTTACCGTAATTTTTTATTTTAGTTCGAATTTCAAACAACAGATGGCGGTTACGGCGATTGAAAGCCAGGTGAGTGAGGTCAGTTTCGGCGTCGACCTGGGCTTCAATTCTCGTCAGCGCCATCTATTGTTTGAAATTCGAACTAAAAAAAAATTACGGTAAAAAAAACTCCTGACATTGTACATAACCCTCCTGCAAAAAAATTTTAAATAGCTGTCACCGTTTGCAAGTTATTGAATTTTAAAATCCATCAGTCATTTTTGGGACACCCGGTATATTCATTCATTCATACATACATACTTACAGAACCGTCGAGCACATTAGCTCTCAAGCTTTGACAGCCTGTAAGCTAAAAAACTGCACTCTTGAAAAATGGTGCATGAGGGTTGCAATTCTTACTGTCCAATGTCTAATTTCTTAAATCATTATCTTTATAGAGACAATTACAACAGCAACAAGTTGGAAAATGCACATTAGACGTAGCAAATGAGATGCTTTCGTACTATAACGAAGTTTTTAAAATACACAGTAATTCGAATACAATACAGTATCCGAAATCAAATGTGTGTCTCTGTAAAAACTCAATGTTTTCTATTATACAGGAATTAGCTTGTAGTAAATCTCATCAACGTATAACAATTTCATAAAGTGTGAAATAATTTAATATTATCAAAACGCACCCCCTCACAATGTTTCCCTCTATATAATTATGTAATAGAATGCTTTTGTGTGGCCCTGTATATTAATAAAAAATGTTCTTTGCATCGCAGATTGTACAAAATGTATAGTTTAGTATAATTTCATAGATCCATATGAATTGTATTATGTTCGAAAGAGACATCATTAAAATGTACTTGAAACTATTTTTTCCTATTGATTGTAATGTAACGGAATACTTTTGATTGTCCCTGTAATTGAACTATATTTATCCGATTTTGATAAAATTTGAAATGACTCGACAAAATTATGTAACAATTATATTTGAAAGTTCAAATGATAAGGTCGGGAGGTCTTTTGCGTTGTTATGTGCGGACATACGGACGGACAGACGGATTGAACGACAACTATTGGTGTTACGTATTTACATAATTACGAACGCACCTAAAAATGTTTCAAAGCCGTTCTTTGTCCTGTGAAAAATGATTCACATTAAATTAGTATTTTTTAAAATTCATAAAATTAAAACATTTGTGTGTTCTTTGGGTCGTATATTTAGGAAGAGCTTTCTTATACTCGAACAAGTAAAAGGCTAGAAAGTCCATTTTTGTACAACCAACACTTTCCGAGTTATGATACTTTGCATTTTACGCATTTTTGGAGTTTTTAAAACAAAAACCATTTCCCTTGAATGTGTTTCGTAAATGCAATAATTCAAAATAAATAAAAAGAGTATTGCCCAGTTAAACTGATGGCATTGAGTTCACAGGCTAAGCATAGTAATTGTATATTACAGACTTATATTTTCAAGGGTTAATGCCGTTCGAAAAACAAATTAAGGGGGGAAGTAGCTCCCCTCATTTCCCCTTTTTATACTTAATCATTGAACACCCTAAACTAATCAGGGATATGATTTATCACATATAAAACCTATATCCAAAATTCAGAGCAAATCGGATAATTCTTCATAAAAAATCCATTTATACAATTTAAGAGGAGTTATCCCCCTCCTTTATATTTAGCCATTAAACTTCCAAAACTACTCAGAGATTCACCTTATCAGAAAGAACCGAAATCCGAAATTTAAATCAAATCGGATAATTCTGCATAAAAACCCATTTCTCAAATTTAAAGGGGGGGGGGTAATCGCCCGTACCCCTTTTATACTTAAGAAAAGAACCTCACAGCTCCTTAGGGGAGCATCTTATCACTATGAACCTTTATCCAAAAATTGAAGCAAATCGGTTAACTCTGCAAGAGAAACAATTTACCTAAATTAAGAGGGTAGGCCTCCCGACCTCCCATTTATACTTATGTAATTAATTCCCTGTAGAAATTAGGGACGCGTCTTATCAGAATGAACCTATATCCAAAATTTGAAGCAAATCAGTAAATTCTGCGTTTAACGCATTAATCTAAATTAAGGGGAGTTACCTCCCATTTCCCCCCTCTAAGGCCCGCCACACATCACTGAGACATGCGTCAAAAATTGTGCAACATTACGCAGTCAAACCGGTTTTTCTTTGTTATCAGGGTGAAATTGTCGCATGTCGCACGTTTTTTTTGTTCAGTGTCTCACTGTTGTGTGGCGGGCCTTAGACTTATCCAATGAATTCGCAAAACTAATCATGGAGGTGCCATCATCAGAATGATCCTATGTCGAAAAATTTAATGAAATCTGATAATTCTGCATGAAAATCCCATTTATTTAAATTGCAGGTGATGTATTAGTCCCTGTTCCACTTCTTTATACTTATTCATTGAATTCCCAAAACTAATCATGGCGATGCCCTCATCAGACTCATCCTATATCGAAAATTAAAATGAAATTTGATAAATCTGCATGAAAAACCCATTTATCGAAATTAAGGGTGGGGAATTAGCCCCTGCCCCCTCTTTATATTTATCCAATTAACTCCCAAAACTAATCATGGCGGTGTCCTCATCAGAATGATTCTATGTCTAAAATTTGAATGAAATCTGATAAATCTGTAAGAAAAACCGCCTTATCGAAATTAAGGATGAAGATTTAGTCTACGTTCCCCTTCTTTGTACTTATCTAATGAACACCTAATACTAATCACGGAGGTGCCTCATCAGAATGATCCTATACCTAAATTTTGAACGAAAACTGATAATTCTGCATGAAAAACCCATTAACCCCCGTTCTCCCTCTTATACTTATCGAATGAACTCCCGAAACTAATCAGGGAAGCGCCTTATTAGAATATACCTATATTCCAAATTTCAAGTGAATCGGATATTTTTATCATGAGTTATCGCGCTACGTACAAACGTACATGCATGTAGAACGGGCAGACACACACATAAGCTCAGAGGCTTTAATAGCCGGTGAGCTAAAAATTGTTTGCGAATAGTGTGTGTGTCTTTATTAGCATTATATATTTCTTCCAACGTTTGAAAGAATCAAATGAGGTTATGGGCAAACAAATGCGCTGTACCCG
>CAXHSM010000982.1:0-20000 GCA_964019185.1 Maratus speculifer | reverse complement strand
ATCTACACAGGTAAAGAATTGTGGATCTATGTATGGGTGATTCTCAAAATAGGGGACAATTTCAAAAGTGAAATCTTAAAAAAATTACTGTTAGCAAAATTTCTGAAAAAATAGGTGTTGTTAATATAGTATTAGGTATACTTAACATGTAGTCAGCAGAGCTAAATATTTAAAAATTAACTTTAAAAAAATAATTAGTATTTTTTGAGCCATGCTAATGACAAAACAAATTGCATGGAATAAATATATTAAGAAATTTTTATTTTCTTCCTGTTTAAATATTTTTTTCTATATTTAGTAGCCTTCCTTTTCAGCAAATGGTTTCCATTTTTACATATATACATATAAGGAGAATAAAAACATTCCCAAAGAGCAAACTTTGTTTACATGAGCAACATTCTGACACTAACAATGTAAGAAGCTGTCTTAGTGATTTTCTGACAGATTTAATGCATATTTTAGGGATAATAAATGTAATACCTAAATTTATATGTAAAATTAAACTTTATAAAAGATACAATATAAGCAATGGTTACATTTATGCACATAGGAGTCTTTAGCATGAACAGAAAAACCATGCTAATGACACTGATATTTGTCCATGCTAATGACAAATTTTAATTTAAATAAGATTATGAGCCATAATATAATCACAATGCAATAGTCCTTTCTTTGGCTTTTTGAAACACAAAAGTGCTATGCAAATAAGTAAAATAAAAATTTTAATTATAAAATAAACATGAAAATTATTATCCATTCTAATGACATACAATTGATGTACGCCCCTTCTATTCTTAAAATACAATACATGCTTCTATTTTCAGGCTGGGATAAAATGGCTACTTGTTGCCATGGAGAAACTTCATATTTTCAAACTATTGTCATATGTGAAAATGAAATTTTGATTAATAACCAGCTGTTATAGTATGACCTTGTTGAAAATAGAATATGGAGGACAAACTTTAATTCTTTTTTTATATATTATAATTTTATTTTTAAAAAGAAATTTATTGGATCAATCCTCTCCTTGGTTAATTTAAAGAAAGAATAACATTTGTTTTATTTTATAAACATGATATTAACTCTTGAAAAAGCTAGTATATACAAGGCACAGCTGCTGTGGACATTCATGCTAATGACATTTTGAACATTTATTCTGTTATTTTAAGGTGTTTTTAACTAAAAAGTGAGTAATTCTTGAGTGCAAATAATGAATAATATTAAGACAAACATATCTAAATATAAAAACATGACAGAAAACCTGTCAATTTTTTTTGTATGCCGAAAGACATAAATTGTCCCCTATTTTGAGAATCACCCGTATATGAGCCAAAAATAAAACAGCAATCGACTGTATGGGTCTTCCAAGATGAGTCAAATCCAACAAAAGTTATTCGAAAAAGAAACACATCTAAGCAAATGGTTGCATGTTTTTTTGACATTAGCGGTCACGTAGCGACAGTGGCATTAGAGCAAAGCAAAACTGTCAGTTCTGAAAGGTACTTGACCATTTATTTGCCAGAAGTCTTCAGAGAAATTAAAAAAAAGCAGAATAAAAGGCGGATAATTTTTTCAGGATCTTAAAACACCATGTCCAGAACACTTTTTACTTTGTCTATATCTTAAAAAATCATTGAGTTATAGCACTTTGAACTTTTCTTATGGCTGACATTTTGAAACTATCTGATTTTTGGTCACGCTATAACTAACGTATTTATGAATCGATTTGAATGAAACTTGGTATGTACATAGTACATACAAATATCTCGACTGAGTTCATTGGCCAGCATCATCCGACATCTTGTTTCAAAATGGCAACTCTTTAAAAAAATTTTAAAAATTTAAAATTTAAAAATAAATGCGAAAAAATTAAAAGTTAAAAAATATTTTCTTTTTATGTGTTAGATCCTAAAACACCGATTCTAGAACACTTTTTACTTGGTCTATATCATAAAAAATGATTGAGTTATAGCACTTTGAATTTTTCTTATGGCTGACATTTTGAAACGATCTGATTTTTGTCACGTGATAACACTCATATTTATAAATCAATTTGGATGTAATTTGGTGTGTACATAGTACTTAATAAAGCCTGGACCGAGATTATTAACCAGTTCCATCTGCCATCTTGTTTAAAAATGGCAGCTATTTAAATTTGTTTTTTTTTTAAATAAATTTGAAATTAGGTACAAAAAAAAATGAGAAATTGTAAAAGATTTTTCTTTTATGCATTTGACCTAGATACAAAGATTCCAAAGCACTTTTTCTTTTGTCTGTATCTTAAAAAATGTTTGAGTTATAGTACTTTTAATTTCTAGTGTTGCTCACATTTTGAAATGATCTGGTTTTCGTCACGTGATAACACATATATTTATACACCGATTTGGATGAAACTTGGTGCATAGATAGGACATACCATAGGAGCCAACTTTGGTCCCAAAGCTGGGTCTGCCACAAGGGCAGTTGTTTGAGGGGATGTTGGTGAACACGCGATGTGCCGGGCTAAAAAACGAACTGAATGAACTAGGGGGCCTGAGTCATAGTCCCGGAAGCTGATGCAATTTGAGCATTTTAATACAAATTCAGAGCACTTTAGACTTCTTACAACTTTAAGACAAATTCGAGATTTTCCCGCGCATGATCGACAAAATTTGCAATTTTTCTTGGCATTCTTGGCAAAATTCGCGATTTTTCCGCTCTTGTTTGGCAGAATTTGTGATTTTTCCGCGCTTGATCGACGAAATTCACTATTTTTACTAGTGGTGTACCGAGTAGTACTTTGGCCGAGTACTCGGCCACTGACTACTCGGCCAAGTACCGAGTACCGAATGCCGAGTACCGAGTAGTTGTATAATAAGAAAATAAAACACTGATGTGCACATAATGTGAGATTAGGTGTACATATATATAAATATACCTGTATAAGCATATCTAGATCTGTGTGTACATATAATATAATATACATATTAGGGATGCACCGAATAGTGATTTTGGCCGAATACCGAATGCCGAATATTCGGCTAGCCGAATAGTAATTGTTGAGCCGAATACCGAATATTCGGCCAGCCGAATAGTTAACTATTCGGCCGAATACCGAATATTCGGCTTTCCAAATACTTTTTATATTTCAAAATTTAAAGGTATTAAAATGTTACTTTTTAAAACAGTTTTACATAATATTTAATAAAAGAAACTTACATTTTGATAAACAAGAGCTTTTTATAAGAGCATTTAGTATTAAAAATAATCTGCCTTGAGTTATTTAAGAAGTGCAATTATGAAACTTTAATTAAAATATCTACGAATCAAAACAAACATTTTAAAATCAAATATTAATTAAATTTTCTACGAATCAAAACAAACATTTTAAAATCAAATCATGAAAAAATGGCCGAAGAAAAATTTTACAGTCTGATAATTGTCCTTTTTAAATAACTCAAGGCAGATTTTTTTCAATATAAAGTACAAATACTTTCAACTTAATTCTGAATAAAAGTATGTTTGGCTCATAGTTCTTTTCTTATGAATGGTGGTATTTTTCACCCTTCCCATCATATCATATTTTACAGAAATCAAAGAATGTGAGTTGAAAATATGTTATCTTATTTATTGTTAATGTAATAAACGAACACACAAGTTTTGACCTAGAGTGAGATGAAATACAGTGTACTTATGACTCAATAAGTTGATTATGATTATGATTTCATGAACAAAAATTGTCTGCCTTGATAGCTATTACTAATCTCAAAAGTTTTTCTTTTAAAGGACTTTTATTTGGGGAAAAGCAAGAAACAGATAATTTACTAAACAAAATTTAGAAACTTGTATCAGCACATAATTTATTCCTAAGGAGAATCCTAATAAATCACCATTTTAATCGTTCTCATGGTTAATTTTCTTAAGTTATACTTTACAAACAGCAAATAAATAATGTAAAAACATTCTATTTTATTAAAAAATGATTTTGTTTCTAATTATTTTAAGTATAAATTAAAAAATTGACAGTTAAAAGTAGAAATAGTGAAAAGTTTTAAAAAGGTTTTATTAAGTATTGGATTCGGCCGAATACTTTGATATTCGGCAGGCTGAATAGTTTCATATTCGGCCAAGCCGAATATTCGGCTCAACCGAATAGTTTAATATTCGGCCTAACCGAATATTCGGTAACATGGCCGAATACCGAATAGATACCGAATATTCGGTGCATACCTAATACATATATACTCATTAAATTTGAAATTTATCTGTGCACCTTTTAAAGAAAATTTTTGACAGTTCAAAACTAATAAAAAAGGAGAATTGATACATGACAACTACAGTTATTAACTAATATAAAATTTAAACATTCTTTAACCCTCCAATTTATTCCAACCATTGAAATCTGTCTATCAAAAATAAAAATGTTTATTGGTTACTGTAACAATTCATTGAATAATGCAAACATTTCATATTTATTTTGTAACTGTCTGTACCTTATTTTCTTCTTATTAAAAAAAAAAAATGTATTGGCTTTGCAGTTTCTTTTCATTTTTTATGTGTACAGATTATATTATGTTATTTTAAATTTATTATTTTTTGAATATCTCAGTAAAAAAACTAACCTTTTTCAATGGAAATTATAAATGTGTAAATTAAAATTGCCTTAAAAAGCAAGCTCTAAAATTGATGAGTTTAGATGATCTAGACCTTGAAAATGCACCAAAGAAACAAACAAGTTGGGAATTGCACGTGAAGCGTAGCAAATGAAGTGCGTTCGTACAATAACGAAGTTTTAAAAATATTACTCTCATATATCAATCTCATAAAATTGTAAATAATTACAATTAAAATGCACACCAAACAATGTTCTCCCTATACCATTATGTAATGGAATACTTTTGTGTGGCCTTGTAAATCAATAATATTCTTTGCACCACAGATTATGCAAAATGTTTATTATAATATGTATTTTATAGATGCATATCAATTTTATTACATTTGAATGAGTGTAACACCATTAAAATGCATTTGAAACATTTTCCCTCATTAACCGTAATGTAACGGAACACTTTAGATTGTCCCTGTAGTTGAACTATGCATCCAATTTTGATAAAATTTGAAATAACTCGACAAAATTATGTAATAATTATGTATTTAAAATTTCAAACGATTAAAATGCATTTGAAACTTTTTTCCCCATTGACCGTAATGTAACGGAATCCTTTTCATTGTCCCTGTAATTGATCTATGCATCCGATTCTCATAAAATTTGAAATTACTCGGCAAAATTATGTAATAATTATGTATTTTAAATTTCAAACGATTCAGTTGGGTAGTTTTTGCGTTGTTATATGCAGACAGACTGAACGACAACAATAGGTGCTACGCATTTACATAATTACGAACGCATCTAAAAATAAATATGAGAATGCTAATGTCAATGAACCAAAAGAGAAAATGCTAGCAAAAAGTTCATCTATTTTCTGGCAATGTTTTGAGGAAATTGTGAATGAACAAAAAGATTGTGGCACTCAGTGGCGGCGCTAGGCGTCGGCGACCGCCGACGGCCTCGCAAAACAATTTTTCGAGTTGTTAAAATATTTGGCTAGGATCCAGACAGATTTTTCGTTGTTTAGTGAAACGGAATTGACCAATCAAAAGCCTGCATTTTTGCGAACGTTTCGCCATTTGCAAAAATGCAAGCCTCTGATTGGTCAATCTCGTTTCGATAACAGCGGAAAATCTATCTGGATCTTGGCCAAATTACATAGCAATCCGTATTTATTTCCGTACGAGCGTACTAGTATTTATCTAGAGTCGTTTGCAACATTATGAAAGTTAGGCGATTCTGCGCGCGAGATTGGTGAGTCCCCGAATCGTTTGTTTTCATTACCAAGAGTGAAAAATTGTTGATTTGCATACTTTAAAGACGTTATATTTTTATGCATTTATCACCGTGTTGTCATTTATTTCATATTTGTAAGGTAAGTCAGTATCCAAATACATTTCTTATCATATTTATTTGCCTTTAAAACTATATTATTTTATTGTCGTAATTTTAGGTTAGTAATTTGTAATTAAATTATATTTTCATACTTATGAATCGCCATTTCATGTGCGATAGATATAATCACTTTTTGAACACAATGATAGATGCTATAATAGTCGACATCGAAGGTCGATTCAAAGCACTCAACGAATATTTTGAACGATTTGGTTTTATTTATGATATCAATTATTTGAAATCTTTATCCAAGGAGGACCTTCTCAAGCATTGTAATGATTTAGGTACAATACTTCGGGAAGGGAAAAATAGCGACATACAGCCCTTTGAGCTTTATGAGGAACACCAGCTTTTAAAATCCAATTCCATGGACTCTATCAACGAGGCAAAGCAACTTATTGAGTACATTTTAGAAAATATTTTGGAAGTATATCCAAATGTTTACATAACGATCAGGATCATGCTGACAGTTCCAGTCAGTACAGCTTCTGCTGAAAGGAGCTTCTCAAAGTTGAAATTGATTAAGATCTACTTGAGAAGCACG
This sequence comes from Maratus speculifer, assembly GCA_964019185.1. Taxonomy (NCBI): domain Eukaryota; kingdom Metazoa; phylum Arthropoda; class Arachnida; order Araneae; family Salticidae; genus Maratus; species Maratus speculifer. The sequence continues at coordinate 13,473 of CAXHSM010000982.1, read as the reverse complement.
ATGAGCCAAGAAAGACTATCTGTGTTATCAATACTATCAATTGAAGCTGAAATAGCAGCTGGTATTAATTATGAGGTAATCTTAAAAAAATTCAGTGAGACGAAAAGCCGAAAAGTTCGTCGATTTTAATTTGTCTTTGTTTATGTAATTTATGCCATTATTTGATTAGCAATAAAACTTGTATAGTATACTAATAAATTAGTGTACAACTATCATTAGTGTATAATTCAGCGCATTTAACATTTTCTTTCTGACTGGAAAATGAAAGGGGCCTCGCAAAGCTGATGTCGCCGACGCCCACGTTTCTTGTAGCGGCGCCACTGGTGGCACTAGCACTAGTTTAAAATCACCGCATGAAGAATTGGTACAAAAAGAGTTACAGGCTTTCTTAACAGAAGACTTGTAAAACTGACACTCCATTTGCATGGTGAGGGGGAAAAAAAAACTTTTTCGATTATGTACAACTTTGCAAAAAACTCTTATATGCACCTTCAACAACTGTTTATTCTGAACATAATAGAGGCCGGCCAAATTTTTAGTAGTAAAAGAAATGCCCTATCTACTGATAATGTAGAATGTTTGGTGTTTTTGCACCATAATTTGAAATATAATAAATTTAATTAGTTTTTTATTGCATTTATTGTATTTTCAGTTTCTTTACCCAAAATAAGTCGTTTATGTTTTCCTATACATAAAAAAGTATTTTTATTTGTATAAATATGAATTTTTTTTAGGGATTTTGTTCTTAACTTTTTTATATTTTGCAGACATATTGTTAAATACAGAGTAAATAGTTTTATGAATTACTACATATATTATACATTGATATTCGAATAATTTTTACAGATCAGTTATCAACTCATATGCTTAAAAAAATGAAATTCTTACAACTACTCGGCCAAAATCTAGCCGAATACCGAGTACCCGGCAAATTGGCCGAGTAGGCCGAATACCGAGTATTTACCGAGTACTCGGTACGGCTCGAATTTTTACGAAGTCGGTCGACGAAATTTGCGATTTTTTTCATGCCTGACGGAAAAATTGCAATTTTTACGAAGCTGATCGACGAAATTTGTGATTTTTCAGCGTCTTATCGGTGAAATTCGCGATTTTTACAAAACTGATCGACGAAATTCGCGATTTTTCTTCGCATGATCGGCAAAATTCGCGATTTCCTTTCGCATGATCGTCGAAATTCACAATTTGTCCGTGCTTAATTGACGAAATTTGTGAATTTTCCGAGCTTGATCGATGAAATTTGCAATTTTTCCGTGCTTTATCGACAGAATTAGAGATTTTTCCGAGCCTGCTTGAAAAAATTCAGGATATTTCCGCTCCTAATCAACAAATTTCGAAAATTTTACGAATCCGATCGACGAAAATCGCGATTTTTACTCTCATAATCAATAAAATTCTCATTTTTCCGCGTCTGATTGACAAAATTCGCGATTTTCCCGCACCTTATGACGAAATTTGCAATTTTTCTTCGCATGATCGACAAAATTCGCGATTTTCCTTTGCGTGATTTACCGACGAAATTCGCGATTTTTCCGACCCTACTTTGCAAAAATTCAAACTTCTTCCGTTCCCAATCAACAAAATTCGAAATTTTTACGAATCTGATCGACGATATTCGCAGTTTTTACAAAGCTAATCGACAAAATTTCCAATTTTTCCGTGCTTTAACGACGGAATTCGAGATTTTTTCAGAGCCTAATTGAAAAAGTTCAGGATATTTCCGCTTCTAATCAACAAATTTTGAAATTTTTACGAATCCGATCGACGATATTCGCGATTTTTACAAAGCTGATCGACGAAAATCGGGATTTTTACTCTCATAATCAATAAAATTCTCATTTTTTCCGCGCCTGATTGACGAAATTTGCGATTTTGCCGCACCTTATGGACGAAATTTGCAATTTGTTTTCGCATGATCGTCGAAATTTACGATTTTTCCGTGCTTGATCGACGGAATTCGCGCTTTTTACGAAGCCGTTCGACGAAATTTGTGATTTTCGCGTGATTTATCGACGAAATTCGCGATTTTTCCGACCCTACTTTGCAAAAATTAAAGATTCTTCCTTTCCCAATTAACAAAATTCGAAATTTTTACGAATCTGATCGACGATATTCGCGGGCGGTTTTTACAAAGCTAATCGACAAAATTTGCGATTTTTACTCACATAATCAATAAAATTCACATATTTCCGCGTCTGAATGACGAAATTTGAAATTTTCATGCATCAGATTGATGAAATTCGCGTCTTTTACAAAGCCGATCGACGAAATTTACGTACTTTACAAAGCGGATCAAGGAAATTTCGATTTTTGCAAAGCTAATCGACGAAATTTTACGACTTTTCCGTTCCAGATCGGTGAAATTCCCGATCTTTCCATGATTAATTGGCAAAATTCACAATTCTGACGCAGTGAATCGACAAAATTCGCGATTTTTCTTCGCATGATCGACAAATTTCTCGATTTTTCCGCACCTGATCAACGGAATTTAGAATTTTTTTAAGCTTGATTGATGTATTTAGCAAATTTTCCATGTGTGATCAACAAAACTCGCAATATTCTCGTCTCGAACCGACGAAATTTGCTATTTTTTGGAATCCAATCAATAAAATTCGCGCTTTTTCCACACTTAATTGACAAAATACGTACCCGATCAACGAGATTCACGATTTTTCCACTAAATTTGCATTTTTTACGCGAGAAGATAAAACTCACGATTATTTTTCTTGATAAATTGACGAAATTCACGATTGTTTTTTGCAGCCGATCAAGGGAATTTTAAATTTTTCTGAGCGACATCGTCAAATTCGGGATTTTTCATGCCTTATCAACAAAATTTGCGATTTTTTTTGTGCCTGATCGACAAAATTTGATTTTTTTTTTGTATTCGAATACAAAATTCACGTTTTTTCACGCGATAAACCGAAAAAACATGTTTTTTTGCAATTTTTTCGAGCATCATAAACAATTGAAGATTTTTTCTTGTCCGATCAACGAAATGTGCGATTTTTCGCATCCAACTGACAAAATTCTCGAATTTTCCGTGCATGATCTACAAAACTCGCGAATTTTCCTTGCCCGATCGGGGAAATTTGTTATTTTTTCCGAGCCTCATGGGCAAAATTCGCGATTTTTCCATATCTGATGAGCGAAACTTGCGATTTTCCCGAGCCATTTCGACAAAGTTCGCTTTTCCTGCCCATGATCAATGAATTTCGCGATTTTTCCATGCCGATCAATGAAATTTGCGATTCTTAAGTGACGAAATTTTATATTTTGGCCGATAAATTGATGAAATTTATGATTTTTTTCTGCAACATATGCACAAAAATTGCAATTTTTTCCAGTTGTAAATTGACGAAATTCGCAAGCGATACGATAACCCATCGCGGGCCACAGGTTGCCCATCCCTAGTTTAACACATAAATTACAGAAAAATGGGTATGAGACAAAAATTTTTGTTTATAACACGTGAAAATAAGTTTGCTCAATCATCTCAGGAATAAATATCAGATCAAATAAAAGTATCTTAAAAGAAATTTTTAAAAAAGTCAAAGAATACTGCAATATAAATTACATCGAAGATTGAAGTATAAATTACAGTAAAAGGAATTATTAAAATTTTATCATATTTTCATTTTATTTCTTCTTTTTCGCTGCTATCGTTGAGCAAAATTAGAGTTTTTTACTCTATTTTGCTAAAATTCGTGATTATTTGGAAATTTGCATTTTCCTCGCAATCTATCGAAGAAATTCGCGATTTTCCCCCGCGATCTTTTGCCGAATTTCGCATTTTTCCTTTTTCCCTGCTATCTTTAAACGAATTTAAAGTTTTTTCCGCGATTATTTGCGATTTTATCGCTATTTTTTGACAAAATTCGCGTCTTTACCGCGATTTTTTTAGACTTTATGCTAAAAATTCGCAATTTTCTCGTAATATTTTGACAGAAAATGCGTTTTTTCTGCAATTCTATGAAAGAATCCGCGTTTTTCCCGCTATTATTTGTAAAATTCGTATTTTTCTGTGATCTTTTGCGAAAATCCGCATTTATCTCTCGATTCTTTGACGATTTTCGTGTTTTATCTACGATCCTTTCACAAAATTTATGTTTTTCGCAACCCTTTAACGAAATTGGTGTTTTTCCGCGATCTTTTGAAGAAAGTGGCAATTTTTCCTGCTATTTTTTGACACTGTTCACGTTTGTTACGCGATCTTTTGACAAAATTGAGTTTTTTTCGTGATCTTACCTTCAAATTTTCGGATTGATGACTTACTTCCTTAAATTTCGGAACAAATCACTCCCGCGAAAAACGGCAAAAATAGCGGAAAAAAACACGGAAAATCGCGAATTCGTGGAAAAATCTCATACCTGTATTTTTCAGGGTCTGCCAAGATATTGCAAGGTCTGCAGAAATTTTTCAGGGTCTGCGCGGCAGACCCGCAGACCCGGAAGTCGGCGCCACTGGGACATACTGATGCCTGGACCGAGTTCGTTGGCCTGTTCCAACCGCCGCCTTGTTTCAAAATGGCAGAATATTATTTTTTTTAAATTTAAATTTTAAAATTAGGTGCAAAAAAGTAAGAAATTGAAAAAGATTTTTCTTTTGTGTTTTGATCTTGATACAAAGATTCCTGAGCATTTTTTGTTTCATCTATATCTTGAAAAATGGCTGAGTTTTAGCACTTTCAATTTCCAGTGACATTTTGAAACTGTCTGAAATTTGTCACACATTAATATGCATATTTATAAACTGATTTCTATATAACTCCGTGCGTTCATGGTACATACCAATGTCTTGACTGAGTTCACGAGAAAATTTTATCCGCCATCTTGTTTCAAAATGGCGGCCATTTAAATTTGTCAAAAATCTTTTAAATGTATAATGATGTATAAACAAAAAATTAGAAATTGAAAAAAGTTCTTTCTAAACTATTTATCTTAATAATGAATTCCGGAGTATTTTTTGATTTGTCTTTACCTTGAAAAACGCCTGGGAGTAAACGCAGTTTGAATTTCTAATGTGGGTGACATTTTTTTTAAAAAGTCAATTTGCCCATGACAGCACTCGTATATATTAATCAATTTTGATGTAAGTGTGCATGTTCACATGAATTAAGATTTCGATCAAGCTCATTGGGTTTTTTTATCCATCATGCTGCTTTAAAATGGGTATCGTGGAATTTGGAGACCCTATAAATCGCTTAAAATAAAACCAGGTTGAATAAAAGATGACTAATTTCTAAAAATTCCTATTAATATTCAGTATTGACAAAAACTAGTATTCAATCTTACATAATCGTTTTCCACTTTTCTGAGCTTCATATATTTGATCTATATAACTGAATTTAAAATAAATAAATAAGTATATGAAAGCTACCTCTTCCTCCCGGCATTGCTGGAAGGACTTTTTTTAAATTGTTGCTATTTATTTTACATATAATTTAATCTTTATACTGTTTTGAAAGATATTTGACACACCTTTGATTTTGATAACTTCAGATAATTAAGAGTCTATTGTAGTTTTTAATACAAAGGTAGAAATTTTATTACAATTTATTTTCTACATTGATTTTAAATTTTTATGATAAGTTTGATGCTTATTTTTTTAATGAAATGTAAAAACTGATATTAATTAATTTTATTTTATTGCAGATGCATTAAACCATTAACTAACACATCACATCAAACAAAATATCTTCAATGTGTGAAACAAATGCTACAATTTTTTTTTTTTTAATCAGAGCTTTTTGAAAAAATGCAGCTTCTAACTCATAGCTAGGAAAATCTTTTTTTTGTGTGTGTGTGAGTTATGCAAGAATTTATTCCAAAGCAGTCTTTTTTGTGTGAGGTATGCAACAAAGAATTCTTCCATAAGTGCAATTTAAGGAAGCATCTGTTAATTCATACTGGTGAGAAACCGTTTGTGTGTGAAATATGCAACAAGAAATTCTCTCGAAAGGGCCATTTAAGCAGCCATCTGTTAAGTCATACTGGTGATAAACCGATTGTGTGTGAGATATGCAACAACAAATTCGCTCAAAAGATTGATTTAAGGAAGCATCTGTTAAGTCATACTGGTGAGAAACCCTTTGCATGTGAGATATGCAACAAGAAATTCTTTCGAAAGAGTGATTTAAGCAGCCATCTGTTAAGTCATACTGGTGAGAAACCTTTTGTGTGTGAGGTATGCAACAAGAAATTTTTTAAAAACAAAGATTTAGCCAAACATTTCTTAATCCATACGGGTGAAAAACCTTTTGTATGTGAGATATGCAACAAGAAATTCTCTCAAAAGGGCAATTTAAGCAGCCATCTGTTGAGTCATACTGGTGAGAAACCTTTTGTATGTGAGGTTTGTAACAAGAAATTCTCTGTAAACAGCAATTTAAGCAAGCATCTGTTAATTCATACTGGTGAGAAACCGTTTGTATGTGAGATATGCAACAGGAAATTCTCTCAAAAGGGCAGTTTATGCAGCCATCTGTTAGCTCATACTGGTGAGAAACCTTTTGAGTGTAAAATATGCAACAAGAAATTTACTCGGAAGTATGCTTTAAGCAAAAATCTTTTAATTCATTCTGAAGAGAAATCTTTTGTGTGAGAGATATGTGTCAAGATATTCTTTGAAAAGATTTGTTAAACGGTGCATTTGTCGATTCATACTGGTGAGAAAATTTTTATGTGCGATAAACAAAAATAAACTCCAAAAAAGCTATCTAAGTGTTACATTTTGTTCCTAAAATTTGTTAATTGCAGATAACTAATCATAGCATACTCTAGAAATAAAGAAATAATTCTTTCCAGTTATTACAGTGCACAAAAAAAAAAAAAAAAAAAAAAAAAAAAAAAACCAGACACACAAAAATTTGCCTATTAAACCAGTAAATCAGCACATCAGGAACTATACCATGAGCCATGGCAAACACAATTTTATTTTTATCATTCTTTATATCATCTGAAAAATATTACATATTTGTTTTTTTACACTTATAAGCTTGTAAGATTTTATAATGATTGGTAGTATTTAAGTGAAAACGAAACCTTTGTTAAAATTGACAATGCCGTAGCTTGGATAAGTGACATCCGGGGCAGATATAAATGGTGTCACCCCCCCCCCCCAAAAAAAAAAAAAAAAAAAAAAAACCCTGGCGTATTTTTTACAGTTGCAATTCTACGTTATTACAAAAAAAAAAATTCAACATTTGTTCGATAGCTTTTAAGAATTTCATATTAATGCCTTGGGAACAAGTAACACATATACGTGCCTCAAAAAGGCTTAAGAATCCTTCTTCATCTCACCAGCCAAATTTTACTGTAAAATTTGCCTTATTAAATCAGAGCATTTTTTCGATTCAATAAAGAATAAATTTCTGTTTTCAGAAACCGCCGACAAAACATTAACAATTTCGTAAAAGGCTAAAGTCGCGAAGGGGTTAACAAAGTAATAATATTTTTAATAGAAATTTTTGTAAAAATTTAAATTTTATTTCAGATTTTTTTTTTTTTTTTAATTTTATAAGATTATATATCTACATTTTTGCGAACAAAGATTCGGTGTCACTCCTTAGAGGGTGACACCTGGGGCGGACCACCCCCTCTGCCCCCCGCTAGCTACGCCACTGCATAGAATAAGAGATCATGAATAAAAACCACTAAATTATAATCTAAATTGGCATTGGAAAATAAGAAAAGTTGAGTATTTTTAGTATTTAATTTTACAATAGTTACAAAATTTTTTTATGCATTTCAAAATTTATCAAATCTTTGATTTTGCAATACCATTTTCTAAATTTTTCAGTTAAAAGATCTGCCAATGTAGAACTCCAATCAATCGCATGTTCCGAAAGGTCTTGCATTAAAAATTCTTATTACAAAGGAAAATATCAGTCCAATAGGATCATAAATTTTTGACACAGCTTTTAAAATAAGATAGTACTTGGTGATAATTTTACTATCAGATCCTATCAAAAGTGATTTGCGTACTTTCAAAATGTTACTTCCAATTATCTAAATAATTCCTAATATGTTTGAAAGGTTTTGCTCAAGAATATCTTCCTCAAAGTTTATACAGTAGACTCCCTCAAATCCGCACTCCTAAAATCCACAACTCTCTAAAATCCGCACATATTTTACAGATGTAAACAATGAAACATTCAGTTCAGATGTTGGTGCAAAATTTGACTTTTTTAGTTTTATAGCAATTCTATATGTTTTTTTATTTGTAGTTTTTGTTAAGATTATTGAATTCATGTTTTTTCATGAAGAAAGAATAGTTTATTTCTGAAAAAATAAAGATATTGCTGATATCATTGGTAATCACAACCTTACCAAATATATTTATGTATTAATCAAGCTTTTTTAGTATTAAGTCTGGCTAAACCTGAAATAAAGCTTCCTTATTTTATGATCTTGATGTGAATTAGTAATGTACCTTTATGAGGCAAGTTTCATTGAATAATTTAGGAAAAATACATTTCATCTTTATAATGAATATTTAATTGTACATTATTGATTATTAACTAGGTCTTTGCTTTTAGTATTTTTATTTTAAAAACTATCTAAATTTTTATTATTTTAGTTTATTACTTATTTTAATATTTTAGCATATTGTAAGCATTCATTATACTTTTGATTTCATTATTACATTCAAATTACTTTTTAAAAATGTTAACAAAGCAATGACCAGAAATCCACAAAATTCTAAAATCCGCAAAACCTCTAGTCCCAAGCTGTGCGGATTTGAGGGAATCTACTGTACTATGTTCCTTCCATAAAAATTTTAAATACATAGAATTACTCTTTGATTTTCTAAATTTCATACAGGCCTCATTCAATATTCTGCACTAAATGATAAAATGAAAGCTAAATCCATTCCATGGAATAAGTCATCAACACAATAAGCAATTATCCAACATATTAACTGTTTTTTTTACGTACAAATCTTTATACTCCTCTATATGATGTTTCATAACTGTCAAAGGAAAAAAAAAAAAAAGATGAGGTTGTTGCACCAAAAATTACATGGTCATGCAAAAAACCTTTCAAAATGCGATTGTTATTAGCTATATTGTCAAACCACAAGAACTTCAAAAAGTTTCTATCTTCATCTTCTATCTGGACTTGCAAGAACATTTTCTCTATATCAGCTGAGAATGCAATTTTGCTAAGGCAGAATATTAAAATAATATTCAAGATATGAGATTTAAATTGAGACTAGAAAATAAATAATCATTTAAATAGTTTGTGTTCTTATCTTTAGATGAAGCATCAAATACAATTATTACTTTAGTTGTAAAATTATTTTCCCTTATTACTGGTCTGTGAGGCATCTGATAGGTATTTATTTATTTTCATTAACCTTACATTCTTTAATTATATCCAAACTAAGATTGTTCACTAATATTTTCTCATATTTATTAAGTAACCATTTATTTTTGCACAATTTTGATTTTAATCCACTATGTTCAGCTACATCAAAATTGAGTTTTAATTCATTTTTATTTACCTTCCACAAAAGTTTCTTGTAATACTTTCCATTAACAAAATTTAAATTATCATTAAAAAAAAATCAAAACCATCTAAATCTTTTTGTGAAAACAGCTCACTGGTACAATCATAAATACCCAAAGATTAAAATTCCCAAAAATCTGCAAGTCAAAATTTTTTTTTTCATCAACCTATATAAAATAAGCATTTATTCTCGATATATTTTGTAATTTCAGGGTCATAATTGGGAGCTTTCGCAATTGTTTCACTAATCAAATTAGTAGTTAATGCCTCGACATATATGAAAAGACAATAATTCATTTTAGTTTGCAATTTAATTTTAAAAACATCATATTATTTTTTTGCAATCTAAATCAGCATCAAAAGCAAAAATAAGTTAATTTTTTCCCCCGAAATAGACAAATTTAATTTCTTATGAAGTTTTTCTCACTAGCAGAATCATACAGTAAACAAACTGCTTTTGATTTACAGCAGTTATGAGACACGTTTATAATAAAACTGCATGCTTAAAATTTTTATGTGAGAATTAAAAACAACAGTTTGACTTTCAGAAACTTCCACTTTCAAAGATTTTTGTAAAAAACAAAATAATTTAGTATGTTCAGTATTTTTACGATTTATACATGGTTGTAATTTTATGTGGCATTGTAAAAATAAATATGAGTTGAAAAAAAACACTTGTAACATCTATCTTTTTTCTCTAACATTATAATCTTTTTTTAATCACAGTGAAATTTTTACACTTGAAAGATAAATGCTTGTTACTTTTGCAAATACACAAAAACTTTAATATTAGAATGATTGAAATACTAAAAGGAAAGGTAAAGTTAATAATCAGTAATGTACAATTAAATATTCATTATAAAAGAGGAAATGTCTTTTTCCTAAATTATTCAATGAAACTTGCCTGATAAAGGTACATTACTAATTCACATCAGGATCATAAAATAATGAAACTTTATTTCAGGTTTAGCCAGACTTAATAACTAAAAGAGCTTGATTAATACATAAATATATTTGGTAAGAATGTAATTACCAATGATATTAGCAATATCTTTATTTTTTCAGAAATAAATTATTCTTTCTTCATAAAAAAACATGAATTCAATAACCTTAACAAAAATTATAAATTAAAAAAATGTATGGAATTGATATAAAACTGAAAAAATCAATTTTTGCACCTACATCTGAACTGAATGTTTCATTGTTTACATCTGTAAAATATGTGTGGATTTTAGAGAGTTGTGGATTTTAGGAGTACGGATTTGAGGGAGTCTACTGTATTAGTATATTTATTTTGGTATTTTTCTTTTATAATACTCAGTTTTATTTTTATGTACGAGTGAAAAGATTATATCATTTTTAGAACTAGTTGTAGACAAAGCTTTTTCTTTGCATTCTATCTCACATTTAAGAAAAGCAATTAGATCTGCCAATTCTGACCTATTGCTAGCATCACATATTCTGTGATATTAACTTACAGATTCATGGGGTTTAGCAAAATAAGGTTTAACAAATGTCCATAAGAACTGACTGTTATACCCAAATTTCTTAAACTTCCAATTATAATTTCACATATGTGCCATGCCACCATCTTAACATGTTTAAGTTTGCAAAATTTTTAACAGGTTCCATATTTAACAGATTAGCAGGGCCAGGGCCTTAACTATAAACGTGGGGGCCTCGGGGCAAATTAGTGAGGCCCCTCGTACCCGGGGCAAATTAAAACTTTGCCCTGGGCACAGTTTATTTTTTCACACGCCATTGTTTAAACGTACACAGCATGATAAGCCCAAAAATGGTTAAAAAATGTAGAATTGGGCAACCCTACTTGGCAAGCACCTAGCGGCGACGCAATTTTTGTTGATCCCACTGAAGGGTGAAAATACGGACTTCTGATTAGTATAATACTTTAAAGAGCGTTTTGTTTAGGTTCTTTTTTGAGTTTATGTAACTTAATCATCTGTTTAATAACCTTTTAAAAAATGGATTTTTTTTTTTTTTTTTTTTTTTTTTTTTTTTTTGATATTATGTATTTATTAGTAGATAAGAACAAAGATTTTCAAGAATTTTTTTAGATGCTTTTTATATTATTCAACCGATCAGAAGCCCACATTTTCTCCCTTATACTAGCTTCGGTGAAACTGGCAGACATGCTGGCGCGACATGACACATTTGACTCGACATTCTGCTGTCTGCAGTTTTCTGAGGTTGGTTTCTGAGCACTTTAAGTAGAATGTCTCTCATCCCCAAGGAGTTGATTTATCAATAGAGGCATCATAATTTTGTTCTGTCAAAACAAACTCTTTTAATCGTATTGTATGCCTGATTACATAACAAGGATTTTATATATGCAAATTTTTCCACTTCAGATTATGATTTATTTTAATGTATAGACGTTTAAAAAAAGTTAAAGAATTCGACCCAATGTTTGATTTTATTTGTAAATTTAAAAATGTTTAATTTTGATAACTTCTTTGTGAAACAAGAATTTGCTTCTGTTCAACTGACAAACAAGGCCGTAGCTAAGGGGGCGCTATGGGCGGCTCAGCCCCCCCTAAAATATTTTGAGCCCCCCCCCCCCCCTCTGGAAAAAATTCCAAGGTCACTAAATGAATTTCTGTTTCAAAAATTCAAATGAAAGTCTGTTCAAAAACCTAATTCAGTTTTGAGATCTTTTTACAGTTCTGCAGAATGACTAAATTGTATCTAAAATAAGTGCTTCAACACTCCTTCAGCATATTTGTACATATGAATCTAACATAATGTCTAACTTTGCACCAGTTATACACTCAAAATTTTCATCATCATACACTTTTCTTAGTATAAAATGAAGTTATTACAACAGTTTAATAAGAAACATAATACCTACAATGTAAATATGCACTAATTTATCTTTCTGTGTGAGAGAAACAGAAAAAAAATTATGAGCCCCCCCCCCCCCCCCCCCTTATAGATCACTTCTAGCTACGGCCCTGCTGACAAAACTATTCAGTCTATTTGCAGAACCACTGGTTATCATAGGAAAAAACATTATCTTAATTTCTTAACATTGAATTATCTATTTTTTATCTTAAATTTAGCAATATCGTTTTCATATTCCTTAACCACTTCAGACTGACAAAACTATTCAGTCTGTTTGCAGAACCACTGGTTATCATAGAAAAAACGGTACTACTTGGTTATTTCGTCGACGAATTTCATCAAATTACGCATGTTGACGTAATTTTTATTTTAAATAATGAAAAAACAAATACAGTCGAGTCTCTATAACAAAACTCCATCCAACGAATTTCTCTATATAATGAATTTTTTATAGGAACGGTTAATTTTTTTCATGATTACATTAAAAATAATCTTCATATAGCGAAATATATATCTCCATTTAACGAATTTTTTCGAAAATGTTCCATCATAAGTTCAGAAAACACTTCAAATTATTTGTAGAATAATTTTTTTTGTTGATTTCTGGTTTATATTTCATAGCTACATACCTCTATCTTATTCCTCATGTCCAAAAAAAGGCATTCAACTCCCCCCTCCCCTTAAGAAAAACATCTTTTTGCATGGTTGCGCTTCACTTTGTTTTAGCCAAGATGAGCATGCGTTCTTGGAAAAGATTGAAACATTTGCTTGCTTGTGGGGCGATTTGTAACTATCACAAAGCATCCTAAAAGATAAAACTATTCCATTATTGTCTTTAAAATAATGTTTGTTTCTTGGTTTGGATAGTAAGGCAGGAATAAGGGGGAGTTGCAGAAAAGGTCGTTTTTCAGCAGGTTTTCATCTACCTAAATTAACTCTCATTACTTTTAGAGTTTAGAGAGGATGTTTGTTGTTTGTGATGTCTCGGAGCATTTTTTGTTCTGAGAGATCATTTGAATGAAGAATTGTTACTAAATGTCATCTTTGCTGGTGTTATCTTCTACTGCATTTGCATAAAATC
>CAXHSM010000981.1:0-26000 GCA_964019185.1 Maratus speculifer | reverse complement strand
AACAGGGATTTCAAAAGGTACAATATGAAAATTAAAGTGACACTTCGGTGTGGTTTAAAAAAAAAAAAATGTCTTAAAAGTTATTTATTTACTTATTTGGCTAAATATAGTTACACATTTAAACAATACTTTTCATTTTCAAGTATACTGTTAAATAAAATCCCTTTCACTGAATTTAATGCACTGAAACGTATTTATTTGAATTTACCTTTTCGTGCCATGGTGTCCAAAATCAAAAGTAAAATTGATGTTAATAGTTTGTCTTCATCTTTTATTCATTTGCCTATATTAACTCAATTTGCATGCAATGATGAAAAAAAAAAAAAAAAATATTTATATAAATTTTGCTTTTGATGTTGGATAGCATGACACAAAAAATAAGGGTTGTTTTCAAAAAGTTTATCAAAACAGCATTTTAAAAAATTCAAAATTTTAATTATTTTTAATATTGAATATTAACAATAAATTTAGGTACTTCTAGGTTATCCTGTTGACCAAAAAACTATAAGATTAAAGGCCAGTAATGGATGATTGTGAATGTCACCTTCAATGACATTAAATACAATACACATTTTTAAAATGCCATTAAGTGATTTTTATTTCAACTTTTTAATTGTATTTTTATTAATATTCTACTAATTATGTCTTTTTCGTTATTTAAAATAAAAATTATGTCAATATGTATCGCTTGGCAATGAGTTTGGCGAAATGGGTTGACGGGACAACCTTAGTAGTACCTAAATTTATCATTTAATTAGAATGCAATAAAATATTTTGTGTCATTAGAGATGATTAACTTTGAAAATGAATCTGTGAGTTCCAGTGTCATGAGTTTTATGATTGAAATTTCTTGGTTAAGTAAAAATGTTTACTTCCATTCAATTATATAGAAGTGCCTTAACAAAGATATTTGCAAAATGAACTGTTACAAAAATTGTTATTTTAATTACTGTGGACATTGTCATGGGTGTTACTTTTTGTTTTTTCCACTGAACATTGTTTTAATGAAATCATAAAAATAATTAAATAAATAAATAAATAAATATGGAGAATTTTTATACTGTTAAAGTTTGTTATTTGAAGTATTTTCTAAAATTCTTATAAAAAATTATAATGAAAAATAGTTTAAAATGGTAAAAATTTTCTCATGGCTACACTCTTGATGAAAAGCGCACTGTTTTTCCATACCAATCTATTAGAAATGCTCCAAAGGATAAGATTCTATTGCCTTTCACAGCCATTTGTAGGCTAAGTAAAATTCTTATAACTTGATTATATTCCACATTTGAGACATTCTCTTCCATTAGCCTAAACATTTGCTGACCTTTTTCATCAATTGCTCTGAAAAACATAACTTTCAACTCTCCATCATCTTCTTGAATAGTTAATTCCAACCAACATACCAATGAGATGTTTTGTTTCCATTCATTCCAACACTGGTTGAAGGTTACCCACTAAATTCTGCACTCTTCTCAATATCAAAAGAAGAAATCAAAGAGTCATTGACAGATTCCTTGCTATAAAATTGGTTCTTTTTCTCTTTATATCTTCTCTTAAGTGGTTTAACTTCTTTTAATAAGTTAGACTTTTTCTATTCTTACTTTGATTTCTTCGTGTTTCACTGATGCAATTTGATGGATAGAATAAATGCCTGGAACAGTTCTAATGGTATTTGTTGTAAATGATCAGCAATTTTTTTTTCTTCTGGTTGGAAAAATAGTTTAAGTTCTTGCTTTGTAATGCATTAAATAAAATTTCAACTTCAGGTATATTGATATCCTATGGCAATCAAAAAATCTTTTAAAAGTTGCACCTTTTCCGTGATCTGAATTAAGAAAAAGATCACATGGCCTTGTTAAATCCAGAAACAAAGATTTGTGTTGCTAAAAGGTAGTTCTTTTTTGCCCATCTTAAGAGTGTTGTGCCCTTCCTGAAGTGTTTTTGCTGACATTTAACCAATGTTAGTAATTTGGCTAATTAAAAATAAAAAACATTCGCCAAATGAAAAAAATATTAGCAAAATAACTTCGCCATGTAGCGCTAAAAAAATTATCTTTAATCCTTTAATGTAACCCTCATTTTTCAATATGTTCTAAAATAACCTACGTTTTTATAACTGCAACAACAATTATTATTAACCTAATTTCAATTATCCGTTAAAAGATATTTAAAAAAAAAAAGTATATATATGTGACATTTTAAAGTTAGGAGCCAGAAACATCATCCCCAGGGTCCCCGTTCTTTGCACAGAAGTCATGGCCAGCGAGGGAAAAAATAAAAAATAAATAAATGTAGAATATCCAATAAATCACTCATTGGTGGCTGTAAGTTTATTTATTCAACTGTAGTCATTATAGAGGGAAAAACTCCTTTTTGCAAACGATCTTTTACCGAAATGTCCAAAAAATATTCCATCATTTACTTCAACCAGCCGTACTCATCGACGAAAGAACTCCAGAATCTCTCCCCTTCTCATCTTGAGACTTCCACCTTTTAAAACTAAAAAGAAAATTCTAGACCTTTCTGTAATCTCAAACCATCATCCTTCTTTGTAAACAGAATTCTTGTCCAGATACGAGACTATTTTACACAGACGATAAATTTATTTAAAAAAAAAATATTATTTAACCAATTTATAATCGACTCATAATTTCTTAGGCAGACGATTTTTATAAATGATTAATTTTAAGAGAAAAAGAAAAGAAATGAATTTATTAATGCACACATCAAAGGTTGACGGCGGAAAAATAAAATAATGATATTTTTTGAAAAATATGGTTTTGGAGTAAATTTAATAAGATTTTCTTAAAAAGGGTTGATAAAAACATAGAAGAAATCAGTTTTATTTGGAATATTAAGAAATAAAGTTTAATTAAGAATATTTTTAATTTAGAGCCATCTTTTTAAATTTACGCATACTGGAATAATGTTTTTTAAGGCAAATTAAGAATTTATATCGTCTGCATAAGGATTAACAGATTAGATTTAGAAACAAGATTTTAATTTAATAATTTGAAGTAAGTACGGAACATTATTATAAGAAAATTAAGGTAGTATAAAGGTTAGTTTTGCCAAAAAAATTTTAAATTTGTAATATGTATATATATGAAAGACGAAAAAGAAAAGAAAGAAAAAGCAAAAATTGAGTATTAGCAGTTTGGCGAATCTAATCGCTTGTTTACTGGCCAAATGAAGAATTTAGTCGCAGTTTGGTACAATGACAAAAACTCTGCCTTCCTGTCCTTTGATGGACAATATGGCACCCTCCTTGCCTCTCATCCAAAAAGTAGCACTCCTCTTGCCCCTTTTTAAAAAAAAAATAACCCCTACTCTTTTTTTGTTTTAAGAAAAAAATGTTTGCATAGTAAAAACTTCCCCGTTGTGGACTTGAAAAGAGTCTTTCTAAACTTAAATATTAAAAGTGGCTTTAATTAAAATGCCCGCTCCCCCCAAAAAGCCCTTAAAAATAAAAATATGGCGTTTATGCCCTTAAGTATTTTTTTTTTTAAGTGTCCTTTTTTAACAAGCAGCACCAAATTCCAGAAAAAATATTCATTGAATGTTTATTTTGTCATAAGCCTTACTTTTATGAGTCATCCCAATCTATCAATGCACTTTTTCTACCTTCACCCCTCAGATTTGAATGAAACTTTCTAATCAACTGTCCTTATGTAGTTACGAAAGAATTGCGAGTTTCATTGGAGGATCACTGAAAAAATCCAAACTTCGCCCAAGGATAGCAAAAAAAGCATATTTTTTCAAGTGATCTCAGAAAGAAAAAAAAAAACCTATTTTTGCAAAATGGATTTCATCAAAGGGTTGCAGAAGAAACCCAAGTTTACGGTTGGATTGTGGAAAATTTCTAAACTTCGCTGAAAAATAGCGGAAAAGATGCAAATTCCATCAAAAAAAAAAAAAAGGGAAAAATGAGTTTTGTTGTAGTATCGCTGGGGGAGGACAAATTTGGTGGAATGATAACACAAAAGATTGCGGGAAAGATATGAATTTTGTCAAAAGGTTGCAGAAAAAAACATGCTTTTTTGTAAAATTGCTTTGGGGAAAAAAAAAAAAAAAAAAAAAAAAAAAAAAAATCCAAATTTCGCAGAATGATTACCCAAAAGACGTAAATTTCTCTGAAAGATCACATTAAAAAACATGAATATCATTTAAAAAGTCATAGAAAAACGTGAATTTTGGAAAAGATTGCATAAAAAACTTGAATTTTATTTAAAAGGTCATGGAAAAATGCAAAAAAATTAAAATTTTGTTAAAAGATTACAGAGAAAAAATGTTAATCCACTGAAGAAATTGCAGGAAATTATGCAGATTTCATGAAAAAAATTGCAAAAATTTTCACCAGATCATGTGAAAAGTGTACACTTTGCTAAGCACATATCAATTTCATTAAAAGAGTATATTAAAAAACACCAATTCTGCCGAAAGAACATGAATTTCATGAAAAAAACATGGAAAAATGCATAATTAGTGTTGAAGGAGAAGGAGTCTTCCTTGATCATTTGAAAAAATTTATGTAAATTTCCATTCAAAAAAAAAAAAAAAAAAAAAAAAAAAAAACTGAATTAACTTTGACATAAAGTTACAGTAGATGTTGAGACAGAAATTAGTTTCCAACTGCAGCAAAAGCTCGTTTTTGACGTTGTAAGCTGTGATTTTGTTAGCAAATATATAAATATCATCTGGTGTCAATTTTGAAAAAATCTAAATAATATTTCAGTTTTACTTGCATATGATGCAAAAGAAATAAAACAATATTTTATTGGCTAAATTGTTGAAGTATATGGTAGTGGAGAGAAGTTTTAAGTTTTTGAAATTTGTTTATTTATTAAGATTTATTTATTTATTTATTTAATTGCTAAAAATTTTTATAAAATTTGAAAAAAAAAAAAAAAAAAAAAAAAAAAAAATCTGATCTTTTCTAATTTTTTTTGTCAAAATCTTTCTGAGTTTTACTGTGATTTAGTTGGTAAGTATGGGTCCTTGTTTAACATCTAGAAATGAAATAAGTTTTTTGCCACAATGACAAAAAAAAAAAGTATAAAAAACAACAAGAAAAATTAATAACTCGAATTGAGATACAGCTTTCAAACAAATTTCATTTAAAAGTATATCTCTCCCCCCCTCCCCCCAGTAACAATGTACTATTCTGATAATTTCAAAGATGAACCATTTAATAGTTTAATTCTGTTGTGGTTATAGAACAATTTTGTGTAGAATTGCTTCCACATCTTGCCAAAATTAACATCCATGGACTGGCATGAAAAAGTTCCCCCTAAAGGAGGTATTCCACTTTTTTTAAAACAATATCAGGCATTTTCTGGATTGATACAAAAATGAAAAAAAAAAGAGGGAAAATCTAGGGGGAAGCGGGGAGGGGGGGGGGTAAAAATTTAATAATAAAGACATTTTGTCTATTCGAATCCTTGGAGCTTATTTCTGAATTGCTGTACAGAAGAGTCATTAAATCAAAGGCAAGGTTTTATTATAAATAAGCATCCAAAAGTCATGTAAAGGAAGTTTTTCAAAGCTGCTTAAAAAGGAAAGGAATTTTCCATAAAATTCTGTTTGTAATAATATTTTTGTTCTATTCACTCAACAAATTCCCAATGTACTGTCCATTGGGGTGATTTCAGTGATGAAACAAACGACCATTTGAAATAATATTTATTTTGCAAAACCAATCTCTGTACTTCATGTAACTTCATAAGGATTTGAATATATATTTTTAGCAAACTGTAAAATGTCTTCTGTTTTCTTTTTTGATTTAATAAATCGATGCATTTATTATTAGTTAAAAGTACTTTCTAAGTTACGAACAGAAAA
The DNA here is from genome assembly GCA_964019185.1 of Maratus speculifer. Classification (NCBI taxonomy): domain Eukaryota; kingdom Metazoa; phylum Arthropoda; class Arachnida; order Araneae; family Salticidae; genus Maratus; species Maratus speculifer. The sequence goes on along the minus strand of CAXHSM010000981.1, from coordinate 20,159 downwards.
TAACAAACAGATGTGCTGTTCTATTTCATTTTACTGTTTGAACAACTGACATAATGTTTCAAAAATATGAGTTTGGCCGTTGTGCAATGGACATTCCCCCCCCCCCTCCTTTTTTCGTATTTCTCTCTTTCATGCTTGATGGAGTTGATTTTCTGTTTGCAGGAGGAAGAGGCAAGGTACGAAGCCATCTTGCAGGAAGCCTACACCAATGCTGAAAAAGACATCCGAATGTACAACACAGACTGGCTCGATTCCCCCTGGAAAGGTCACATTTTTTTTTCACATTTTTTGTCTGCTTAATTGAATCAAAAATAGGATTTTGAAAAGAGACTGGTCGAACAAGCAGTATCTGTAATAATAAAATTTAACCCTTTATCTACCAATGGTGCGTATAAATACCATTGTGGAAAATTTAATAAAAAGCCTATTTAATCAGACTATTAATAAAAGTACTTTTTCTTACCACACAATATACTTTACTCAATCTAATTTACATAGAATAAAAAAAATTTATCAAAATTTAAATATTTTGAAAAAGAGGTCATTTCTCTTAATCATCTTCATAGGTATATCTTTTTTTTTTTCTTTGAAAAAAAGTTATATGAAATATTTTTGAGGGTAAAAGCCTTTCTATTTACAGAGAGGATCCTAATGCATTTAAATACATTGCTTTTATAAGAAGTGTAATATTTCCATAAGAGTATTTTTGCTTAATTAATTTTTGTAAATATTTTACAAAAAACTATAAATACCAATATATTTAATCAGTTAACACTTCTAAATTTTGACAATATAATTTAAAAATTTCAATCTATCTTCAGATATTAAAGAAGACAATTATTGATGTGAAGCCATTTCTTGATAAATAACAGAATGCACAGTTGAGTTGGAAACTGCATATTATGTTTGAGAAAAGCAGGGGTGATTCAGTTCCAAAAATTTAACACAGTCGAAAAATTCAAACATTTCCATTTGGGATGGAAAGTAAATTTCCGTAAAGGATATTAACCATGAGTAATTTGTATATCTTCCCCAATAAGGAAGGAGTTTTCTTTGAGGGGCAGAGTTTGAAATAACATGCAGACCTGCATGCTTCAGGAGCAGAATTTAATCTGCGGATAAAATAGCTTACAATGGAAGCATTCATTAATCAGTCGCTTACCTGTAACCTCTTCATGTATTTTATTCATTTTCATTGTTAATAAAGTTTCGTGTTAAGTCATAAAGAGCTAAACATAAAAAGGGCTCGACCAATCGAATGTACCAATTAGAAAAGGAAATCTGTGATGACTGTCTCACTTTCTGCTACCAGGATATTGTATAAATATTTGACGATGCCCTGTCGCATAATATACCGAGTTTATGGTTTAACATCCTGAAAATAAATCCTGGCAATCTGAGAAAATGACTTATTAAAATTTATGATACAACAATTAAATATTTCTTTTTATCGTTCACCTAAAACATTACTAATTCAATTTTCAAGCTACAAGGCTTCAAAACCAAACCATGTACTTGTACAAATAAATAAAATATTCTCTGAGGAAGAGCCTGATTGGAAGTACTGAGATAAAAATTAACCATCAACATCTCTAGTTGATTATCTTAATCACTTTTTAAGTAAATCTAGTTCATATTTATTGACATTGTTTAATAAATGTGATTAACAGACCTTGTTGACATAGTTTTTGTTGACTGTTGAAAAATGAAACCATTTCACATGAAAACAAGAAAAGTATGTAATAATTCAATCAGTAAAAGAATCATTTTGTATTCAGCATTTTTTGCAGACTGACCTTTGATTTATTCTATTCAGCTGATCCAGTATTACCCTATTTTCATGCGTACATGCCACACCTCCAAAAATACATTAAAATAAAACAAATATTCGTCAGAAGTGTCCCACTTACAAAAATATATCAAGATGTTAAAAATTACATTATATTCCACTTTTTTTTTTTTTTTTTCCAGAGATTTCTTTTTACATTTGTAAAATGAATTCAATTTCAAATTGTTAGTACAATATAGTACATTTTGTATATTTAATTTTAATTTGTGCAGCCTTTTTTTTTCGCAAATTTTTTATGCAATTTTTATAGTTTTTATTTTTTGTTTCGCAGAGTTTTTTTGAAATTCGAAACAAATTCTGTTTAAAGCATTTTTATAAAATAGTAATTATGTTCTCTACAATTTTCATTTCTTTAATCACATTTAAATGAGCCCCCCCCCCCCTTAAAAAAAATGTTTTATTAAAATAAATATTTTATACTAATCTTATACTATAATGCGAGCAAAAATTGTGTGTGTGTGTAAATTTTATCTCAAAAACGGCTCTAACGATTTTCGCAAAAATTTGGATTTTACCATTTTCGGGCACGAGAAGATTATTGGGTCATAATGGGTCTAGATCAAGCTATTTATATCAAGAGAACGGCTGGATCGATTTTAAGGAAATTTTCTAGCCAATCGTTTTTTTGCACAACAAAACTATTGGGCTGGGTCACATGTTCGAAAAATTTCGATTAATGGGTCATTTTTAGGTCAAGCCATTTTTATCTAAAAAACGGCTCTAATGATTTTGACCAAATTTTATATTGTATCGTTTTGGATTACAAGAAGACCATTGGGTTAGGTAACATGTTCGAGAAAATTCAGTTAGTGGGTCTTTTTGGGGTCATTGTGGGTCATGCTATATTTATCTAGAGATTTTCTCACGCAATTTTGACTAAAAATTGCATTCTATGGTTTTCGGGCATGAGAAAAACATTGGGCTAGGTTGCATGTTCGAGAAAAAATTTTAATGGGTCATATTGGGTCATTAAGAGTCTGTGTCAAGCTATTTATATTTAAAGAACGGCGTGATGGCTTATAACGAAATTTTGTATGTAACAGTTTTTTGACATGAGAAAACTAATGGGCTAAATCACACGTTTGAGAGATTTTGACTATGAGGGTCATTTGTGGGTCATAATGGGTCATGGTCAAGCTATATCTAAAGAACAGGTGGATCGATTTTAATGAAATTTTGTATGCAACATTTTTTTGGCACAATAAAATCATTGGACTAGGTTACATGTTCGAAAAATTTTGATTAATGGGTCATTTTGGATCATAAAGGGTCTGGGTCAAGCTATATATAATTAAAGAATGGCAGGATCAATTTTAACGAAATTCTGTATGTAACAATTTTTAGAAACGAGAAAAATAATGGACTAAGTCACATATTCGAGAGCTTTCGATTATAAGGGTCATTTGTGGGTCTTAATGGGTCAAGGTCAAGCTATATCTAAAGAATGGGTGGGTCGATTTTAATGAAATTTTGTATACAACATATTTAAGCATGAGAAAATCAATGGGGTAGGTCACATGTTCGAGAAATTTCGATTAGTGGGCCACTTTTGGGTCATTCTAATTTTATCTAGACAACGTTTCACGCAATTTTGACTAATTTTTGTATTTTATCGTTTTCGGGCACAAGAAAATCATTGGGTTATGACAGATTTTTGAGAAAATTCGATTAGTGGGTCATTTTGGATCATAAGGGGTCAGGGTCAAACTAACTATATCTAAAAAATGGCTCAATGAATTTTATCTAAATTTTGTATCTAATGTTTTTCAGCATGCTAAAACTAATGAGCTAGGCCAGACGTTCGAGAGATTTCGATTATAAGGGTCATTTGTTGGTCATGATGGGTCATGCTAATTTTATATAGAAAATGGTACTCACCATTTCTACTATACTTTGTATTATATCGTTTTTGAGCAAGAGAAAATCATTTGGCTGGACACATGCTCGCGAAAATTTGATTAGTGGGTCATTTTAGGTCTTTAATGAGCTAGGGTCATTCTATTTATATATAACAACGACTCAATCAATTTTACCTAAATTTTGAAACAAAACATTTTTTGTCACGAGAATACTATTGGGCTGAGTCGCATGTTTAAAAAAAATTATATTAGTGGGTCATTTCGCTTCATTGCTGAATGCTGCCAAGCTAATTTTACCTAAAAAATGGCTTAAACGATTTAGATTCAATTTTATATTCTACTGTTTTTGATTACCTGAAGACGATTGAGCTATGTCACATACTTGATCAAATTTGATTAGTGGCTCATTTTGGGTACTAGGGTCAGGGTCACGAGAATATGGCAAAAGCCAATAACTTGGTGATATTTGACAAAATATTGGCGACATATGGCCAAAAAATCGACTATTTAGGTAAATCGACTTATTAGGTAAAAATTATGAAAACCAAAACACGTATTTGGAGCCAAATGAAAAAATGCCTCCAAATTTGGCTATATCTAGCAAAAAATATTGTCTTTCAGAATGTAAAGAATTTTTTTATACATTCTTAAGAGAATTCGAGATGCATGGTTAAACCAGTTAGAGACGAGCTAAAAAAATGATTTAGATCGATGTCCTTCCGTTGTAAATTTTAAAATAAAGTAAAATTTATAAACATGCGCATAAAAACATAGATTTCTTATTCATTGTTTTTCTAAATAATACTATTATAAACATGTTTTACAGTAATAATACAGTGAAATTACTATATCGAGTTGAACACAAAGTTAATTTTGACCGAGCTAAGCTCGGTCTCCCCTGCTAGTAATTAATAATAACTCATTGCTCAGTGGTGCACAAAACAGGAATTTTAATATACATTAGTATATATTAAAATAAAATAAAACTTTCAACGTTTCGCGCCGTCTTCAGGAAAATATGAAATGGAAGGACTACATTTGCATCTTGTTTGAGAGATAATATTTCTACTAAATTAAAAACCAAATGAATTAAAATTTTAAAAAATGTTGCCATTTACACGTGAGTAAAAATTAAAATATTGCAAAGAAATAAAAATTTTAAGGTTTTATGATGTTATGCCATATTTTTGGTACATTGTAGAATAAATTATCATTACATGGTTTATTTTCTCGTGCTATGATTTCGATGGATTCTCTTATTTTACCTTGAACTGGGTTATTGCACGGAACTATGATTTTGGCTTCCTCAAAATTAATATGGCAACCCTTGTTCGCCAAGTAGAAGCGAGCAAGGGCAGTATTCTGTTTATATTGTTCTATATCTCTGCGATGCTCTTTAATTCTAATTAAAAGTTTCCGCGTTGTCATGCCGATGTAGACTTTTTAAAGTTTATTTGATAAAGTGATGGGGATTTCATAAATACCAGATTTTTGATCTATTGGAATTTTGTCGATTTTATCTGTAACGAGGTCAATGAGATATGGAGGAGGAATGACGACAAGTTTTATGTTATATTTTTGTGCGATCTTTTTTACTTTTTCAAACATGTAAGGGATATAATGGAATTTTCTGTAAACCATAAGTTTATTCTGTCGTTGGCCAGATGTGGGAGGAGTATTGTACTGTTGAACTATTTTATTTACAAATTTTGCTGGAAAACCATGGTCAAAAGCTATTTTCTGTATAAAATCAATTTCTTTATTTAATGTGTCATCTGAACAAATCATAAAAGCTCTTTTAATAAATGACCTGAAAGCAGATATTTTGTATTCAAAGCCTCCCCCCCCCCCTCTTAATTTATATAAATAGGTTTTTCAAGCAGAATTTTCAGATTTGAACGAAATCTGAAAATTCTGCTTGAAAAACCTATTTATATAAATTAAGAGGGGGGGGGAGGCATTAGAACCCCTGTTGCCCCTATTTATACTTATTCAATGAACACCTAATAGCAGTCACGGAATCGCCTCATCAGAATGATCCTAATCTAAATTTTGAACGAAAACTTAATTCTGCATGAAAATCCCATTTATATCAACTAACGGGGGGGGGGGGGGAGCATTAGAACCCCTGTTCCCCCTATTTATACTTATTCAATGAACACCTAATAACAGTCACGGAATCGCCTCATCAGAATGATCCTAATCTAAATTTTGAACGAAAACTTAATTCTGCATGAAAATCCTATTTATATCAACTAACAGGGGGGGGGGGGATTAGAACCCCTGTTCCCCCTATTTATACTTATTCAATGAACACCTAATAACAGTCACGGAATCGCCTCATCAGAACTGTATTTTCTTTTATTGGTTTTCTATAAACTGAAAATTTTAAACTTGAATTGCATCTATTAATTTGAACATCTAAAAATGGAAGGGTGGCGTTTTCTTCGATTTCAAGGATGAAATTAATACTATTGCTTAATTTATTGACATCTTGTAGAAAAACATATAAATCAGCCATAAAATGAAAACATCATCAACATAACGGAACCAACATTCAGGTTTTAAATTAAAAGTATTAAAAATTTTTTGTTCTAGTGGTCTTAACGCGAATTCAGCAAACAAACTGGATACTGGTGACCCCATGCAGCTGTCGGTAAATATTCTTATTAAAAATGAAGATGTTACTGAAAACTATTAGATTTAAGGGAGGTTTTGATATCTTGAGATATATTTGAATTTTTATCTATTATCAAATTAATGTATTCTATGACTTCGTGCATATTGATGGAAGGATATAATGAAACTACGTCTAAACTAGCCATAATGGTGTTTGTATTAACTGGAATGACTTTAACTTTATCAATAAAATCTCTTGTAGACAAAATTGAAAATTCTGAAACAGGAAGTATCGATTTCAAGAAGATCACGAAAGCCTTTTCTAAAAAGTATGTGGGTGCAACACAGCGGGGAAACTATGGGTCTCAATGGTAGACCTGGCTTATGATCTTTCAGTCTCCCAGTCAACATCGGAGTAACACCAGTATGATTGATCTTAATAAGTGATTTCATACTATCTGGCCATTTTCCAGTGCGAACCAACTTTTCAACTTTACGGAAAACTTCTTGTTTAAATCTTCCTTCAGAAGTTCACAATCCATATCAGCAATACACACATTCATTTTATCAATGTAAGTTAATCTGTCCAAAACTGCTATTTTATTTGATTTGTCTGTCTTGATAATGATAATATTAGGGTCCTTTTTAAAATTATTTAATGTCCTCTAAATTACGCTCTGTTCTTCATTCTGCTTATATGAAATTTGTCTTACTAATCTGTACACTGCTGCCCGCTCTTCATCTCTATTACTTTCCGGGATGACTTGAGTGATGTTTTCACAATCTGCAATAATGCTATTACAGTTTTTATTATTATCAAATACAAATTTTGGTCCAAGAGAAAGAGCACTATCTTCAATACTAGAAAAGACTTTACTTGAATAATTAATATAAGGAACTCGTTTAGCAGTTGAAGGAGGCTTCCGGTCCATAAGTAGTTTGAATTTCCTTGTGTGGATATTAGTTTTCTCTGTATGTCTGGATATTATATGCATTTTATGGTCGAAAATATCAGCAGGGGTTTTATCAACAAATTCACTATAAAGATGAAAAACCTTATTTGATAAAAAGTTGACGTATGTGAATTTGTCTCTAATGTATAGATTCAGGCATTGGAGCTCAAAACTAAGTTTCTTCTGTGGAAATCTTTTGAAAATAAATGCAAACGTAGTCCTTCCATTTCATATTTTCCTGAAGACGCCTGCAGAAGACGTTGAAAGTTTTATTTTATTTTAATATGTACTAATGTATATTAAAATTCCTGTTTTGTGCACCACTGAGCAATGAGTTATTATTAGTTAAATTTTATGGTGCAACTGTCCTATATATATTTATAAAATATTTTATAATTTGAGGCATTTGAAAAATTGAGGTATTCAAGTAACAAAATTGCGTTTTTCTGTTCTGACTCATTTTTAAATTTAGTTTTACACTCAAATACATCCAATTGACAGGTTCTTTTATTTAGGAATTGTATAATGTGCCGATTTGGTCAGTTTTTTAATAAAAGCTAAATATATTTTTTAAAAAAGATGTCAAAGTGGGCACTTTGCACAAAATTTAACTAAAAGATCATGATTAAAGAATTGAGGATGTATTCTTATAACAAATTGGTTATTTTATGACTCATTTTTAAATTCAATTTTGCTCTCAAATGCATTCATTTGACAGTTTTTTGTTATTTTGGAACTATATAAGGTATCGTATTGATAAATTATGTAATAAAGTCAGAATATATTTCAAAACAGGCATTTGAGCCGAATTTCGCTTAAGATGATTCTGATAAAACCATTTCTTACAGAAAAATGAAATGAAAAAATTTTCAAAAGCGGCCAAGTAAAGTTGTTAAACTGGGTTTATCTCTAATCATATTTTATTTATTTTTTGTTGTTAAAATGAGCACGCTTCGAAATCTACCTCTGCATATAGGCCAAGCCAACAGGGATTTTTTTTTTAATTACAATTAAAAAATATTCATGTCAGTGATTTTATTAATGTTCTGTATCTTGGTAAAATAGACTTTTCACTGCAGTCTGTCAATAATTTCTGCCTAATTCTTTCTGACAGTTTCTTGTTTAAAGCTATGCAATCTATAAATTTTAACAGCAGTTATGTTTATTCTGCTTGAATTTCATAAGTATTATATCTCAAATGTCGTTTGAGCAGTTTTCAGAATTTTGTACTTTTTTTTTGTCAATCTCATCTCTGCATATTCTTTTTTTGATTTAGGATTTTTTGGCGACAAGAGCATGCACAAGTGTGAGCCGACGGGTGTCGGTGAGGAGATCCTTCGTCACATTGGTGTGGCCTTCAGCTCCCCTCCCCCCGGCAACTTCAAGACCCACCCGGGCATCAAGCGCATCCTCAAGTCTCGCATGGAGATGGTGGAGGGACGCATCGTGGACTGGGCACTGGCGGAGGCGCTGGCATTCGGCTCCCTCCTCAAGGATGGCATTCACGTCCGGCTGAGCGGACAAGATGTGGAACGAGGCACCTTCAGGTGACACATCCCTGTCCCATCCTATTCTCATGTTTGTGTTCCGAATGTCATCAGCGAATACGCTTAGACAGTGTTCTCGCTGACATTTGGCCAACGTTAGTAATTTGGCTAATTTAAAAATAAAAAACATTCGCCAAATGAAAAGAGTATTAGCCAGATAAATTCGCCAAATAGCACTAAAAAAATTATCTTCAATCCTTTAATGTATCCCCTTTTTTTTCAATATGTTCTAAAATAGGCTTAGTTTTTATAACTGCGACAATGATTGTTATTAGTCTAAATTCAACTATTCGCTACAAATACGTTAAAAATATTTATATATTAAAAATATGTAAAAATGCATATGTATGAAAAACGAAAAGTAAAAAAGAAAAAGAAAGAAAGAATAAGCAAAAATTGAGCATTAGCAATTTGACGAATCTAATCGCTTGTTGACTCGCCAAATGAAGAATTGAGTCGCAATTTGGCGAAATGACGAGCAACAGCGAGAACACTGCGCTTAGACTGAATTGAAATAGATCCTGCCAAATGAATCATTACTTTTAGTTTTATGTTCTGACAAAGTCGAAAAGTGCTTATGCATTTTAGTCTGTCTGTCCACATTTTTATCTGTCATCCATATAAGGTAGAACCCATCCAATTCCTCGCCGAACTGTTTAATAGATTTATAATAAACCATGGTACTACTAGGTTATACCGTCAAACTATAAGATTAAGTGCCAATAATGGATAATCATGAATGTCACAATCAATGACATTAAGTACGATACACATATTTAAAATGTCATTAAGGGATTTTTTTTTTTCAACTTTTTTAGTAATATTTTTATTAATGTTTTACTAATTATTTGTTTTTTCGTTATTTAAGATAAAAACTATGTCAATATGTATAATTTGGCGAAATGGGTCAACAGAATAGCACCTAAACCCTATATATTGGTTACAATAAAAAATGTACCTTATATTGGTAATTTTAATACAAATGTTATTTCAACCTAAGGTAAACAAAATACTATTTCTATAAAACTCACTTTTAGAAATTATAAAAATTAAACTGTAACCATACATATAAGCAATAAAAAATATTGAAAGATCTAAGATCTATTATTATTCTAAAGTTATCAATTAAGACTCTTGTGCTTGGTATTCCTAAATGAAAAATAGCAAAATACATTCCACCTTGACTCAATCATAGAATTTTTTTTCCTGAAATCTAAACCTGACATTATTTTTACCATCTCAAAATTTACATATACTCTTATCCATGTTCACTTTTTTTTAAAAAAGGGTAATTTAATTTGATCATTTCAAAATCATTTTAATTCAAAACTTCAAACCTTGATTGCTATTAGCTGTAAACAGATATGTACTAATTTATTTACATTCTTTTAAAGGTAAACGAAAAATTCCAAAATAATCTGCATGCATTAAATACGATATACAATATTTCTGTGACGTCAGTGTGTTAAAAGAAAGTATTGTATCGTTTAAACGACGTTTTTTAATAAACTAAAAATCCTTTAATTGATAAATAAAAACGAACAGAAAACAAAATTAACAGAATTTTGTGATTATATCAATAATTAAAATTCTCCACATAGAATGCCTTTTAAATTCAATTTTTTTTTTTCACTTTTTATGAAAAATTGGCAACAAAAAGATACAATAATTTGCTTTTCCCCCTTTACTTTTAATAGAAATGGGATATGTCTGTTAACACAATTACAAAAATGGTATAAAATACGCCAAAAGAAAAAAAAAAATAATACTTCAAACACAAATAAAGATAACACTTTCAAACAAATTGCAATTAAAAGTACATTTTTTTTCCTATACAATGGTGTAAAAATTTAAAATGCTCAATATTTAAAAATTTACAGTAGCAAAATTTGCAAAACCAAAATTTCATTTGAAATTTCAAAGTGTTGCCATTTACAAAATGATGTATGTGTTACACAAAGATATGTTTGGCCTTTATAATATAGATACTCTCTTTTTCATGCCATTGGTAAACCTTATTCAGGTTCCCCCAGGCATGTTTAGTATTGTGTATTAGGGTGGAGCGAAAAAAAAAAATTTTTTTAATCAAAAACGGGTAGGGGCCAAAAGTTGCCTTTATAATAGTACATCAACGGTGTGAAATATTAACGCTGAAAAAAAATGTCTTGAGTCTGCGCTTTTGGCTCAAAAGTCGGAATTTTGGGTAAAATTTGGCAATTTTACAAAAAAAATAAAAATTTTCTATGTAACTGGTTATGATTTAAAAGTGTCATTTAAACCTTTATTTTTAAAGATTTAAAATATTGAAACGATAAGTTAACGTCAACATTCTGTATAGGTGGAGCAAAACTGACAACTTTCAGTAAAAAATGGGTGTTACAACACATAACGAATCATTGATTTGAGTGCAGCTCTTTGCTAGTTGTTTTCACAACTACCCAGGACATACCACGTGGAGGTGGCTGCATATCATGTCCCACCCAGGCCCAGCCCAACCACCCTACCATCTGAGCACAATGTTTTATTTATAGATTAAATTGCGACTTTTTATCAAAGACTGGCATAAGTTTTCTATGTACCAACCTATTCTTGATGTATCCATCTCTTCTGTCGTACCCACAGACTTTCGATGATGCTTCTGTGACCTCTTTTACGTGTCTTTCTACTGCTTGCGTATGAGAAGGCATACAAAATAACGCAGTAGGTAAGCTGTTGATCGAATCTGTGCAGCCATTCATTATTTTTATCAAAATTGCATCCGATAAATGCATAGTGATTGGAGGTTCTGTTATCGCAACAGTATTCCAATCAATTAAACTTATATAATCTTCTGCTTGAAAGTTGATTCTTGGGATTTCAAATTTGCGTATATTATCATTTACCGTACCTCTTGCATTTATTATATGTTGAGCAGCTAGCATTTTAATGTGATGGCGGTCATCGGTGAGCATTGTAATTAAAATATTCTCTGGGTGTGCAAAGTATGCATTGTCCTGAATAACTTTTTTTGCTATTTCTTTTATGCTTTTTTCTGTTTTGTTTACTAGCTGAATTATTTTCCATAAGTTTTTTGATCCATTTTTTAGATATGGATTACATTTGATAGTAAACCATCCTGGGGCATAAACTTGGGTTACATAGTTTGTCAGTAAACGTAGAGACTCTGATGGGCACTCAGTACTTACATAAAGGCGAAGAATTCTATTCGCCGTTGTGAGCCATCTTGCGTGGGATAATTTACCTGGGCTCCTATTTGCTAATTCATCTGAACAATATCCTGATGAAATAGCTTTGCAAATGTCCAGCAGGTATTTCTGGTCCGTGCTGAGTGCCTTTTCCTCGATTTCAGGAAATAATTTATCCAAATTAGTCTCTATAGGTTCAAAAACTGCAATAGGAAGTGAATGGCATGTGGATAAAGATTTTCCTATTGGTCCAGTGAATCCATGTGGGCCAGAAGTTTTCCCATCGATTTCGTTTAATAAATGCCGGAGAGGCAATTCATTGGAGTGGAGCTGGCATATGATCCATTGTAATGGTCTTGCAAGCTTTTCTTCCATTCGACGGATCACTCCAGTATGCTTTCCCGTATTCACAGGGCACCCATCACAACCTAAGCCTGAAAGGCTTGATAAATCGATACTTTCATCTTCTAAAAACTTCCACATACATTTAAAAACATCTTTTGACGCACCGGATGAAGAAGTTGCATGCCCCAAATATTTGGAGCCAGGCTCCTCTAAGATAGTAACATGCTCTTCTTTCTTAACTCTGCGATACGCATGTTTATCACTACTTTTTTCTATATACATTGTATCATCTTTTCGGGAGTCAAAATATAAGGCTCTTACTTCTTCTTTAGGGTGCTGTTCTTTACGTTGAGACGAACGAGTTGATTGGCGTTCACGCCTTACTTTGCTTCTATCTATCACTGGTACAGGTACATTAGGTTTTCCAGTGCCCTTTGATATACGTGCGTAATCCTGGAGAACCGCCGAAGCAATGGCTGCAGCAGACCGATCGGAAATTCCATACCTGTCACATGTCTTAGAAAAAGTGTCAAGCTTCATTCTAGTTTGGGTATTGGAAGATGAAGATGGGAATTCAATTATATCTATCCTTGAATCACTGCATACAGATTCATTTTCTTCAGTTTCACTTGGGGCCTCTTCTAATTGCGGTACTTCTTGATTTAATCTTCTTTCTACTATTTTTTTTCTTCCTACGGATTTTTTTCTTTCGGCTAATTTTTTTCTTTCTATTTTTCTTCTTTCAACCATTTTTTTTCTTTCTTCTATTTCTTTATATTTTAATGTGGTTTTGGTATCAACACCACTAATCATCATGAGACGTTTTGTGCGTTGGTCCACAAGAAAATCTCGTTCGAGATTCGGAACCCTTTCTTCTATCAAACACGAACATAGTTCAAAATCAGGACACTTACATGCTGCAACATCAAACAGTTTATTTAATTCATCTAAGTATGCTGTTTTAAGAGCAACAAAATTAGCTTTAGAACGAGATTTTTTCAATTTTTGGATTGAATCCAGTTCTTTTCGTAACTTGATTTCTATTGTCCTTCGAGAATTTATAGGAATGGATGCTTTTTTCCAAATCCTTTCAACTTTTTCTAAAACAGCACTACTTATAGTTTTGAAAGACGGATTCTTATCTTTCTTCTCAGCCTTTTCTTTATGCCACAAAAAGTTATAATATCTAACTACATCACAACGTGTAGGTAACACTGATTCATTCAACTCCTGATTACTTCCCACAATAGGATCATCTTCTCGCCTTGTGTGAGACATTTCTACGACACACTCGCTTCAAAGTAACTAAGACACTGAAGCTGAAATTGAAAGTCAATAACGAAGCAACAGATATTTTCTGGCACGTAACACCACTGGACAGTAGAAGGTCATGGGTCAGCTGCACTCCCTCCCTTTTTTTATAGTTTGTGGGTGAGTATATTTTCCGCCCACTACCCCATTTTCCCCGAGCGGATGCATGACTGAAAAAAGGATCAAACCTGGACGTAAATTGATCCCACAACTCGTAAAGAATTCAGCTTTACGTGGTGTAGTACACAGTGAAAACAGATCTTTTTTTACTGAAAATATCCAACTTCGCTGAAGTTATACACATTGAAGGTATCATTTTATCGTTTCAATATTTTAAATCTTTAAAAATAAAGGTTTAAATGACACTTTTAAATCATAACCAGTTACATAGAAAATTTTTATTTTTTTTGTAAAATTGCCAAATTTTACCCAAAATTCCGACTTTTGAGCCAAAAGCGCAGACTCAAGACATTTTTTTTCAGCGTTAATATTTCACACCGTTAATGTACTATTATAAAGGCAACTTTTGGCACCTACCCGTTTTTGATAAAAAAAAATTTTTTTTTTTCGCTCCACCCTATTGTGTATGAAGTGTATGGAATTAATATATATTCATTTTATATATGTTCCTTTTCAGGGACACCCAAAAGAATTCCATGACATTATGGTCTATAGAGCAAAATCCTTTCCAGCATTTAATGATATTACACTTTTCAAATGTATTGAAACTCACATAAATCATTAAATTTGACTACTCTTATGTTAGCACAGGACATTCAGAGTTTTTTTTTTTTTTTTCATTTACAGGGACACACAAAAGAAATTGATTATAATACTCTCTTTGAGGAATAATTGCTGGAAATACGTTTTAAATTTAACTATTTTTTAGGTGGCTTTGTAATTCTATATGCATGTAGCATCTGTAGTTGCCGTCTGTCCACTAAAACTACCAAACCAAATTGTTTGAAATTTTACATATATATTTTTGGCAGAATTTTGTGCAGTCATTTAAAATTTCAGTAAATTCGGAAGCCATGGGTCAAATACAGGGACAGTAAAAAGTTTCATTATGGTCATTGGGATAAACAGTTTCAAGTACTTTTTAATGATATCATGCCTGTCAAATCAGAATGAAATCAATATGTATTTATGAAGGGCGATCGCACAAAGAGTATATATCATTCATTTGTCCAGTCACATAATGGTCCTGCTGTATGCAGAACGAACATTATTTGTGGTATATTTTAATCACTCTTTCACATTCAGTAAAAATGATATTTGCTACTTAGGTTCACTTCCTGTGGAATAGAAAATGCATTTCCATATTGTTGAATAATATATATTTCAACCTGTTAAAGGGTGCAGTTTTATTACATTATTTTCTTTGCACCTGAAGATTCATGAGACTCTATTAAAAATAAATACTTTATTTAGCTATTATAAACTCTAGAAATATATAGATTTGTGTCTTTATGTATATTAAGCAGACAATAATTTTAGCACACATGTGTTGAGTTTTCAATTGGACAAAATAGCATAATTTTTTCAATTGTTAAAATGCATTTAAAATAATTAATAGCTTATACACTGGTGTCCAAAATTTAAGCATAATTGGTAATTAAGTAATTATTTTTAAGTAATGAAAGAAATATGAATCGGAATGTGCTGAAACTCCAGGTGTGTAAACAAAATAGTACGCGTCACATATTTTCGTGAAGAGTTTTCCCCGAAATCGAACAGGGGACCGTCAACAAATTGAAAAAGAACGAAGATCTTTTGGATAACCCTGTCAAAACTAATGTAGCAAAAGCGTTTAAACTGCACATTATGATTAATTGGCTTATTGTAATGTACTGTGTTAATTTTTACAAGGATAGCATGTATACTCATAGAGAAATTAAGGTTTTTATAAAAACAGTCCTAAATTTTTCCAAGTTTTTTGCTTATAATTTGCAGAGTTCTTATTATAAAATAATGTTCTTTTCTGAAAATATGACAAACATCATTGTACACAATACCCTGTCATCAGAATTTAAAAATAATAAAAATTGTATGAAAAATGAGTATGTTTAGTAAATAATTTTTCATTGTGCATGCGTCAACGATATCAAAATGTCATTTGCATATTGTGTTAGCTAAATGTATAGAGCAACTTCTGTAAAAGTTTCAAAAACATAGCTTGAAAATTCTGAAAATGGTCGCCTATAGAATCAACTCAAAATCCGTTATTCCTAAAGGAAGCAAAAAAAATCAGGGGTTTTACCTAAATATAGTTGTACGTGCAATATTATGTAGGCACTAAACAATGGAATATGGATACAGCCCCTCATCTTTTTGCTTCATTTAGGGAATAAAGGATTTTGATCTCATTCTATCAAGGATAATTTTCAGAATTTTTAAGCTATGTTTTTGAGACTTTCACAAAAGTTGCTCTATACATTTAACTAACATAATATGCAAATGAAATTTTAATAGCATTCACGCATGCACAGTAAAAAATTATTTAGTAAACCTGCTCATTTGTCATACAATTTTTATTATTTTTTAATTCTGATGACAGGGTATTGTGTACAATGATGTTTGTCATTTTTTCAAAAAAGAACACTATTTTATATTAAGAATGCTGCAAATTATAAGCAAAAAATGTAGGACTGTTTTTATAAAAACCTTAATTTCTCTACGAGTATACATGCTATCCTTGTAAAAATTAACACAGTACATTACAATAAGCCAATTAATCATAATGTGCAGTTTGAACGCTTTTGCTACATTAGTTTTGAAAGGGTTATCCAAAAGATCTTCGTTCTTTTTCAATTTGTTGACGGTCCCCTGTTCGATTTCGGGGAAAACTCTTCACGAAAATATGTGACGCATACTATTTTGTTTACACACCTGGAGTTTCACCACATTCGGATTCATATTTCTTTCATTACTTAAAAATAATTACTTAATTACCAATTATGCTTAAATTTTGGACACCAGTGTATATTGTAATGTTATTATAAATTTAATGAAATTCTGTTATTAGTTAAAAGAATATAAATGGAATTTATTTAATGTTTATGATTACAGATATTTACAGGAATAATATTTATTTTGAATGAAATTTCTGACAGCAATTATTTTTTTATTAAGATACATAAATAGAATTTACCTTTGTGTATGTTACTTCGGTTCCAGGTCTACATCCTAATAAGCGATAGTTTGACGTAATTTTCATCTGTATATTTTGATAAATATATACTTTATAAAGTCATGCTTCTTTTTTAGACCATTTATACCCAGATTTATTTATTGTGTTCATACTGTAAATGCATTAAAGGTGTTCTCAACTCCTCTGCTCAACATGAGTAAAATGTTTTGGCACATTTTTTAACAGAGAAGATCGGAAATTGGAAGGAAGTGCTTTTGAACTGAAATCGGTTTTCCATTTTATTATAATTAAATTACCTACCAAGTTATGAGCTATTTTGATCACATGATCACGCTATTTTTTCCCTTTTGTTGACTGATTTTTCCACTTTTGTCAAAAAATGTGTAAAAAAAAAAAAAAAAAAACATCAATTTTGACAGCTTGTTTTAAAACATCTATTGCGTTTACGAAAAAATGAAAAATGAGTGCAATTGGACAGTTACTTAACAACACCACCTGCTAGTTTCATGCATTTCCTAACAAAAATAAATTAAAACTTACGTCACAAAGTTGCCCTTTTTGATTTAAGAACACCCTTAAAACAATATTCATTCCATACTTTATAGAGTATGGACCTATATATTTTTCAAGGCGCTAGATTTATGATAATGCACATACTAAAATCAACAATTTGACCCTTTAAGTTGCAGATTTGCAACATACCTAAAAGTCAATAGTACTAACACAATAAGTTTTTAAACACAATTTTATTTGTTGCTCCGATTTCTCAACGCATTAGTTAACACAAATTGATCATTGGAGTTTTTCAAAAGACAACGATATTGAGTTAATTTCTCATACCAAAATTTTGTTAATCATTTGAAATGGCCTCCACAAAAAAAAGAGACCATTATTAAATTTATTGAGGGGGAAAAAAACCAATAATAAGCAAATAGCAATCTACAGTTTGTTTATTCAGCTTGAAGAAGTCGGACGTTATGAAGATCAGGAAAGCTTTCCATTGATGTATTTTTGTTATGCTGAAAAAATATCTAAAATACAGAACTTTGTATATTGCCATGTTTAGAATCAGATTTTGAAATCCTATCTAAATATTAGAAATGGCAAAAATACTGTGACAAAGTTTTCTTTCATTATGGATAAATAGATGCATCGTAATCTGTCCTTTTTAGAAGTAAAATTTTTAAAGTAATAAAAAATTTGCTAGTTTTGTATATTTTCAATGATGATTGCAATAAACTGTTTCAACAAAAAATATTTAGTGTAGTAAAAAGGGGTATCTATTTTAAACAAGTCGCATTAATTTTTTGCATGATAATCCTTCTTATTTCACCAACATCTAATTTTTTGAAGAAAAAAAAAGTGTGCCTTATACACGAGTAAATATGGTAATCACTTTCTTTTATTGTAAGAGATGAATTTTTAGCCATAATCCAAGACTTGGAAATCTTCTAACCTTTTTGCATTTAGTTATTTCTACTGCTCAGAAAAGATTTCAGTCTTAATTTGGATGGATTTCTTGCACCCATGCTTTTTTCTCAAAATACAATGCAGTGTTTTCCTATTTTTTGCATAGCTAGTATGTATGGATTAGATTTTTACATGCAGAGCTACAGATCTTTTGTTTTTCCCCCAAGTCCACATGTCAAAATATTTTGCAAAATGGAAAGGGGCCTGTTTCACATCCAGGAAAGGCAGGGCACAGGCACTTCAAAGAATGTGAGATGGAAGTAATTAGATAATGAAAAGTTTCTTATGCGACAGAATAAGAAAAGGTGCCCTTTGAATGCTAAAGTAGAGTACATGTGCTTTCATTTTTGTGACTTAAGGTGTAGCTACTGGGAAAGACATAGTTGAATTAGAAAATTTAAAGAAGGAGCACTCACTTTCTATAATGTTAAACTGAAACAGGTGGGAGGAAAAAGGTCAGATATATATATATATTTTTTTTAAATTAACTCATTTTTCTGACATGCTCTAAAACAAGCATATGGGTGGAAAAACGGTAGATTATATTTCAAGAATGGGGAAATACTCTGTTTTTAATTAAGACCATGTTTTTACAATGTCTCTCTTGTTACACTAACCAGGCATGAAAGAGTTCCACCTAAAGGAGAAATTTTAGACATTCTCTAGATTAATGCTAAAATGCAAAGAAAATTTTTTAAGGATAATGGGGGGCAATCTAACATTTTGTCTACTCAAAACTTTGGAGTTGTTGTGCAAAAGAAACATAAAATAATAAAAAAGAATACTGCCCAGTTAAACTGATGACATTGAGCTCACAGGCTAGAAATACTAATTGTACATTAAAGCCTTATATTTTCAAGGGTTAATTCCGTTCGAAAAAAAAATTAAGAAGGGGAAGCAGCTCTCCCCTTTCCTCTTTTTTTTTATACTTAATCATTGAACCTCCTATACTATCAAAGACATGCTTTATCATATAAAAAATCTATATCCAAAATTCAGAGCAAATTAGATAATTCTTAATGAAAACCCATTTAGCATTTATATAATTTAAAAGGAGTTATCCCCTTCTTTTATACTTAACCATTAAACTTCCAAAACTATTCAGAGATTTGAACGAAATCTGAAAATTCTGCTTGAAAAACCTATTTATATAAATTAAGAGGGGGGGGGAGGCATTAGAACCCCTGTTGCCCCTATTTATACTTATTCAATGAACACCTAATAGCAGTCACGGAATCGCCTCATCAGAATGATCCTAATCTAAATTTTGAACGAAAACTTAATTCTGCATGAAAATCCTATTTATATCAACTAACGGGGGGGGGATTAGAACCCCTGTTCCCCCTATTTATACTTATTCAATGAACACCTAATAACAGTCACGGAATCGCCTCATCAGAATGATCCTAATCTAAATTTTGAAAACTTAATTCTGCATGAAAATCCCATTTATATCAACTAACGGGGGGCATGAGCCCCCCGTTCCCCCTCTTATACATATCGAATGAACTTCAAAAACTAATCAGGGAAGCGCCTTGTCAGGATATACCTACATACAAAATTTTAAGAGGATCGGATATTTTTATCATGAGTTATCGCGTTACGCACATACGAACAAACATACAGAACGGGCGGGCACATAAGCTCTGACTATGATAGCCTGTGAGCTAAAAAGTGAGCTTATATTATAGAAGCATCTGAAAGTTGTGCAAATTATTTTGCTCAAAGTGTATTTCAAGAATGAAATTTTTTTCTGGGGAATAGCTTCAAAAATTCAAAGTGATAGGAAGTTTCTTTTTCAAATAGAATATTTTGTACTATTTATTGGTAATTTCTGTGATCTTTTTTGAGATGTATTTCTGATGCA
>CAXHSM010000980.1:0-135000 GCA_964019185.1 Maratus speculifer | reverse complement strand
ATTTTAATTGCTATATTTTGATTTTGCCCAACAGAAAAAAGCTCCTGGTGCAAATAAAAACAAGCTGAGGCTAATGGTAAAGTAGAAGCATTTTAACATAGTAATACCGTTTATGTGCCAGTTGTTGAAGCTATGAGACCAATTTTTTTAGTTCTTTTTCATCCAGATTTACTTTAAAAATATCTCTATTTTGTTTACACAAAATCCAAATAAAAGTGTACACAACGGTATTTGGTCTCGAGTACCGAAAAGGGCTTTTGTGCATTTAGAATGCCTTCCGATAGGTATATATTATGCGGTAGTCTGTTTCAATAATGGACATGCTACGAAAATTAATGTGCTTCATAATTTATGCATAAAACCAGAGATATATTACCAAAACACCTTAAAAACTCTCGATCGCGAGAGAATGCTAAGGTCAAAATATGATCGGCAGATATGCAGCAAACAAAAAAAAGAAGAGTGTTTAAAAAATAAAAAAAATTCCAAGAAGAATGTGAACAATAAAATGCAAAAAATAAGTATTATGGAGCTGGAATTTAATTTAAACTTGATTTTCTCAAAATATTGTTTTTTAACCCTTTCCGGCACAGGCAAAATCTGTACTAAAATGAGAAATTATCGACTAACACCGGAATTCACAAACGAATATTTTAAATATTTTGAATTCCTTAATGTAATTTAAGCTTTTATCGTAAAAGCAAAATTTTACTAAAATATTACTGGTGCCATTTGCAAGTTTGGAATTAAAATTAGGTATCCCAGACAGGGCACAGTGTGCCGGAAAGGGTTAACTTCGATGTACCTTTTAAAAAAAACTATAATACAGTATTTTTTTAAAAAAATTCTTGAACATTCTACACATATCCCTGTTCAATCGGAGAAAATTGTTTAAACTCATAAAAAAAGAATTTTTTTATTATTATCATTGTCTTTGAAAAATTGGATGTTTTTTAAAATTGTAATTGGTTTCTATTTTAATTTTTTTTAAATGTCTATGTTTTATTCAATTTTAAATTTAACTTCAGATAATTAAGAATTGGTTAATTTATGCATAAAAAATTTCAAGTCCATATATTTAGTAGTTTATGAAAAAAGGTACATTAATTTAAAATGGTAGGTATAGAATTCCAACTTACTGTGAAATTTTGGAATTTTCCAATAAAAAATCAGTCAGATTCATCAATACTGTTGCATATAAAAAAAGCTACAATGCTTTCAAATAAAGTTTTGGAACGCATTAAAGTTATTTTTCCTATTGGACTTAACATCAGGACCTAACATACAAAAAACTTTCCAAAGATCACTTTTTACAGTGATATTTTTTGATTATCTTTATTTCAGTGGTTTAATAATGAAATTCGATCACATATCTTAACATTTGTTTTTATTCATATTTTGTTGTTTTACTTATTGCATAATTCATGTCTTAATTTCGTTATAAACTTTAAGCTGGAAACAAATAATCAGGGTTCGGACACCTCTACCACTAAATTTTGCAGTATTTTCAAAGTATTTCACAGTGGAAAATAATAAGAAAATTATGAATCGAGGTGGTGGTTGCGAATTCTGGTTCTTAAAAATGAAATATGAATTTTCTTATCATTAATAGTGGTGTCAGGGGCCTTACAAATTATAAGGAGTGTGCGAACCCTGAATAATGAGCTCTTAGTACTATCTTAAGTGGAAATGGATTTATACTCCTCAGTATGATCATTCACACGTGATCACCATCGTCTCCACTCGATAAAGATAGATTTGAAAAAAAAAGTGATGCTTGAAATAAAGTAAATAAATAAATAAAATAAAAATTGAGTAAATTGCTCTAAAGTTTTCAAACAATTTGCACTTGAAAGTGTTTTCTTTTCTGTTCATGGGTGTAAAAATTGAAAATGTGCGAATCTTAGAGAAAAAAAAAATTAACAAATTGTAGTAAAAGCGAAATTTGATCGTCTGCTGTTGCCATTCACAAAATGACGTCAAGCGTTACGCACAGACACGTTTGTTCTTTATTTTCTTGAGACCCAAATTCTTATTTTTAGAGTACCTTTTACAGTTTTTGAGATATCTGTTTGTATTGAGTCTAGAAAGCTCATTTGCACATTTTTATTTATTAAAAAATAATAATAATGTTTTGTTTTTCAGCGTGTTTAATAAAATGAACTTTGGGTCTTAGTCCTGTAAGCAACTTGCTGCTGAACTACATGATTGTGAATGAAATTTTAAAACATTTGACAGAAAATAATGACACAAAATTGAATTTTAGATAAAATAATTATACAAAATTTAATTAGGCAACTTTATTTTCATTAATATTTCCTTAAATTTGAAAAAATACATTGGTCTCTAAAAGTAAACAAATCTTTCCGAAATTGTGCATAGTTCGAAAGTGATTATTATATATTTTCAGTAGTGGTTATATTACATTTTACTCAAAGAAGAAACATCGGACTTTTATTTGTGTGTAACTGTACAAAATTGTAAACAAAGCTGTTTTTTGAACATGTATTTCTAATAGCTTAGAAATTTTATTATTTGCATGATAAATAGATATATTTAAAATGAAAAAGATTTTTTCGTGGAAGATGATTTTTCAGCTAAAAACGATTTTTATGTATATTACCTATAAAACAAACCCCTCCCCACTAAATATATATATATATATATATATATATATATATATATTGAGCAACATTTTTTTAAAGCAAAAAATTTTCTTTATAATTTTAGTAGAAACATAACAGGAACAACGTTTTTATTGCAGCTGTTGTAAAAACCTAACACGGATTTCTTTCTAAAAAAGTACTGGTTTTCTTAACAAGTGAAAGAAAAGGACCAGTGCGAGCCCTAAATAATGGTTTGTATATTTGCAAATCTGGAAAGCTAAGTTTGAAATTCTTTTCTTAATTATCAGCAGCGTCTGATTACTAATGAAGTGCATTTACACCACTAAAAAGAAACTGTAAATTTCGTCTTATTCATGGCAGAAATTATTTATGAATTCGACGATTAGATAAGGCAATCATTTCAATAAAATTTTATTGGTGTCAATATACCCCGTTAGTCGTCAGGATTTATCAGAATTATAATTAAAGCGATTTATCATTTTCTAAAGCTAATATAAGTTTTCATAATAGACTTTCCTTCGATAATATGTTGACGCACTCAATAGAAAGTTCTCTTTTCAGGCTGTTTGTAACAAAAGAACGCATTTAAACACTTCCTCTGACGTAGAAGCGACATGGAAGCGAATAACATAAAAGCGACCGAACTCAATGGATAATGCGATAAGAACCATTGCATATGCATATGTAGATTTAGTGTAACTTCAGTAATGGAGATTTCAAGATTAATAGAAATGTTTTAACGAAGTACCTGGATTACAAATGAGTTATTCCAGGCTAATATTGAGTAAAATTTACATTCATTAGTTATTACGTATTATTTTACGAAATTATATAAACTACCTTAGCAAAGTTATTAGAATGTCAGACATTAAACATATTTTAATAATCAGGTAATGCCATATTGATATGCATGCATCCAAAGTATTGTTGTAATTTAAAGAATTATTATTATTATTATTATTATTGTTATAATTATTATTTTACGTTTGATTTTGTTTGATAGCCTCGTTAGAACTTTAGTTATCGCAATAATAAACTTCTAATGTATAATTGATGAAGAAATGTAAATTGGATTTTAAATGCCCGTATTTAAGTGAATGTAACAAAACATGCATATTTTTAGTAATTATAATAAGAAAAATTTCTTAGAAAAGCTTTTGAATTTGTAAAGAAAAGTTCCAATAAAGATTCATGATTGCTGATGAATATTGTTACGATCGTAAATTAGAGCTCAAAAATTCATTAGATAGAGCTGTTAGATCTCATCATTACCTTTCAAACAAGAATTTTCATTTAACCTCTCCGTTTCACCATTATTTATATAGTATAAAAATATTCCATTTAAAATATCATAGTTTCACTTCTACATTCGCTAGTTTAAGTTCTAATGCAGATTTTAACTCAGTAATTGTCATTAACATTAGTATCAGTAGTATCATTAATAGTATAAGGAATGGTTCTAGCGTGATATTTAACCCATTCGTGCCCAGCATCTTTTGCGTAAATTTTATTTGGTTGGCACCACTATTTTTAGAAGATTTAAGTTTAGTTCATTAATCACGAAAATGCATCATTTAAGTAAAATAATTATTGCTTTTCTTATTTACCGGTATCAAAAACAGTGATGAATGCACCTTTTGAAGCGTCCCTAAAAAGGGACGCTAGGCACTAATGGGTTAAAATTAATTAAAACGAGTAACGTAATTTAGTACAAGACAATTTCTTAAATCTTTAATATTCCGAAAATGTGTTTTATTTAGAAATCTAATTGAAGTCACTTTAAAGAATAAAAGAACAAATAACATATTTGCATTACCATAAATGAATAGAAAGCAGTTTTCGAATTTAATTCTATTCTGAAAAATAAGTTCCAAAATGAAAATACATGTGTACGTCAACGCGGGCTTTTACCCTCGGATCATCGAATTTTACTTAAATTACTCTTGAAAAATTCTAATGTCAGTCCTTTTTTCCGCATTAAAATTTAAATAGTGAAAGATTTCAATTAAAAAGAACTTCAAATAGCTCAAAATATTCATATTTTTGAAATTTCCTTAAGCAAATATCATTTTAGTTTTGCAGCCGATTTCGAATCATTATAAGTGAAAAAATCATATTTTGTAAAAGTTTAAATAGAAAAAAATACTGCATGATGTGATTTTTAATTTTGAAATCTCTATGGTATTATTACAATTCAGAATTATTTTTTGATATATTTGTGGCATAAAATTAAAAAAAATAAATTTTATCAATGCATGTTTTGTTATTAAATGACAATAATAAAAAAAAAACAGCTTCATATTTAAACCTTTAAATTTCTTTTTATAATACTTTCCTACGTAGTTGAAAAACATTGAATTCGCTTTGACTCTCTGGCCATCAATCTGTTTGTGCTCTAACACTTGTGTAAATAGAGTGTTTAATGTCTGATATAAAAAAATTAAAAAACTTAAAAATGTATTATAATTTATCAGACATACAAGTAAAAAATTACATAAATGCATATTGATTTAGAAATGCAAACGTTTCGGGCTAGGTTTTAGCCCTTCGTTAGTGGAATAACATACTAATGATCAGAAAACTACCTATGATGTTTACAGTTAATAATTACAAAAAGTTAATTTCAAAGCAACTTTCACTGATTAATGAATCTTGAGCAATTCCACCTGAATTGCTTTGACAGCATGCTGCACTTAAAGCAACAATATTGCACAAACCACAGCAACGAGAAATAAACAGAATCCGGTTACAGAGGTTGCCTTCATAATGGTTGTAGTGATTCGTAATTGAGGCCCTTTTCATTTCGCTTTACTGCTCTCGGTCCGATATTGCTAAGTTTACTTTTAAGCCATTGGCAACATACAGATCACCTATGCTTATTTCAAGGAAACAAAAAAAATGTCATTTAATAATATTCAAACTTAATGACATGCATAAATCAATTTCTTCCGCAGGTCTGAGACTATTGCATGTTTTAACTCCCCCAACGGCCAAAAAAAAAAAAAAAAAAAGGAAAAAATTATCGTTATTAAAAAAAAGTCAGTCTAAAAGATTGTCTAAATTTAATTATTTCAACTTTCTGCAAAAAACTATCTAAAAATAATGACAACCTTAAAATAGATTTGAATAACAATGCACAGGGTGCGTAGACATCAAGAAACTCCGAGAATTATAAATCTTTTATTATCAGAAATTCTATAAAGTACTGGTTGTTAGATCTGAAAAAGAATTTATATTTTGATAAATGAAACAAATATTGCATTATAAAAATTCTGGTAAAAGTCCTTACAAGGTCCTTCCAGACTACGAACCCTGATGCAGAAATGAAGAATTGAACATGCGTAGTGACTTTAATTTTTTTTTAATTATTGAATCGATGTTAAAAAGCTCTAGCTCATATTAATCTTTATCTTTCTTTAAAACGTCTCATTCATCAAACGTTTATCCGCTTTTTAAACCCTTAAAATTTCGTCTAAAAATAGAAAAAAAGCAAACATTTACGAAATTTACTTATTGTAACTTTCTCAAAAAAGCTCTTGACAAATATTGGTATATTTAAATGCATAAGAATTAAAACAAGGAGTAACCTACGTAAAGATTTCTAAATAATTATGCAACGCTTTTAAGAAGTTCTAGCTAATAACAGTGTAATCTGTATCCTTGAAACATAAGATCTCATCCATCAAAAGTTTATCTCTTTAGAGAAAGCTTCAAATTTTATGTAAATAAAATAGAAAAAAAACCTTTTTTTTAAATTTTCAATGTTTAAAGTTCTTCAAAGGAAATTAATGAAGTATGTAAATATAGTATGGAATTCTTTTTATCTTTTAATCCCGTATTCAAACATTGATATAATTATTATATTATTCCCTTGTCTGTTGTATTATACAAATATTCAATGATCATCTGGCAGAATGTAAATCATCATTAAGGAGAATTTTCGAAACGAAATATCGATCTTTTTTTCTTTTTAATCCGCTTTCCAGACATTTTTTTTATTATTATTAAATAGAAAAGAAATTGACAAAATAACTTTACAATTTATACGTGTTGTTAGACTGGGGAGATTTAGTTACAATTTATTCTTAAATCAATTGTTCGAATTTTTTTTAATTTAAGTTATGACATTCTAAAAGAGAAAGAAGGTACATTTAAAAGCAGACAAATCTAAACATGCCTTCAACTGGTAAAAAGGTGTAAGGACGATTTTAAAAAACGGTAAAATATTTTTTTTTAAACTATTGACATGTTTCAACTCATCACCGAGTCATTTTCAAATAAAATGAAAAATGAATAATTATGTTAAGTATTTTCAAAACAATTAAAAATGATGTTCCAAAGTTGCACGGTCCATGGTGCATTAAACTGAAACACCACCATTTAGTTTTTCATGTGAAATTGTGAGGTCTATTTTTTTAAACCATTCAGCAACTCGTGTAAAGTTTTAACAGTAGCACTTATCTGTAATTCTTTAAAAAATTTCATGAAATAACAAGCAGAAGTTCACATCACATTTTTAAGCGAATTTTATTAGATCTCTAATAACTTCTTTCAGTTCTTTTTGGCTGTAAAAGCAATTTTTTTACTTCTATGTAATTTTCATCTATATCCCCTTGTGATCTTTTTCTCTATATAATTTTCCCCTATAGTTTCAGTCAAATCTTGTTTCATACATCACCTTTGGTCATTTTAAAATTCTATTTTTTCCGCTAGAAATATTATAGCTTTGATATATCAATCTTCATTTTCTTTTCTTCAAATGACTAAAATAAGTTTTTATGTTGTTACCTCAAAAAATGACAGAATAGCTTTTCAATTTAGATTCGTCGTCTGATGTTTGAGGATTTATTTGTAATTTATTTTTAGATTAGTTTCTGGGTAACATTTTATGAGGATTTATTGAAAAAAATCGACTTAATTTATTAAAGGTTAATTTTTGATTTATTCTTTTTTTTATCAAAAGGGAGGGGCGGGTGTTTGTAAAGACAGGTCAAATTACGGCGAATCTGAAATCGAAATTGTGTACTTTTTAAGATATGTTCTATTTCACTTTCTTTGCAACTGCATGAAATGTGTAAAAATAAACATTTCTATGATATAGATGAAAATTATATAGAAGTAAAAAAATTGCTTTTACAGCCAAAAAGACCTGAAAGAAGTTATTAGAGATCTAATAAAATTCGCTTAAAAATGTGATGCTTTTACAGCTAAGAGATAAGCAGCTTACACAGCTCTTACAGCTTTTACAGCTTAGAGATCTAATAAAGTTCGCTTAAAAATGTGATGTGAACTTCTGTATGTTATTTCATGAAATTTTATAAAGAATTACAGATAAGTGCTACTGTTAAAACTTTACACGAGTTGCTGAATGGTTTAAAAAAAATAGGAATCACAATTTCACATGAAAAACTAAATGGTGGTGTTTCAGTTTAATGCACCATGGACCTTGCAATTTTGGAACATCATTTTTAATTGTTTTGAAAATACTTAACGTAACTTAACTGTTCATTTTTCATTTTATTTGAAAATGACTCGGTGATGAGTTGAAACATGTCAATAGTTTAAAAAAATATGTTACCGCTTTTTAAAATCGTCCTTACACCTTTTTACCAATGGAAGGCATGTTTAGATTTGTCTGCTTTTAAATGTACCTTCTTTCTCTTTTAGAATGTCATAACTTAAATAAAAAAAATTCGAACAATTGATTTAAGAATAAATTGTAACTAAATCTGCCCAGTCTAACAACACGTATAAAATGCTGTCAAAGATGTCAGTTTAAACTAGAGATGGGTATTATTTAACGTATTATGATAAATAACAATGTTATTGTTATGCAGTTCATTATTTAATAATAGATTAACGGAAAATCCCTATTAAATTTAGAACACGATCCCAGCAACGTATTAAAAATAAAGATTTAAGACAATTGTTTTTTAGAAGTATACATTAAAATTATAATAAAAATAAATTTTCCGAAATTTGTTTTCTGCATCAAAAAAAGCTTAAAATTGTGCGTAAAAAGAATCATATTTCAAACGCTTGTAGGAATCGGTGGATGCAATGAACCGGCCAATGATTGGATCTTCTCATTTGAGCGTGTTTCCCAGCAGACTTGTTTACACTGTTTCAGTAGTTACGGTTTCCAAAGCCTTCGGTTCTTTCCCTCTAAGTTCTTTGGCCATTCACTGGCGACGAAAAATGGTTATTTTATTCATTCTTTTTTGGCTGTCTTGTTGTTTTTTCTGTTATAGCGTCTGTTATTTTATTCCAAGTAATCGGTATGTAACAAAAGATCGTTTTACTCTTCAGAGTTATAAAGTCACGGATCGCGGTTAAAACAATAGCTCGAATTTGATGTGCAGATAGAGTTTGTAGAACAAATTGAGTGGTATAGAATATTTTGCAACGAAAATGAAGAAGAGTTCTCGTGTTTTTTTTTTTTTTTTTTTTTTTTTTTTTTTTTTTTTTGTAATCGGAAGGAAAATGAAAATGATTTGAACGAACAAAGGATATGGGTACAGGAAAGGTTTGTGTAGTGTAAAGGTGTGTTTTAATTTCAACTCTTTGAGTAGGGCGGAGTGAGAGAGGGGGGGTATAAACAGAGGGGGCATGTGCCTCGGGCAACAGACAAAAGGGAGGGGGCGGCGCTAAATGGAGATTTTGTTTGTCTATTTTACTCAAGTTTATGTTTAGTATGATATTGTTAAAGTAGTTCTGTCTGGAATTTACAAATGATATAGGATTGTAAGGATTCTGCCTATATAATGCGGGATGGTTTTCTATTCTTTTCGATTCCATTTTCAGGGTTTTAATGAATCTATGTTTGACAAAGCTCGTTACGTTGTTCAGTACAACATATTTAATGATTGTGCTTTTTAAATATCAGCTGTTTGAAACTTAAAAATATTACCTTTGTAAATTTAATTTGCGTAGGCAGGGAAGGGGGCGAAATTCATATTTATTCCGGGTCCGAAAAAAAACTATTTTCAGCCCGTGCTTAGCAGATGGTAGTTTATTTGGTTTTAAAATTTCGAATTTGAAAGAGGATATTTCTGATACTAGATTTTTTTTTAGTAAGGGGAGGGGCGAATGATTTATTATTATCTTTTCCCTTTTTCCCTTTGTCATTATTGAGTCTTAAAAAATGAGAGATGAAAGCTCTTTTTTTATTTACTTGTTTTTAATCTATTGAAAAACTTAAAAGAAAAGAGAAAATGGCGTTTTAAAATTTGTGAGGAGGCATTCACCTCATCAAGTTAACAGATGAAATTCCAAGATTAGTTAAATCTCGATTCGCATATTAAAATTCAATCGGTCTGCCAAGTCATATATTGGAGGAATATACCGAAAACCCAATTTTAGCTTCGTAAGTTTACAATTATGTTTTTCTGCAACCTTCTGACCTGCAATCCTTCAACCTGCAATCTTCTTTTTATAGTTATGAAAGCATGAAGGTCTGGGACCAGGAATACACAGTGGTAAACCTACGAGTCAGCTTTTTAAATCGGGATTCCAGGCTATGACTTAACAGACAGTTTTAATATGCGAATCGCGATTTAACTAATCCTAGAATCCTGAAATTTATACTATCATAATTAGATAAATTTTTGTTTAGCAGAATTAAAGTTTTTAACCACAAACTAATTTAATGGTGTAAATTCATTTCAAAGAAAAACTGCGTCGAAAATTGCATCCAAAACGTATTTCAAGCATTTTGATTAAATGTCTTCGAATTAAAACATTCGTTGACATCATACGCAGCAATTAGTTATATGTTATAAAAATAACAGGTTCTTGGAACCTGTTATTTGGGCAAGAATGTGACAATTAAATCTGTTAACCAACATTTACTATATTTCCCATCTCTAGTTTAAACTGAGCTTTCGAAAGTGTGTCATACCTTAATGCGATATAAAGTATAACCAATTTTATTAATTTTGCATATATTCTTAATTATTTTGTTTGCTAGATTATATTTTAAAAATATTCCCCATATAATTAAAGAGGGTGAGGCTAATATTGAACCTTTTTCATTTACTAATGGCTAGCAGGCTTTGCTAATCCCTCTCTTCTAATGAATCTTGAATCAAACGAAATATATCGGTGAATTTGGCTTTCTATTTTAAAGCAATATAGAATTTAAATATTCTTCCATATTGCTGATAAACATCATCAAATTTACAAATTTTATAATGCGTCAAATAAAATTTATGCTGATAAGGATAAACTCTTTTACTTTATTATTTACAGTAGGTTTTGATAACGAACAAAAGAACAGAGTACAATATACTAAATGTATCCCTGAAAAATGAGCAAACAAATAATGTAAGTTTATTCAAAATCCGTTTGATTGAAGTTCTTCAAAAAGCTAGCTTTCATAATTTTATTAATTTAATTATAGAAAGTTACACTACAGGTTAAAACAGCCGATTATTTTTCAATTCTATTTCGCACAGAATAGATTCTATTTCGCACTTATACACGGTGCGGGTTATACCAAAATTTTTTTTAATTGGAAATCGTGATATTTTTTCTACAACTTTTAAACCTCAAATAATTTGAAAAAAAAACATCAAAATTTGTAAATTTTTTCGCTATGCCTCGAAATTAAGGGAGTTCTTCCATGTTTGTAAGGTTTTTTTTTACTGCTTAAATACAGTTATTTCTGGGTTTAGAAGAACTGTCGCAACTATCGCCAAGTATTGCACTGATAGATCTATAATAGCTACCGTATATACTAGCGTATAGGTCGTGAAATTTTAGACAAAAAAAGAACATCAAAGTGGCGGGTCGACTTATACGCGAGACCTAAAAAAATATCAGAAAATAATTTGCTAGCGAATCGGTGCTGCAGCACCCCATTGTGTTTGTAGAGTACAAAATCCAACATTCGGAACCCTTCCAACCTCGACGATTCTGAATTTAAGATCATTTAAAATTTAGTTTATTTTTCAAAAAAAAAAAAAAAATCTACCTTATCTTATTGCAAAGAACAAAAGAAAGTGCGTGATTTATGTCATTTCGGAACGATTCAGAGCAGTCGCTCTTTTCCGAAACGATTCCTTTACAGAGTCGATTAATTTCGGAACGAGTTCAAGGAATCAAACTTTTAAGGAGTCGTTTCATTTCAGATTGAGTCCGAAGAATCGTTCCTTTTCGGAGTTGATACCCTACCCTGTTGCAAAGAACAAAAAAAAGTACGTGATTTATGTCAATTCGGAACGATTCAGAGCACTCGGTCTTTTTCGAAACAATTCCGAAGAATCGTTTCTTTACAGAGTCGTTTCATTTCGGAACGAGTAAAAGGAATCGAACTTTTCCGGAGTCGTTTCATTTCAGATAGAATCCGAGGAATCGTTCCTTTTCGGAGTTAATGCATTTCGGAACGATTCCGAGGATTCGATCCTTTTGGGAACCAATGACCTAAGATACGTATACATTTAATGTCCGAAATTTTGAATTTATCACAGATTTTTTTTTAATTTTCGGAAAAATTCAGAAAAAATATCACGTTTGTTTGAAAAAAACGCGCGTAAACGCCGCATCGCTTGAAATTTTATCTTAAAACATGTAAAAGCCGCTGTGTTTCTTCAGAAAATTACGTTACTGATAATCATAATGTTTTAGCCGAATTACTGTAGGTATTATGCATCACGAAAAAATTTGGTAAATTTGTGTTAATAATTATGACTAATGGCTTCTAATTTCGAACCCTGATCGAAACATATGTTTGTAAACGGCGTATAGCCCGCGGACTATACACTGATGCATCTCCGCAGGTTATACACGAATTTTTTTACAGCACTGGTCGATATAGGGGTGCGGGTTATACACGGGATGCGGGCTATGCACCCGAAAATACGGTACTGTCCTAAATATAAATTGATGAAAAGTTTAATAATAATGTACATATTTTTATGTTGTACATAGTTTCTTTATATTTCAGACTAACTTCCATTAAATTAAAAACTAAAACTCATATTTACTTGATCAAGAAGGGCGTCACCCATATTTAAGTGACGGCGACACCTGCGGAAGAATATCCGTCCTCCGGATACCGCTAACGGGGAGTTACAACGAACGAGTTAAAAAGAACTTATTTTGACTTGCTGTAATTAATAACAGCAAGATTTCACGATGGAATTCACAGCCTTGACGAAGCTGATCTGCATTAACAAATACATAGTTGTTTCTTTAATTATCCCATACTTTTTCTGGTGTGCATTGAAATAGACTTTTGTATATTTTTATATTAGCTTATATTTTTAGTACACAAAATTGATTTGTGTGAAAATCATAAATAATAGAGGCTAACCTGCATTCATAGTAGACCAAATAAAGATTTTTTTTTCCTGATGTCCTCTCGACTGTCTTTCTAGCTAAGCATTGTGTAATAACCAATGATTTTCTTCATTTGCTTATTTAACTTGTGAAAGATGATATAGAGAGCCTCAATACAACATATCCTCATTGATATTGATATCCTCATTGACAACATATCCTCATATGAGGACAGTTAAGAACTGCATTTTAAAGCAAAAACTTTTCTGCATTTTTTTTTATGACGATCTGAGTTGTGGACCGATAAAAGTTATCATGCAGCACAATAATAAAATTACTTTATAATAGTTCTCATAAAAAATTAATAATGAAAAAAATGAAAAATAATGGAAAATAATTTATGAATGAAAGGACTAAAAGATAAATCGGTTAAACCTCTAAATCCCATGAGAAAAAACGTTCTAAAAATTTCGTAATTCATACCAAAATTTTTCAATAATAAATTTCGTTTTAATACAGAGTTTTATATTTTCTTTATTGCAGCTAAGATTCTTATTATTACCTCCATCTGTTAGTATTTCCTTTCATCTTTTTGCCCTTTTTAACAATCTTTGTTAATTAGTATTATTAAAAATATATATATATATATATAAAATTTGTTATAGCCATTAAAAGCTATTTTATTTTTAATGCTATACATAATATATATATATATATATATATATATATACCTTGTATAGCTTTTGCTATACTGTAAGAGTAAACAAAAAAAAATGTAAGGCAATGAATTGGGCAACCTTTGCTTCTCCTCCTTTCGGCTTGCATGTGAACTGTTGTAATTTTGAACATAGAACAATTATCTTTAGACTCTCTTTTAATATAATTTTAATAGTTTTTTAATATTTAACTGTAATTGTAAACTTTAATTTAATTTTTATATCTCTTAATTTCTTTATTTTTAAATTTGTTAGACTAATTTTTTAACTTATCCTCTTTTTAAATTCTCAAATTTTCTTTTTTTTATTTTGCTTTACTATACTTTTTTATTTTCCATAGTAGACTTGATCTACTGTTATACAATATTCAGGCTTACTTTAAGATGTGCTCTACAATTACTCCTAGCCAGGGCGTGGAGTTGCTCCGCAACTGGGAAGCCCCTGCAGATGCCTCATCATGTTCATGTTCATGCTTTATTAAAATACACAGCTGCTGTCATTAGAACAATCCACGAGCAAAAGGCATGGAAAAATTTAATGAATGGGTGTATACATTTTTCCCAGTCTCAGTATCTTTTCTTCGAGCCATATTCGACTTTTAACTTTTAAATGAAGAAATTTCAGAAATTAGAATTTTTCTTTCGACAAGTACGCATTTTTGTGACTTTCATCAGTTTAGCATAAAACTGTGACATTAACCGCCCGAAACATTCACGGGCAGTAATGTTTGGAAAAATTTCGTCGCACCCGTGACACTCACGGGCAGCGCTTCTAATGATTTTAGTTGAAATTTTTCTGGTATCTCTTTCTGAATTTTTCGTTCGCGGTTTTAGAAATACTAGAAATTTCATGAACAGTCCATTTGACTGCTATCAAATATATAATATTCGATTAAAAACAGAAGTTCATTTAAAACAGTGTTAAATATCTAAATCGCACACAAATAAGTTAAATGGACAAGTTAAAAACCTTTAAATAAAAATTCTGGTGTTAAATGTTTTTTGTAACT
Source organism: Maratus speculifer (assembly GCA_964019185.1). NCBI lineage: Eukaryota > Metazoa > Arthropoda > Arachnida > Araneae > Salticidae > Maratus > Maratus speculifer. The sequence goes on along the minus strand of CAXHSM010000980.1, from coordinate 120,367 downwards.
TGAATGAAATTTTCATCATTTCTCTTGCTAAATGTTTGAGCGCTTTAGCGCCGAGATATATGGAAATGAATCAGAAGGCCCTATGTTTTCAAATGTTTTTGACTCCGAAAAATCAGAAACTGAAGTTAGTGATGATATACCTTTTCCAAACCATCAGTGACAAAAAATTTCGTCAAGTACAACCGATTACGAACTCCAACATGTAGCTAGAGATGGTGGGAAGAAATATTATAAAAAGATATTCTCCCATCTATTGTACCAAACCTGTTTCAATGCTTTTTAAGTTTATAAGAAAGAAGGTGGCAGAAAATCTCATCTAAAGGTCAGACTCAGTTTAGTAGATGAAGTCTTTGAACAATATCATTCAGAAGGAAGTTTCCATAAACGGAGCCGTCTTTCGGACGACGCAAAATCAAGTCGTTTATATGAACGCCATTTTCTAGATGTTATACCTCCCACGGACAAAAAAGATAAACCTTACACAGAATGTAAAGTTTGTTCATCCCATGTGAATGAGAATGGAAAGAAAATTCGAAAAGAAACTAGATATTATTGTAAGGACTGTAATGTAGGACTGTGCTTATCATGTTTCAAAGTTTTCCATACAATGAAAAATCATTAAATTTTGAAGAATATATTGGATGCCGATTCGGAAATTTAATTTGAAAAGAAAATGTTGCCTTTGTAATGATATAGCAAATTACTTGATTTTTACATCTTTACCGTAAAGGAAAGTTAAACCATAAGTTCCAACGATCCACTGAAGCTTCCATAGAATACACTGTGCTTGTGCCGATTCTCTACCAAGCCGACTTAATTATCCTAGGAAGCATCATTTATTAAAATAATCTTTTAGGCAATAACGGTACTCGATAGTAAGAGTAGTAGGAATCCCGTGAGACTACCAAAGTAATGGAAACACCCTTTCGTGAATTTATTTCAGAAAAGGAATTGAAACCGTAAAAATTCAGTGATAAAATATGTATATTTAAAATTGTTGTGCTGGTAAGTATGTCGGTTTTTTCCATTTTTTTAAAGAGTTCATGAAACTAAGGTTTGGCGTTCAAAAACTTAGATTACTGCAAAAAAAATTTAAATTTTATTAAAATTTAAATTTAAAATATCTGTTGTAGCTTACATTAAAATACAATATGATACACTGACTGCGATTTTACTCAGTTCAATAGAATAAATCTTATGTAAAAAAGCCCTTGTCAGGGGCAAATTACTTTTGCTGCTAAAATGTTGGAAGGGCTAAATAATATCAGGATTCATGATCAAATTTATTTGAAAACATGTAAAAGCATTTCATTAGATATATTGCAAACGGAATTTTTTAATGCAAAATTTTGGTACAGTTAATTTTAGGATTTACATTTGGTAAAATTTTCTGTGAGCTATATCCTGCCTTTCAATGTGTTAAAGGTGGAGTTATACTTAACTAGGCATAATTTAGCATATCAATCGTGTTAAATCACAGGCTAGCTGTTATTGTTTGAAAAGTTTTCTGAGTGAATGGTATTAGCAGAAGTTGTCCAGGATAGCTGAATTAAGCAGCTTTGACATTTTAATTTAGAGGTACCTGAGTTCGATACTTAACTTGTAAAAATTTAACTGAAAGAAAAAAATCTGTCGTATAAGTTTCAGGTTGTTTTAAATAACATTATCCTTCAAGGTTTGACGATAAACAATTCCAAATTTTAACTAAAAATGTTTTTAAAGAGTTGCATTAAAATTAATCAAGAATTGAAAACTTCGTGTATTGCAGTATAGGCAATTGAAAAATTGCAGTAAGTGATTTCCTATAGATTTAAGTTAGTAAATACTTACTCAATTAATAAAGTGAAATTATTTCGAAACTTCTGTGCTAACTTTCTAGAAATAGTTTAACTAAAACTACTGAATATCTGGGTAAGGCATTTATTTAAACTTAATAGACATATTTTAGAAAAAAAAAACAATACTTAAAATTTTCTAGTTTCTTTTTTTTTTAATTACGCGAAAGTTTCTAAAAAACTTCCCTTTTTACCTGTCTAACTCTATAAACCTGAATTAAAGTTTACTATTTCCGGTTAACAATGTATAATAAATATTTTTAATTGCTGTAACTTTATTTTAAAACCATAAATGTCAAGAGGTTTTCTTTAAGAAATATTAATATTTTTTTTTTATTTTTTATTTCTTACGTAAAATAATTGCATGTTTTATTACAGTAAACATTATGCCGGGGGTAAAAACAAAACTTGATTTCTATAAAATGTTTCAATTCCTGAAACTGTTTCAATTCCTGAGACAAGTAAACTAAGCCGATCTTGTTCTACTTTTTTCGAAAACTGATGAGTTTTTAGATTTAATTTCGCGCATGCGCGGTTATTTAAATTTCACACATCTCAAAATTTTACCATTCTTCTTCTTCTTACTATTAGACCAAATGTTTAGATTGTTATGGAGATGAAAAAAAAAATTAAAATTATGCACTAAAATAAAATGGTTTTTTCTTGAGAAGAAATAAAAAATCCTTACATAAAAAATGGATTTTAAGACAGTATACTATTGCAATTTGTTTAGCGACAGCTGTATTTCTTTTATTTTTATTCTAACCAACAACGAAAACAGTAACTTTTAAAAACAGAGGAAATAAAAATTTCAAGGATGAAAAATAAATGACATCGTTTAATATAAAATAATATCAGAAAACAAGTACATTATTATTATTATTATTGTTATTTATGTAGGCCTATTACTCTTTAATGGTACTTAAAAAAATTTAAATATATTTTTTATACACTATTGTTAGACAACATCTAATACATCTAAAATGTAATTTCAAATATTCAATTTCGACATTAAGCCGATTTTTTTCACTTCTAAGAATACAATATATTATGTATTTCGTTCTCTTGTTTATCTAAAATTGTGCTCATTTCTTTCCTTTATTTATCTGTATAGTCTGGTCAAAAAATATAAACTTCATTACCATAAATGAAATTTAAATCTCACTTCGTGGGCTGAAAACAATTTTTGTTTAAACAAATAAAATTTGAATCTCATTTTGAGGTACATTTTATATGTCGAATTTCTGCCTCGAAACAATGTATATGTCGCAGCTTATTGATTTTACTTAAAGTGAAATTAAATAAAAAGAATAAAACTGTGTAGACTGTTATAAATCGAAATCAACTACAAGTAACAAAAATAGACAAAGAGCGCGTTATTAGATTTCACAAAAGTTCTTACTCATAATAAATAATATTTTACATTCGCGTAGAAGGATTCAGAGAGTTCATCTTGAAAATCTCTGTTGTACACTAGCGTAGTTGTTTTTTTAAATGTATTGAATATTGAAATATTTATTAGGTTATTATTACTATGTTTGCCGTTTAAAAACAATTTATGGAATTTGGAGGAATTAACATTTCTAAAATTAAAATACGTCAAAATATAAAATAATTTTTTTTGCTTAATAAAGATGTAGCATTAATATAAAAAATTATACATTTTGTTACTTTCAAATATTTATCTCATGAAATAATGCTTCGCGAATCCAAACAAAGCACTGCTAGTTATTCCCTGATAATGATCAAACTTTTGTGTTTTCAGATAGTTTTTGAAATTTACCGAATACTTTGCATTAAAAGTTATTTGGATTTTAATAGATTTTCATTCATTACAATTTTTTTATCAAACTTTAAATGGATGGAATACTATAAAAAAAGTAAGTAAATTTAGCAAAAAGTTAAATTCAGTAAAAATAAGAAGTAAAAAATAATAAAAATATCATTAGAGAAAAAATATCCAAAAAATTCATAGAGAAGAACAAGGGGATACGACGAACAACTTGGTCGACCAATGAAATTTAAGCAGCCGGCCAATGAAATTCGTCCGTTCGTAACCTTGAAAGTAACAATCGTTCGATTGTTTAAAAAGGATTATGCTTCATTTTCCAACTGGAAAGGAGAAACAAGATTAAAAAAAGGAAAAAAAATATAAGAATTTAACATAATTAAGTAAAAATTTAATATTTATACGCAATGTGGATAAAATCCGAAGCCAAATGCAAAGGCAGGAACGATGTCGAATTGATAATAAGATGTAGGATAGATTTTAAGTAAAAAGAGGGAAATATATCAAGGTTATAAATTTGGAAAAACCGCAACTATGCGTTTAAGGTGGTTCATGCCGTCTTCTTTTAGAAGAGGGGGGGTGAAAACCGTCATCTCTACTCAAGATAACAAGCGGTCTTTTTTTACCAACAGTATTGTTAATATTGTAAGGTTTTATAGATCGCAACGCATCGTTGGGTATTAGAATACGATCTCTATGAAAGTTTTGTGCAAGTTTTTTAATAACTTGCGAAATCGGCCGAATTTTGAGATCATTATGAATGACATCGTTCCGAACAAACGTAGTTGCTTTAACAAACTGCCTTAATATGGTATTTTGGACAATTTGAAGTTTTTGAAGTTGAGTTTCACATACAGATCCCCAAATAACTGATCCGTAAGTCATGGTGGATCTGATGAAAGATTTGTATAACAGTAATTTATTAGGAAGTGACAGAGAGCTATGCTTAGCTAAAAGGGATTTAAGGGAGGCTTTGGCCGCCACAGATTTTGATTTAGCATCGGTAATTTGTTTAGACCAATTTAATTTAGAATCTAGGTAAATTCCTAGGTATTTATAGTTAGTGACCCAGGGTATATCTTCGTTATTTAAAGTGAGATTAATGCCTGGGGTAATAGATCTTCTAGAGAAGATCATGGCAGCACTTTTCGACGGATTTACTTTTATGCGCCACTTACGCAACCAAATAGAAAGGGCCTGAAGATAGGATAGGTGTTGTTCAATCACAATGTTTAGTGATGTGTTTCAAAAAATATCGCCGTCTCATCAGCATATAGTGCTAAGAGGATGCGGGGAATCTTTTGAATATCGTTGATATATATGTTGAAGAGCCAAGTACTTAGGAGTCCTCCTTGTGGAATTCCAGCCTCGATATTACGGAAAGAGGAAATAGAGTGATGTACTCTTACAGAAAATGATCTATTTTTTAAGTATTTATATATAATAAGGATAAATTGAGGAGGAACTTTAAGAATAATTAATTTATAAATTAGAACTTCATGCCAAACTCTATCGAAAGCTTTAGCAATGTCTATGAATACAGTACCAGTTTTTTGTTTGTTAAGGAAACCCTCGTGAATGAGTTCGGTTACCCTCCAAAGCTGGTGGTTTGTAGAAAGTTTAGGTTGAAACCCAAACTGTTCAGGGATGATTATCGAATTGGTAGTAACGAACTCTTTCAGACGGTTTGAAAATACATATTCATAGATTTTAGAAATGCAGGATAGAAGAGAAATGGGTCTAAAATTAGAGGGAACGTGGCGGTCCTGGCCAGGTTTGGGAATTGGTACCACAAGAGCTTTTTTCCAATAATCTAGACATATTTTACATTTAACATAGTATTTATTAGAAAAGTTAAGAAAAAGATAAAATTTATAGGTAAACACATTAGCATATTAGTAGAGATGCAATCGAGGCCGGGAGATTTATTCTTTTTGAGATTCCCCATATAAGTTACAACTTCGGAGGGAGTTGTAGGAGTGATAGTGTTATTGTGTGTAGTTTGCAGAAACTCTTCAACTTTGGAATTGACAATGTCAGTCATCCTAGGACTGACTACATCTCGATTGAGTGTAAACTGATTTCTAAGACTGTCAGCAATGAGCTCAGCCTTGTCAGAGTTTTTATAGGCCATTCCGTTAGGACATAGTAGGGACGGAATATGTGTTCGTGTCCTACGCATACGGGCCGTTGCTGACCAAATTGTGTTGTCAGAAGTCGATAAGGACTCAACGTAAGTGTTCCAACATGAGATACTAAACTCCTTGATTGCAGCACTAATTTCGTGATTCAATCGATTAATTTGGGGCTTTAAGAGGGGGTCCCTGAACATCTGCCAGTCCCGTCTTAAACGATTCCTATCTCTTTTCAAGTTCCTGATGTGCTCAGGTAGTCGAAATTTGTCGACCACTCTCTGTCGCGGTTTGGCGACTTCTTTAAACGCATTTTGGAGAGTTTCTCCAAAAGCTTGAATTGCAGTCGTTACATCGTCGGCAGAGTGCATCTCGGTGGAGGGCAACTTTATTATTTCTCGCTTTTCTTCTTTGCATCTTTTAATCTTATTTCATAATAATATTTCTCATTTGAATCAAAACATATTCATATGGTAGACTTGAAAATGAAAGCTCACAATAATTCTAGTGTTAAATCTGTTTTTCTCAAAATTGATTTTTCATTGTTTTTGGGTTTTTGAAGTACAGTAGACTCCCTCAAATCCGCACAGCTTGGGACCAGAGGTTTTGCGGATTTTAGAATTTTGCAGATTTCTGTTCATTGCTTTATTTACATTTTTTAAACAATAATTTGAATATAATAAATGATGAAATCAAAAGTATATGAATGCTTACAATATGCTAAAATAATAAAAAATACAATATGTTAAAATAATAAAAATTTAGATAGTTTTTTAAATGATTAAAAAACCAAAAGCAAAGGTCAAATTAATAATGTACAGTTAAATATTCATTATAAAGATGAAATGGGTTTTTCCTAAATTGTTCAAAGAAACTTGCCTCATAAAGATACATTACTAATTCACATCAAGATCATAAAATAATGAAGCGTTATTTCAGGTTTAGCCAGACTTAATATTTAAAAAAGCTTGATTAATACATAAATATATTTGGTAAGGTTGTGATTACCATTATTGGTAAGATTGTGATATCAGCAATATCTTTATTTTTTTCAGAAATAAACTATTCTTTCTTCATGAAAAAACATGAATTCAATAATTTTAACAAAAATTACAAATTAAAAAATATATGGAATTGATGTAAAACTGAAAAAGTAAAATTTTGCAACTACATTTGAACTGAATGTTTCATTGTTTACATTCGTAAAATATGTGTGGATTTTAGAGAGTTGTGGATTTTAGGAGTGCGGATTTGAGGGAGTCTACTGTAATTAAAAAAAAATAAATCAAAATTCATGATAATAAAAAGGAACAGTCCTAATATTGCTTACAAAGAAACTATACGTTCATTTTAAAAATTCGTTTTCATTAAGTTTATTAAATTTTATATTTGACCAGTTATAAGGCAAAATTTTGATGAAAATCGATATGGAAATTAGAAGAATAAAAATCTCTGAAAAGTTAACCATTCAAGTTTTGAAAAAAATGACAAAAAGATTGGTTATCAATACAGTTTGGCTGATTAAAATACAAATTCGATCTGAAAATATCTGAAAAATTAAAACACGGATAAATTTAATTTTTTTTTTAAATTAAATTAAATTTTTTCTTTCTTAAAATATTAATAAGATTAGATTTTTCTTTTAAAGTGTTCTATATACTTACTGTTAAATGTATATTTCCATAAAATTTTATGTTTCTATGAGGAAAATAAAAAAAAAGAAAATTAGCGCTTGCCGTTTCTTAAGAATAGTTTTATGTAAACAATTTTTATTTACAAGTTATCCTTTTGACACGTTAATAATTTTATGATATTAATAACATCATAAGGAAGAATATATTTTTAATTAATATTTGTTTAAGTAAGTCTCAAAACACTTTGTTACTTTCAAAAAGTATTAGGCATGTTCATAAAACTAAACGGTTATTATCTTCAAAGCTTCAGAGTAATTTTTTTAAAATTTAGTTAATAGCATCTCTTCCTGGTTGACGTACTTTAATTAATTAAGAAAACTTGTTGACAAAGATATATCAAGTAAAGAGAATTTTCATAATTTAAATTTACAGCATTCATGTTATTTAGCGTCATAAAAGTGAATTTAATGAAGCAATGAAAATTTTTCATTTAACCGATAATCCACTTTAAAATAGGGAAATAAAGCCATTTTTAAGTAATTAAAGTATCAATAGTCTCTTTTTTATTTCACCTTTTTTTAACGTATAAAAGTTAAAAAAATATCTTAACATATTATATCTGAAACTAAAAAATTATCTGATTTTATATTGAAGAAGCAAAACTTTTACCTTCCTTGTAAGTAAAATTTCTGGATCCAAAAAGAATTGTTTGATCTGCGGATTATATGCAGGAAAGTACGGTACATACCGGGTGTCCCAAAAATGACTGATGGATTTTAAAATTCAATAACTTGCAAAGGGTGACAGCTATTTAAAAAATTTTTGCAGGAGGGTTATGTATAATGTCAGGAGTTTTTTTTTACCGTAATTTTTTATTTTAGTTCGCATATCAAACAATAGGTGGCGCTGACGGCGATTGAAGGCCAGGTCGATGCTTCACTCAGCACTGATCACCTGGCGTTCAATCGCCGTCAGTGCCACCTATTATTTGAGATGTGAACTAAAATAAAACAATTACGGTAAAAAAAAACTCCTGACATTGTACATAACACTGCTGCAAAATTTTTTTAAATAGCTGTCACCGTTTGCAAGTTATTGAATTTTAAAATCCATCAGTCATTTTTGGGACACCTGGTATATATATGAGTGTCTGTCTGACTGTGTATCTATAAACGCTCTATCTCCCGAACAAATTGAGATAGGGACTTCAAATTTTGTATGTACTTAGTATGTAAGAATGAGACGAAGCCTATTTAATATCAGTAACCTCGATTATCTTGAACTATTTTTTTTTTCGGAATCTTGAAATATTCGTTATGATGAAAGGTTATATGAAAATTTTTGAAATTCTTTTTTTGTGGTATGGATGTAAAAAACAATAAAATAACACAAGAACTTTGCATAAAAAGCACAGTCTATCAGATAATTAGTTGCCGATATATTTGTAATCCTATTTTTCACTCTCTTCGATTTTTCCTGACCCTGTATTTCATTCAAATTTCAATTCCAAGATATATTTTAATTGGATATAAGACATTTAATCCGATGCAGTGAACTGTTAGTTAACCCATTAATGCCTGAATTATTTTCTTCGTTAAAATTCAAATTTTGCATTTTCCCACCACTTTTAAAGTAAGAATAACTTTTATGTTAACTTATCGAGGACTTTCTCTTAAGAAAGAAAGTATTTATTTATCCTCCTTTTTTACTGGTGTGAAACGCGCTTGATTGAATATTTTAAAACTGTCCCAAAAATGGGACGCTAGGCACAATTGGGTTAATATGATAATTATTTTTTGATTTATATGTATGTTTCTTTTATGCAATTAGGTACTACTTAAGTAGTTTCGTTTTTTATATAATTTGTCGAAATTGGTTCATAAGCAATTCATTATTAGATTATCACTGTATTAAAAATATTAAAATATACCTTTAAATTTTATTTTAGAAATGCGATGCATTATATAAATATTTTGCATATGTATTATTTTCATATGTTATATTATGCATATACATGATAGGTAATTATGGTGTCCCCCACGGACTAGTTTTATATACAGGGTGGTTAGTAATTAACATGAGGTGTTCAGAGCCCTCTAGCGAGTAAAGTTTGGTCGAAACATAACCAAATTTGATCAGCATACATAATAGACCATAATATTTCGAATTCTTAAAAAAAAATTTAAAAAAATTTAAAAAATCGCCACTAGGAGCAATTTTAGCGTTGTTTACCGACTAAAACGCATTAATTTGAATACAATCAGTTCTGTGTAGCAATCGTGAGTATAAAAGGAAAAATTGGGAAAATTCTCATCATTATCAATTCTGACCATACTTTACTAGTCAAGCTGTGTTATCAGCAGAACGAGAATTGCAATGCTGCTTTTCCTAAATTTCACCAATTACAGAATTTGCTAAAAAAACCGATGCGCATAACAAATTTACAAAAGATGATTCATCGATCTGAAACAATGCGGCAACAAGGCCAAGGACGCAAAGTGACTAGTCAATAACAAATTGACGAAGTTGTAACTGCTACTGTCGAACCAGAGATTGAAAATGTTCAGGTATCATCAGCGCTCGGGCACTATCTCAGCAGTATTAAATTAATCTTTACTGTATTTTTTGGCATTTAATCATTCAACATTTACACTAATATACTTTTGGTGTGCCGAAACTGCCCCTAGTAGCGATTTTTTTTCTTTTTTGACTAGAAAAGCATGATCCCGTAAGGTGAAAGCCATCAAAACAACGCTACATTTGCACCTAGTAATGATTTTTTAATTTTTTAAATTCTCTTTTAAGAATTCGAAATCCCGTGGTCTACTTTGTGTGTTGATTAAGTTTGGATACGTTCCGCCCAAAACTTTACTCACTAGGGCAGGGATGCACAACCTTTTTACCAGAAAATCGGTTGATACCAGAATATTTGAAAAGTCTAGTTTCTTTTCTTTGATAGCAAAGTTTCTGTTGTTACTATAAGGAAAATTATTCTGCATAAAAATAGTGGTAAAATTGTGGCCCGCGGGCCAAAGGTTGTGCACTAGGGGTTCCGTGTAATGGCCCATTGAGCAACAAAATGTTAACACATTAATACTTGGAAATTTTTACAGAGAGAAAATTCGGCCTGCATACAATATTTCAAATGAAAATGAAAATGAAAATTTTTATTGCTTAACCCTTTAACTGCTGAAACTTTAAAAAAAGAATCGACAACGTTTTTCTAAAATAAAATTTGCCACCACAAATTTTAGAAAATAATATTCCCTTTATTGAATGGTAAAAGTTTCTTTTTGTTATTAAAGTAAAATTTTTAACTCACAAAAAATATGTTCGATAGTTAATTTCTGGAATATGTATTTATTTGAGCAAGACGTATATACACGCATGGAACAGTTAAGGGATTAAGAGACGCAAATGCTAAACTCATGAAAACGCTGTAATGAATGCCCTCGTGAAATGCCAACCTCGTGCATGTCTTTTCCATGAGAAACTTTCCCGGCATGGAGAGTTTTTCACGAGGTCAGCATTTGCGCCTCTTGCTTTAACTAATCAATATTTTTCAAAAAAAAAATGAAATTTATGATGAATGAAAAATTGATGCCTATTTTTTAATGTCTACAACAGAATTTTTAATCTGGTTACACAGGTTATTCAAAACAGAAATTTTTACCTAATTGAATCAGAAAAATGCTCTGATTAAATAAGTTAAAATTTACAATAAAAATTTACTGGTGAGATTAATAAATCATGATTGGAATACGGACGCTCGTACGTTGTATAGGCAAATCGTGATTAACAAAAGTATTTGTCCTGTACGATGCATGTGTAAATTATTTCAACCTCTTTTCATTATTTGACATTACGCCAGTAACGACAGCAAGGCACATGACTTTAGGAAATGAAAAAACATTAAGGTATAACACCTTTCTGGTTAATACTTAATATGTTTCACATTTATGTCATACTTTTTCCGTTGTCATTTACAATTTCATATTTTTAATGACATGAAATCGATTTACGTGGAAATTGTAAATGATATCCTATAATGCTGAAAAATTACAAACCCTTTTACAAATATCCTTAAATAATGGAGTTCAGAATAAACACTAGGATACATGTAGTGTATTGACAAGAGTTGCGAGAGAAGTAACTGAGGAGGTAGTTTAAAGATGGCGTCTGATTTTTTTCGGCAACAGATATAAAACTTTGAAATGCAGAATTTTTTTTTGTCTTTTCCGTTGAAAAGGTCCGCGGTTGTATCTAATTCAGCATTTAGAAGAAAGTTCTATACTGGTTGGATATCTGAAGAAATTATTATAATGCTCATAAAAAAATGCACATAAAAAAATCATGGATGATTTTAACTCCCGAAAAGCTTCTTTAATTTCTCACAAACCGTTTGGTGATGAGTGTCCAATTTACGTGCCACTTAAGGAGCTCAGAATCCTTTATTGTCACCAATTATTTTTTATTATAAAGTTTACCTTATCATAGTTGCCAATCTCTCGCTTTTTTTAAATCGAAGAAATTTTCTTGCAACCAGAAAATTTATAAAATTAAATGTTTCTACTTTCTACATGATAATTATTTGAAACTACCATGATTTCATCAATTAAATAAAATTTTTGGTTTCAATAATATTTTGTTGATTTAAAAAAATACGGAAGGTTGACAAGGTTGCTTAATGCAATCGGAGCATTTTATCATTTCAATTACAGAAAATTTTCTGTTTAAAAAAAACGGTGGTAAAAGATTACAAATTAAGCAAAAGACCTTCTGAAGTGGTTAACTGCTAAAAAGTGTTAAATAAAACCGTAATAAAATAAAATAAAATAAAATTTTAATACATACACTTTAATTTGAATAAGCATAGTTTTAAATTTCCTAAGCTGCATATATATTTATTAAAGTAATTCTGAAATATTAATTAGTTTTTTTAATGTTACGACACTTTTATTATATACTATTTTATGATATTGAAAATCTGATGCTTATCTCACAAATTTAGATTATTTTTATTCATTTAAAAGAATCATTTGCTCGTTCTCTTACTTCAATTCAATAAGGAAAGAATTCACCGAAATATTTTATGTAGAAAAGATGTTTCATAACTTATATTTACAATATTTATAAATCTTTAGAATTATTAAATTGACTTTAATCTTTTTAGTACCATGTTTTAATTTTTAATCAGTACGTTTCGTTTTACGTGATAGCAATTAAAAAATAATTATGCTGAATGGGGCTTCTTTCTACAAGTATCCAGTTAAGTTTTCTTATTATGCTGAATTTTTTTCCGAAACGAGAAAAAATTAAAAATCTGTAAAAAATAGGGTTAAAAATACACCCACAATGTTAATTGGGTTTAATGCAATAAAGGAAAATTATTGATTTAATTGTTAATTATAACTAAAGCGTTAGAAAAGATATGGCCTTTATTTAAGATTTAAAAGCATTTTCTATCAATTTTTTATTAAATTTTAGAAACAACTACATTTGTAATTTGAAAAAAATCTGTTGTTAGATGTTTAATCCAAAGTGATAAGATAAACGAGACAATGCTGCTTAAGAGAAAAATAATACACACACATTTACACATTTTTAGTCGAAGATGCAGATAAATACTTAATATATTGTTTTGGAATTTTCGGAATATAAAAAAAGGTTTTCGGTCATCATACTTTTCAGCAAAGGGGGGGGGCACTATTAGGGGACAAACTACAAATTGAAGAAAAAAATATCATATTGCTACAAGTGGTCTTTGCAGCTTCAGCACATGACAATTTGGAAATTGTACAAAAGTTGTGTTGATTTGTGTAAGAACAATATGTATATTTATGGGTACATAAGCATTTCTTTAAACTTAAACTATTCAGGAAACTTTTGAAATTTTTGTTTTTAGCATGCCATATTTTCAACGAAATTCAACGTTACTTTCAAAAAACTTCACAAGCCTGGATTACCAATTTGGCCCTACTGTAAAAAAAAAAAAAAAAAAAAAAAAAAAAAAAAAAAAAATTCGGATTTACGCCAGAAAATACCAAAAGATTTTTCAGATTTAATTAATGACAGACAATTATTAAATCTTCATAAATTTCTGGACTAAAATGTAAATTTTAGGATAAAAATGGAAGTCAAACTAGCAAGGTATAATTAAATTAACATTATATAATCATAATATAAATATTTAAATGCTGGTATAAAATACCTGCTCTAGCATAAATATCTTGTCAATATAAATGTATAAAATTTATATTGACTACCCATGCGAGAGCGGCACCAGACAAGTATTTCCATTAGTTTGTAGTCAGCTCTATGGAGTAACTTACCGTAATTTCGGGTGTATAAGCCGCGGATCAAACAATTCTTTTTCGACCCAGAATTTTTTAAGAAAGAAACAGAGATCGATGTAAATATTTTTCTTCAATCACTGAATAAGGTTTGTGGGTCCAAAAAGAATTGTTTGATCCGCGGCTTATACACCCGAAATTACGGTATATATACATATAAAAAAATCAGTCAAATATAGCGAGAATTGAAAAAGATATCGGTGAAAGTGAGAGCTAAATTTCAATTTTTTCTGAATATAGCAAATTTTCATTTTCTTATGTTTTAATTTTTCTTTTTTTTCATTATTAATTGATGGTTTAGTTCACCTTTTATAACCGCCATCAAAATCCTATTTCAACAAAAGAGGAATTATCAAAATCGAAGTATCCATTCCAAATCAACCAGTTGATATTTTTTTTAAACTCTTACATTCAAAGTTCTTAAATAATGAATGGCAATTTATAGAAAATCCTTTATCATTCAGTTACTTCGAATCAAATTAAAATTCAGCTCACTCTATCACTGATAATTTTCTGAATTTTCAAGAAATTTCATTGGTCTGTTTATATTAGTTGATGTATAAAGGTGCTTTCTAAGTCATGGAAAAAATAATTGGTAAGGTTTGTGCATACGCACTTAGAAATTATTTCATACAACTATTAATTTTTTTTATCAGAAACTTGATTTATTTACATTTTAATTATACTATGCTATAAATGTTGTTTCTATTACATTTTATCAAAATTTCGTAATGGACGTTAAATTTCGCTGAAAACTCGTTTCAGAGATACCCTGTGAATTACTCTTCCGTGCACTGCAGGTTGTTTTACATCGCCTCACTGTGTTATTTATAAGTGAGAGTCGTCATACTGAGAAGTTAAAAAACCTTGGACACTGATTCATTCTTTTTAATAAACAGTCCTATACCATACCAAAACTATATCATGCATTTTATGGGACCTGTTGGCGAAAATGTATTTAATATAATCTGTACTCTGAATGAATGGATATTTTGTACATACCCACAAATATTTCAGATGTAAAAATTTCATTACATTCGTCATGCCTGCGTATGCAACAGTAATATGCACCCGGGAAGGAATTTCGCGTTGTTATCTGAGTTCAACTAAAGTCTTAAAAAGAGTAGCTTACATGCATCATTGTTTCCAAAAAATTACTTTTGCCTTGGCAAAAATCTGGACTTAAATTATATACAGCTCATGTTCAAAATATTAGAATAATTGAGAAAAATTAATAAGAAAAAATTATTTGTCATTTATTTATTTTTTATACTAAGTTAATGCAATTAAATTTCTTATAAATTAAATCTGGAATGTTTAGATAAGATTTTAACATTTATAAAATATAAAATACAGCACAATAAATTAGGTATACAGCTTCCTTAAACACACCAGAATATTAGAATAAAATTTAGATTGGTTCAAAATATTAGAATATTTTATTTTACGCAACAATATTACCTTATGAATATGAAGTAAATGGTAGTTAATATTTTGTAGCATCCCCTTTAGCTTTCATAACAGCGTACAATCGATCTTGCATACTATATACAAGGTGTTTACGAACATTTCTATCAATATTAGCCCAAATATACTTTATACGTGCCACTAACTCAGTTTTACTTGAAGGAGGATTTTCTTGAAGTTTTTTCTTCATTATACACCATAAGTTTTCGATGGGATTAAGATCTGGTGAATTTGGTGGCCAAGGAAGTACCTTACTGTTGCGTTGGCGGAACCAATTCTTAGTTGACACCGAGGTATGCGGGGGCGCTAAATCTTTTTGAAAGATGAAATCATCTTCAAATAAATCTTCTGATGATGGAATCATGTAATATTCTAAAATTTCTTGATATATCAGAGAGTTAACCTTTTCGTAGACGATGCATAACTTTCCAGGTCCTTCTGCACTCATACAACCCCAAACCATGACACTAGCAGCAAATTTTACGGAACGTTTAAGGCATTCTTTATCAAATGCTTCTTGCTTCATTCTCCAAACTCGAATACCTTGATTACCATAAGAAACACAAAACATACTTTCATCACTAAATAATATATTTTTCCAATCTTCATTGCTCCATAAACGTCTTGATTTACACCAATTCAATCTTATACGCTTTTGTCTTGCAGTCATGAGAGGTTTTGTTTTCGGTACACGAGATTCAAATTTAAATTTATGGAGACGTCTTAATGTTGTCGATGTAGAAACTTCAACTCCTTCTTCTTTCCATTTTCGGTGCAAGAATCGCACATTTTTAAAACGGTTTTTCTTAACTATACGCTTCAGTTTCCTGTCATCTCTAGCAGATGTTTTTGGTTTTCGGCCACCATTTCGGCGATTATTTTGAAATTTTCCAATTTTTGAATATTGTGTTAGTATTTTACTAACGCTCGATTGCGAACAATGTAAATAATTCGCTATAAAACATTGATTTTTACCGCGCCGATACAAATCAACTATACGAAGTTTAGTAGATTCAGGAATATCACTCATACGGCCGATTTTAAGACGAAAAAGAAACAAACTGCAAAAAAGAATACTGATTTTAAATAAAATAGTCTGAATTTAATCAATGATGCCACCAGTTAAGAATTGGTAATAATTAAAGGAGAATTAATGTGAAATATTCTAATATTTTGAACCACTTGAATAAATATTCTAATATTTTGACTTTTCAAAATAATTTTTTTTTGCAATTAATCTTTTCAAAAATGATATTAAATTTAAGATAACAAGTAAGTTTAATCAACAATAAGTTCTTAATAAAAATATCGTTTGCATATTTTCATTAAAAGACATTAAATTACCAAACGATATTTTCAATTTCTAAAAAAAAGGTAATTATTCTAATATTTTGAATATGAGCTGTACTTCTTGAAAATAGTGATACTCCCTTTCTGGGACATGTTGTTATGCCTTAATTTGGCATATTATAAGAGTAATTTATTTCTATAAACTGCCATCAACAATATTATTAGAAGCATAAAGGTCCGTTGTGCAACCAAGATCCGGTGTGTAGGACGTGAAAAGTGTGAAACGCACACAGGTTCCGTAACTAGAATAAAGCTCAAAGGAACACTGTAGCATAGGTGTTCAGAAGTCAATTCGACTAACTTGATTTTTTTTTAGAAAAACAAGTAATGACATGAATTGTTTGAAATTGATATATATACAATGCTTATAAATTAACCTTGATTATAAGTTAATAATGAGTGAAGCCAAAATAGGGTGAAAAAATAGCAGTTTTTCATAAATAAATAAATTTAAATATTTAAAATAAGCATTATTATTTGATGGAGTTAATCGGATTGACTTCTGAACGCCTCAAATATCATTCAGAAAGGGGAAGGGTCTCACTTCTTATCATGACTACATAGCATGCTACATTTTGGAGGTTGAAAGCAGATTTCGTGCTAATTACGGTTTCTCAATATCAGCGAATTTCAAGGTATCCATTGTGGTAGCTTAATGACACGAAGGAGATTGACTATATAAACTTAAACTGTTAACTTAAGCATGCACTTTTATAATTAAGCATTTTTTACGTATATTTTCCGATTTGTATAAAAAATTATTTATTATGTTACTTAAATACTTTTATATAAATTTAATATGTATGAAATCAGTGTTTTCAATGCTTGTTGAAAAATAAAGATACGCTTTGCTTGTGTTAAGATCAGTTTTTTTCGTTATCTTATATATATATATATTTTCATGACTGATGCATTACAATATTGACAGATATCGTTATTTAGCAGTTACAGATTGCTATAAAATAGTAGCACGACAGTCAATGTTCGAATCTTGAGCCAAAACTGAATTTTGAATTAAGAAAAATTTCTGTATAACATAGATTAGCAGTTTTAACTAAAAATAATGCTAAGAAAACTAAAAGATCTGGGATTTTTTTAGTTAAATGCTAAAGTTGATTGAATTTTCGACCTAAACCACAAATTGAAATTCTGATCTCTACTCAGCGCGAAAATGCTTTGCCTACTGAGTTACCCGGTTCTTCTTGAACTCAAATGTTCGTAATATTTCTTTAAACCTGCAGTTTTAATCGAGGAAAGTAGCATGGCTATTCCCACATATCCAAGTATCACCCACATATTCAAGTGTTAGTACGATGTTAGACCGTATGGTACTTAAAATACCATCCAGTATTTATGTTTCAATTTTGAAACACTCATGCACTGAAATTTTAAGTGTATATACTTCACCAGGGTTCGCACAGTTCTACCACTAAATTTTAAGAATATTTTCGAAGTGTTTCACTGCAGAAAAATATCGTAAAATCTGTGAATGAAGGCGGGGTTTACAAATGTTGTGGTTTAAAAATTAAATGAAAATTTTCTTATTTTTAATAGTGGTGCCAGAGTCCTTGGAAATTCCAAGGAGTGTGCGAACCTTGCTTTCATATGAGGAGCCCAGAAGCCAAGGGGTACAAGTGACAAAATGTCGATTTGGAGTAAATTGAGTTTAAAAATAATTGATGTTAAATTGGAACATCAATAACAATTGACTAAATTGAAATAGGAAACATCTGCTTGTTGCATTCTAATCTTTGAACTCTCATTACAATAACTGTTAAAAAAATAGAGCACAATTTTCTTTAAATGTATAATTAATCAATATTGTTTGTTTTTCGTAAAAAGTGATTTATCTCTATAACTCCCCAAATAATCAGAAAATGACCTATATTTCTTTACCTGAAATGAAAAAAGCATATTTCCAGATACCCTGTGCACTTAACTCAGTTTTTTCAATTTTGTCATTTATACCCCTTGGCTTCTGGGGTCTTCATATAATGTAGCACAGTAACTCAAAACAAAATATATAAATATATTTCAGTCATCAAATGGTCCGAGAATCAAATGAAAATAGCCATTCAGTAGAAATTTGTATCATTTTAAAATTTAGGTTAAAAAATATAAGCTTAATTATCATTTTCAAAGTAAAATTGTAGCAACATCTGAATTTTTCGATACAAACACCTACCATAATTTCGCGCGTATCCGCCACACCTCAGATATGTCGATTTCCACTCAGAATTCATTTTATGTACAATATGACTTAGCATTTGGATGACTTCTTTTTTTACAATAAAGTTTCCGGTGTGAATAAGACTTACCTGAGCCGCGGCGTATACGCGCGAAATTAATAAACAGGGAGGTGGCAATACAAACAAACAACTAATCAAGCTAATGGCTGAAATTCGAGATTAGTAAAGCATCAACGAGTTTTTAGAGCACGGCTGCCACTGAGGATTATTTTGTTATTCTACCTCGTGCTGCTTTTTCAAATTGATTTCTATCTTTTGATAAGATGTGCAAGAGAAATTTACTCAAGAATTAATGAAAATAATGATGTAAGTAAACAATAACAATAGTTCGTAGTAGAGGTACTGCAAGAGAGAGAGAAATAGAGAAACTCTATTTAAAAAGGCAAAGATCGAGATAATGAAAATATACTTTGCACGTTTTTTTCCACTGCAAAAAAGAACTTGAAGCCTTTTGTAAAAAGTATTAAGATTCTTTTTGTTTCCTTACAGAGTAGTAGTGAGAATTTTGGAAGTGAAGAGAAAATAGGACACGTTTTTTATATTCGGTTTTATCTGAACTGAGCAAAAAAAATGTTATAATGCTGAAAGAGCTGAAAATTTTCAAAAAAATTGTTACTCTACGTTAAAAACCATTAAAAAATTATATCCCGTAGTAATAGATGTGAATCAAAATGACTCCGTTTTCTTCTTTGAACCTGATTATCAAGCATTCTTTTGTTCTTGAATAAAACTTGTCTTTTTTTTGGGGGGGGGGGTGTACCGTAACACTTACCCATCATAGATATGCATAATAAATTTGTAAAATGCACGCAAACACAGAGAACGTTTCTCCTAACGCTTTCAGAACCAAAGTACTGTAGTTGTTACAATGTGGAAATTACTGATTCTGGGCAGAATTTACAAGCAAATTTATTTTAAACCAAGAAAAATTTCTTTCTTCATGTCAAAGCACAATTTTACCGAATTTCCAACAGCATTTGCGTAATTCTGGTATTAAAATTAAGCGAATAAATATTTTTTTTTTCAAAATATAAATAATATAAAACCAAACGTTACTCCCATAGGAGAGACTTTAAAATATATAATTTTTATTGCATTAATTCCTTGGAGACGAGCTACCGGTATGCGTGCCACTTAACCCTTTCCACCACAGAGAAATTTTATTCCTAAAATGAGAAATTATTGATTGAAACCGGAGTTTATAAACGACTTTTTTAGAGATCAAGAATTCCGTAATTAAAGTTTTCATTGTAAAAGCAACATTTTATTAAAATATTCTTGGTGCCGTTTGCAAGTTTGGAATTCAAATTTAGTGTGATCTGAGCCACTGAGCCAGAAAGGGTCAACTTATTCAAAATCCTTCATAATTCCCGTCAGTTTTTTCTATTGTAAATTTTACCTCATTTATCTTATTTGAATTTATTTGCTTTAAATATACCCATAGTGTCTTCATCGAGGATGCAGATACGCGCTTTGCGTTAGAACATAAAATCAGTACCAGGTGTTCAACACTTTTTGAATTTCTCTTCTGATGAAAATTTGCAAATTAATGCTGAAAATTCAGTCTCAATGCTGCTTGGTAGCCATACTCTGCGTAAGAGATGACCGATTTTTAAGCATAATAACAAAATCATCAGTGTAAAGGATAATATTCTTCATATGGTATTCCTGCATATAATATGTAGATATATATTTTTCATAATACATAACCATTTTATTTCTAGTAAGATAAATTTTATTACTTTAATATCCAAAATTTTCATAAATTGAATTTTGAATCGCTAAATTCGCAAAATCGCACACTGTGCACCGTCCGCGAAAGGGTTAACTCTCTTTTTCACTTTAACCATGTATACTAAAATTTTCGGTGTATAAACTGCAGCTAAAATAAGTCTGCTTCAAACTAGAAATTCTATTTTATAAATAAAGTGAAATAACTATACAATTTTAAAAAGTTAAGATTTTCTAAATTAAATTTCCGGTAATTATTTGTTTTACCGAAGTTTATAAACCAGAAATCGCTGTAAATATACTAAATTGGATGGCGCTGTGTTTTAAAACAAATTTCAAGATAATTTTATGTGGGGTAATATCTCGTAAAGATCCGGAAGACCCATGTAGTACATAAAAAGTCTTTAACTACTATCTTGAACTGCACTTTAATGATGACAATTTAATTTAATTAATGTGCCAAAATGCTCAACATTTGTTGATATATTTCAGATTCCATATGATTTTTGATTACTGAGATACAAATCTCCTGTAGATGGAATAAAACTTAAAACGTGGAGTAAAACTTAAAAGTCAAATAAAAAATAAATTCGTAATAGCTATTCCTTATCCGTTTTAACTTCAAAACGATATAGAAAAAAAGAGAATTCAAGTCAAGTAAAACAATAAATATGCAATTTTATTAATTAACATAAGACATTTTTTATCGTGTTTTTGCATGATTTCACTTGTTTTTAGCACTAAATGTTGAATTATAGAGAAAAATGTGCTCTTGAACACGTTCCAGTACTCAAATAAACATATGGTACAACAAACTTTAAGAGCTCCGACTTTTTTAAGGCCATAAAATTTGTATTTATTACGGATGGGTAATTTAACTGTAGTTTGCAATACTTTTATAGCGAAAACATTTTTCTAGTAAATACACACATAAAAATGTAAATTTTTTGTATTATTTACAAGTGTTTACATTGTTGTAAAAAGTAAAAATCATTTTCATTGGAAACTTACATATTTTTATTAGATTTGGCGATATAAATGGAATAGAAAATTCAAAATTATGTCTAAATTAGTAAATTTGCTATTACATTAGCAATTATACTGTAATACTTATAATTTAACAGTAGTTTGCAATACTTTTATAGCAAAAAAATTTTTCTACTAAATACACACATGAAAATGTAAATTTTTTTGTATTATTTACAAGTGTTTACATTGTTGTAAAAAGTAAAAATCATTTTCATTGGAAACTTACATATTTTTACTAGATTTGGCGATATAAATGGAATAGAAAATTCAAAATTATATCTAAATTAGTAAAATTGCTAATGGAAAAGAATAATTTCTTTTTTTATCGGTACTTTAGGTTTCTAATAATTACAAGCAATTATCAATTATCAATTATCAATTATCAATTAACAATTATCAAGCATTCGCAGGTTCAAACAGGGTAACTTTTGTTGTAACCACCCTGTATATTATCTATTTATATTCAAGAACTAAAAAGCAAAGCACGTTTCAGCCCTGTTGGAATACTCGATATATTACGACGACTTCCGAAAAAAGAATGTATCAGTAAGTAACATTTTGTAACTTTTTTCACACCGTGACCGGAAAATTTACATTGTTATTATTGTATATAAAAAATAATTTGTTTCATTTGGCTTGCAACAACACTATAAATAAAATTCGTGTAATCTTGTTGTCTGCAGTGGCAGCATGAAAAAATAATGTAAAGAAGTTTGTTGAAAGCTATTTATGTACAGTGTTCGAGAATATTCGAGGTTTGCATTCTTTCGAAGTTGAAGCGAACATAATTCCGCAATAACAAACGGAGGCCAGTCGAGGAGTTTTAAATGTTGTTCAATTTTCGAACTTGAGTATAAGGAAAATAATTTAATTTGTGTTTGAGGGTGTGTACAAAAGTATACCTCACTATGTATAACAGTTCTGGGTGTGTTGCAATGAATTCAATGCGTAAAGAACAGTAATTCCAGTTGAGCTCTCAATTTCAAATAGATTATACTAGCAGTTACCCGAGACGTCGTTCACGTAGCATTAAAAAAGATAACTTCATTAACCCTTTCCTGCACACTGTGCCCGGTCTGGGATACCTATTTTTAATTCAAAACTCGTAAACGGCACCAGTAATATTTTAGTAAAATTTTGCTTTTACTATAAAAGCTTAAATTAAGGGATTCAAAATATTTAAAAAATTCGTTTGTGAATTGCGGTGTCAGTTAATAATTTCTCATTTTAGTACAGATTTTGCCCGTGCAGGAAAGGGTTAACTAACCAAAATATTTCATTAACAATAATTTAAAACCTATATAATTAATACATATATTATCTGATTTTATAGGCAATCTTATTTATAAAGAACTTGAAAAAACTCAAACATATAAAAGGAAAATGTTGTGCTTGATAATAACAACAATCGCGAAAATAAAACTGCAACCACTTATACAGTACAATCACTGTAATGCACCCCATTTCCTACAGAAATCATATTGTAGTGCACTTCAGAATTTCATATAAAAGAAAGAAAAATCGTGTGTTAAACCTAGATAGTAAAAAAATATCCAACACTTCCAAAATATGTAACTTATACGACTCACTCTTTTCGGGAGCTATGTATATGGATCTATTTCTTTGTAAATATTTTAAATACAATTTTAAAATTGTAAAAATACAATTTTTAAATACAATTTTAAAATTACAATTTTAAAATTTAGTTTAGTTCGAAAAAGTATAACGAAGATTAAAATTCACCTTTAGCAATTTCTAATAATAGATTGAAACGTGCTTGAATTATTTTGTACAGCCCTGTACATTACGTGCAGATTTTTATACGTGCCGCATATTTAGCTTAAATTATTGAAGCAAGAACCCGAGTAAAATTATTGAATTCGCATTTCCTGGAATTACTATTGCACAGGTGACCATGTATGCAGTTTATTGTTTAGTCCAGTATATGGTTTATTTAAATTATACAAACATGTCTTATTGTACCATATATAGCTGAACTTCAAGATGCATTAGTTTATCTTAAAATACATATCATAATTGAAAAAGCTCTTTAGAAATCTAATCTAATAGACCCTTCGGATACAGTATTGTATCCGAAATCTGTTATGTGTGTCTGTAAATGAACAAAAAATGTGATGTTAATTATACTCCTCTGCAAGCATATTGTAATAAATCTCAGTAATTTATATCAATTTCATCGTGTTTGAAATAGTGCAACGCAACTAAAATAAGCTGGGAATCTTTTTCCCCCCCCCCCCTTAGACTTTTATATGACCCATCTTTTTTCTGTGAGCATGTAAATGAATGTTAAATCTTTTGCACCCATTTTCTACAGAAATCCTGTTTTAGTGCATCTTAGAAATTATATCGATTTCAGAATTTTTTAACAGACTAGAACTATTAAAATACACTGCAAATGATTTCTTTCACAGACCATAAAATAATGAAATACTTTTGAGCTCCCTGTACGCATACTCTAAGTACTATACTTAACGACAGCAGCCATGTTCTTGTGCACCTTAACAATGTCTGTAAATTTCATTACATTTAAAATTATGTAACACTATCAAAATACACCGCAAGTGATTTTTTTCTCTTAGATCATATAGAAATGTAATAAGAGGTGCTTGATAGATTTTTTTTTCTTATAAATGCAGAGGAGACTTGCCTTTAAGCCCAGAAAACTTCATTGTCCGTAATTTTATAAAAATATCGTTTCTTTTATTTTTAAAAGTGACGTTTAAAAGTGTTTGGTATATTTACACCATTGTTCGGAAAATTGAATATAATATATGAGAAATTTCCAATGCCAAACTATCCTATCGTTTTGATGTATACGTTTGTCGAGGAAATTGAGCTGCAAAAATTTAATTTACACAACCACAAATATCTTCTTACTGCTCTTGACCGATTTTCACATTGTATTTTCCAATCAAATCATTTAATTTTAACATATTGTTTAAAAATATTAAGTACAGATAAGTTATAAAAACAACATTTATATACATATTATAAAAGTTATATAATTATTATCAGGGCTCTTAAATGGTTTGCCAACTAAACATCAATATTTTCTTAGAAAGATTTCCGTTTTAAATTTTTCTTGCAAATTGCACAGAAATGGCCTTCGGAGGTTAGTTTTCGCTAAAAGTGCTGCAGTGCCTACTTTGAAATTTTCTTTTAAAAATATTGGAGGTCAGTTTACGGACCATTTGGGAGCTCTGTATTATCTACTATCAATTTTTAAGTTTAAAAAATGAAATTTTTCAACTACAAGAAACTGCATGAAATAAACTTTCATAAAGATTTCATATGATTCAGAAACGAATTTTACTGTGTCTATAATGCTTAAAATTTACATAGATCAGAAAATAATATACAAAACACTGGCTTTTAATTATTTTAAATATTCGTTTTCCGTTTCCCATTTTTATTGCGATTTTTTATAACTAATTGTTATAAAAATAGGGCGGGACCGCCCCCCTGCTCGCTACGCTCGCCAACCCCCCACGTAATCGCTTCGCGATTCCAAGTTGTAAGCTACCCCTGCTTGCTGCGCTCTCCAATACCCCATGGAATCGCTTCGCGATGTTACACTGTTAAAAATCTGCTGCATTTTGTTACAACGCACTCCACCGCTTGTATATAATATCTCTATTTCAACCAATGAGAAAGCTCCATTTCATGGCCAAGTTAGCGTTTTCTATACAAGCAGGGGAGTGCGTTGCAACAAAATGCAGCAGATTTTTAACAGTGTAGACGGAGCCCTTTCCTGATCGGTCTATTCGAACCATGGAAGGTGTGGTCCACCCGGACGCGTTATTTCCGGAAACCTTACACATCAGCATCATTCCAGAAGTCATTCCTTTAGATTTGTTTAAGGCTAGGTTTTTTTTACTATAGGAAGATTAATTTCGATATAGATAAATGAATAGGTTCAGTTTCCAAGTCGAAACTTATTTAAAACGTATACTTTCAGGGCTGTCACAGGCGAGATTTTTTTTTAAATTCTAACTGGCACCACTTTTTAAAAACAGAAATCCTTAATAAACTATTTGATAACATTTGCAAGAAAAATCAACTCGCAATTCATATTAGAAAAATACTGGTATTAACGGAATATAAAAATAGTCGCCTGTGGCAGACCTGTACTTTAGGAAACTGACATCGTTAATGAATGTTTTTTACCATAATTTTAATTTCATTCGCGAGGATTAAGTTCCTGGAATTCTCCGTGAATGTCAAAATTGTGAGCGCAAATCTGACACAAACTTTTATTACTTACCCATCAGACGTAGAATAGGGTAAGTCTTGCAATCGTTATAAAAATCGAAAAAAAATTGACGGATTTACACATTTCAGACACCGAAGATTCCGAAAAACATGAGAATAAATGAGATAAAGATTTACAATTTGGTATGTATTTAGTATGCAACAATGAAAAGGACCTATTGAAAATTATTAACATCGATTACCGTAATTTCCGGTGTATAACTTGCGGCTCAAACAATTCTTTTTGGACCCAAAAATCTTATTTTGTGATTGAAGACAAATATTTACGGCGATCTGACTAGTTATATTTATTTCTTAAAAAAATCTGGGTCGAAAAAGAATTGTTTGATCTGCGGCTTATACACCGGAAATTACGGTATCTGTAACTATTTTTTCGGACTCTCGAAATATTCGTTCTGAATATATGTATATAAAAACTAGTGAAAAATGCTCCAAGGAGCAGTGCAAAAGCAGAATATGATTTTAATTGAGCATTAAAAAGTAATGGACAAGTGCTTCTGTTAATTACTGAGCATGAGGAAGGATAAGGGATCCCTTCTTGGCTACAACTCACTTCAATGCCAACTTTGAAAAAATCATATTTGCGCTTTTTCCATATAAAAGAAATTTGCGGTTCTTTAGTAGAATTTTCCACCGTGCTTTAGATGTTAACTAGGGGTGTAGTCATAAAAATAACATAAGATATATGCTCTAAGCAGAGGGATATTCTAGAATGTGTATACTATAAGCTTTCTTGAAAAACAGAGGGTATATGGTGTTCTATTAAAAAGTCCAGAAGGTGTACGGCGTATAGCCTGTACTACATCTCTGATGTTAACTGCACTGTTCACTCTGCACTATACTACAAATCAATTTTCTGTGCAATTATACACTTAGGGTATGCTTGGTGGCAGTGCATGTATGTGATACCTGCAGGAACTAGGTATCTGGCATTATGTCGCCTTCCTTTACATTTATGTCTAATTAAGCTGCATCTTTACTGATTACGTCTTTACACTATACATTTTTATAGTAACTGCGACTGATTTGTTTTCGCGGAAAAAGCGCAAATATGATTTTTTCAAAGTTGGCATTGAAGTGAGTTGTAGCCAAGAAGGGATCCCTTATCCTTCCTCATGCTCAGTAATTAACAGAAGCACTTGTCCATTACTTTTTAATGCTGAATTAAAATCATATTCTGCTTTTGCACTGCTCCTTGGAGCATTTTTCACTAGTCCTTCTATTTTTCCATATTCCACTGGGATACTGCACAACTTGTTTTGTATTTTATAATAGAAATAAAAAATGTTCCCGGGATAAAAAGTTTGTATTTTGTTTAAAAAAAATAAGTTTTTATCTTTAGTAGTTTTCGAGAAAAGTGCTGTGACACAAAATTTTTGTCCGATTTTCAGAATACTCTACAGTACACCTACAGTATGCCATAAAAAAAAATAATTTTTGTGCTATGTTGTGCTTCTTGGTCAGACGAACATTTTAAAAATAAATCATCAAAATTGGATAAGTATTTAGTTAGTTATTGCAAAAAGAAAAATTGAAAAATCCGTGTTTTTGCGGTTTCCTATGATTAAGCATTATCGCTCAATCATATTATTGTTGCGCGCTGCCGCGTTTACAATGATTCAAACCAATGAGAAAGCGCCATTTCACGGCCAAGTAACCGTTTTCTATACAAGCAAGGGAGTGCGTTGCAGCAAAATGCAGCAGATTTTTAACAGTGTGCATATTAGGGCGGAGCGTAAAAAACTTTTTTTCGAAATTCTTTTCTCCCTAGCACGGAAACGTTGTCTAGTGGTATCAGTAATATACTCACAAAATTTCAAAACAAACAATAAATATCTTTCGGTTCCACTTTTGGGTCGAAATATGCAATTTTAGTCAAAAATGTTGTAATTTTTCACATTTCAGTAATATTTTAAACTTTCAATTTTTTCTTCGCCCTAGTGCGGAAAAACTGAAAGAGTACATAAGGAACACAAGTCCAAAATATTAGGGTAATTAAAAAATATCTTCTGGTTCCACCTTGGGTTCTAAATATGTGAAATTTGTCGAAAATTACACAAATTTTCACATTTTAGTCATTTTTTTTACTTTTCGATTTTCTATTCCCGCTGGCATGGAAATGTTAGAAAAATATGCAAGAAACATATGTAAAAAACTTTATAATAACAAATAAATATCTTCCGTCTTCCTTTTCGGGGTCTAAAAATATCAAAGTAGCCAAAAAGTATGTAACTTTTCACATTTCAGATATTTTTTTTTTCTTATCAATTTTCTCTTCTTGAGCGGAAAGTATGGAAAATTATTTGAGAAACATAGCAGAATGGGTTATTTGTGACACTTGCCCTATATCGCAGCCAGGTTCTTCTATAAGTGTCCAGTATTCTTCAAGCACTCTTTGTTCATGGAGCGTTCCCTCAATATTCCTCTGAATTAAAGTTGGATTTTTTCGACGGTCAAAATACAATCTTTTCAAGATATTAGTGGATATGAAACTCTAATCTTAGATTTGGCATTTCATGCGATATTTATTTCTTTTTCTGCTTGTGTTATGCCTGTCTATAACTTTGGACAAGTCGTCACGTGTCACAACTCGCAAGTCTTCAAGAAATGCGCCTGTTACTGATACTGCAACTCAGTCGGACACTCCTATTGTGTCTTAAGTTCTGGCTAGGGCAGGACGGGTTGTTCGTGATATATTTATAGTATTTATATTCGAATGCAATGAAACTAAAGTTTTATCACTAAGAACGTGACACAGTTGCTCACAGAGCCTGATTACTAACGGGGCACTCTCTCACCAGAAAAAAATTTATAGAAATTTTCGTCTTCTTTAAACGCCCTTTTCATACAAGATTACTGCCATGAATAAGGAAAAATTCTTTATTTCTTTTTCCTGATGGGAGAGTTCCCCGTTAGTAATCAGGCCCTGGTTGCTCATCAACAAGACTAAAAGATTTAAATAACTCCAAGTCAATGAAGCAGTAGTGATTGTTTTTTCTATTTTATACCATTTTCTGAAACTTTTTTATTCTTTTTCGAGCCTGCTCATTCATTTATTAAGTTTCCGTGTTGTGAACCGTGTTTCCGAATGTATCAATTGGGTCTATCAACAATTTCCTTGACGTTCTTTGATCCTTAAAAAACTGTCTTCCAATTCTGGAATTTTTATATCACGTGGGCATTTACATCGTTCTAGAGATGTACTCTTGTAAGAAAAAACTTCTAACAGGTATTTTTTCCCCTTCCAATAAGAAAATTTTCAATTTTGACTTCGTCTGTTCTTTAGCGTCAAACTTCTTTATACTCTTGTATTTATCTTTATATGAACCAATGATTTGGACTATTCTTGGCCTAGAAATCGTTGGAACTGAGGAGCCTGCTAAATTACTTCATCCATTTCAGCCCATAATCCGCTATTACCCCAAAGGTGGGTCCGATTTTTAATTATATTTCGATTCATTTCTCACCAACAAAAAAGTACATTATATGTTCATAAATTGGTAGAACGCCAGTTCTTAATTCAGTAGGATCCCAAAAAATGGGATGAGAAAAATCCCGTGTATACCGCGCCTTAATTGTGATATTGTAATATTTTCTATGCACACTATGAGTTCAACACAATATTAAAAATTAAAATTTTGTAAACACTTTCAGATGTATTATTTTTCAATAACATACAGAAGCTAAAATTGAATATCTCATTAAGAACCTATCACGAGCGGAGCACTAAACCAACAGTAACACTACAGTAAACGAACAGAAAGCTGAACTTATTATAGGAATTTCCCTCAGATCGCTTTTAATTCGATTGTTCTATGATTTTTGAGTACATTAATACCATGCATTTGCCAGTTTGAGTAATAAAAATTAAATAAGAAGATATTTATTAATTATTTTAAATTTTTACACTTATCTTTGTCATATGATTTTCCGAATTCTCCGCGCGAGCGAGAAGAGAAAATTGATAAGAAAAAAAAATCTCTGAAATGTGAAAAGTTACATACTTTTTGGCTATTTTGACATTTTTAGTCCCCGAAAAGGAAGACGGAAGATATTTATTTATTATTCTAAAGTTTTCACTAATGTTTCTTGCATATTCTTCGAACACTTCCATGCCAGCGGAAATAGAGATTTGAAAAATAAAAAAATGACTAAAATGTGAACATTTGTATATTTTTCGACAAATTTCCCATATTTAGAACCCAAAGTGGAACCAGAAGGTATTTTTTAATTATTCTAATATTTTGGACTTGTGCTCCTTATGTACTCTTTCAGTTTTTCCGCACTAGGGCAAAGAAAAAATTTAAAATTTAAAATATTACTGAAATGTGAAAAATTATAACATTTTTGGCTAAAATTGCATATTTCGACCCAAAAGTGGAACCGGAAGATATTTATTGATTGTTTTAAAATTTTGTGAGTATATTACTGATACCACTAGACAACTTTTCCGCGCTAGGGAGAAAAGAATTTCGAAAAAAAGTTTTTTACGCTCCGCCCTAATCTATATTCCAAACAAGTCTTAACATAATGGATATCAAAAGAAGTAATTTTTTCCTCACTGAATCATTTTTGTAGCATAACCCAATCTTTTCTCCGTATTAAATACTATGTATTCGAGCGTAAATCGAAGATCTTTGACATGGCACCCTCATTTACATTCTTTCTACTATGAGTAGTCTTGCCATCTGTTTTGCCGTACATTATATTTATTCTGTTTCATACATTTCATCCATTTTTAACCCATTCAGGAATTTCAGCCTTAACTTCCCTAGGGTGATTGTGTTGGCTTCTTCTGTTCTATGAATATAATATTTGATGTTTGTAAAATTTGCTGTAGTTCTATAATTCTGCCGGGATTTTTATTAATATGTAGAAAGACGAAAATACACATTTTGTCATTGGATAAAAATCGGAAAATCAAAATTTTTACAAAATATACAAAATAATAACAAGTTTTCATTACATATAGTAACATATCATAGCAAACGCGGTAGCGTTTGGTATAATATGTTTAAGAAATAGAAAGTGCAAACAACTTTCTAAAATTTATGACGAACCAGTTGAGATACGGCAGTGATTTTTTTTTTAAAGATAGAATTCGACGAGACGAATAAAATGATAGCATTCAAAAAATTACTGCAGCTTACAATAGTTTTTTATTTAATTTTAAATGAAAAAATTTAGGCAAAAAATTCAACTAAGTCTAGCTAACGTTTCCGTTGATGGATTAACTTCGTTTTTGGCTTATTTTAATCCTCACGGTAAAATTTAAAACAGTTTTTTTTTCATCTTTGTATGTTTGACGGTCGCTGAGAAAATCTAATTTTTGTCTGAAATTTCCAGCTGAACATAGTCTTTTTCTTATATTTGTTTATTCTTGTAATTGTTGCACGTAAGTTTAAATGAACATAAAAATTGCTATGTATGTAACATAAATAAATAGATTAGATAAATCACGTGAAAAAAATACTTATTTGTTGTTATTTTCATGTATCATATTCACTATCTATTTTGACGAGCGAAGGGAAATATTTTTTTTTATTCATTAAATTCTTTTTTATTTAAGATACAAGCCGCCTCTGGCAAAAAATATTGTCTCTCTTAAATTTATGCTAGCCATTGTAATATGATACTTTTATTCATAATTTTATTTACTTGCTTAGCTGAAGGTCCATATGATGAAATCAACAAATTTAGACGATCAGGGCAAGATTTTGCGGAAAAGTTCATTATCATGTTCTGGTTGGTGTGTTTGGCGAATAAATCAAAAATGGCACCGAAAGACCGAATAGCAAATTTTTTTAACCGCTAAAGCGGCGTAACCGTGTTTTTCCATCACGTAATATTTTATTTCAAAGACTGATTTAACACAAGATTGACATTAATATTATTTTTTTTAATTGTACAAGACAAAAAGATATGTAAAGTTATTAACACTAGTGTCAAGTTAACCCTCTACCCATCTCATTATCTCTGTTTTTTATGTATCTGTTAGTTCATAATGGCAACAGTTTTTTCATATTCTAATGTTTTATATATTTTGTCTCGGAAGGAAAAATGATGGCTTTGGAGTTGCGTTGCGTATTTTGAAATGTTAATAATTACGCCATACATATATTTCTGAGCTATTTGAGAATAAAAAACCAAAAGTGTAAATGTGAGAAGTGGTTTTGCATTGAAATAATAACTACACAAACATTGAGTTAAATACTTCTGATTCGATATTCCAAAACGGAACATCTGGCGTCCGCATACAGGATTCGGCTGCTGATAGTTGAGTGAGTTATATTTTATTATTCTTATTTTCTGAGTTGAAATGGAAGTAGCAAAGAAAAATAGAGCTCAGCAGAGGAGATTGTTTTCGAAAGCATGTAATGAATTCGATGTTGAAGAAGCAAGCTTAGAAACGTCTGATAAAATAACTAAATTAAAAATTATTGAGGAAAAAGCTACGTTAATGATAAATGCTGAAGAAAATGTTAAACAGTTTCTTTTTTCAGAAAATGTTGCAGATGCTGTAATGGAGAAAGAGATTGATGAATCTGGAAGTTATATAGACCGTTGGCGGTTTATACAGCTTAAATTGCAACAACTTTCGCTTCTGGAAAGAGTTGATGTTTCTCAGCCGAATACTTTATTACGTTATCCTAAAATACA
This sequence comes from Maratus speculifer, assembly GCA_964019185.1. NCBI lineage: Eukaryota > Metazoa > Arthropoda > Arachnida > Araneae > Salticidae > Maratus > Maratus speculifer. The sequence goes on along the minus strand of CAXHSM010000980.1, from coordinate 87,845 downwards.
ATTACCTACATTTAATGGAGATTTAAGAAACTGGGTTAGATTTTGGGGTCAGTTTGAGAAAATCGATAAAGATCATAATTTAGATACACATGATAAGTTTACATACCTATCCCAATGTATGGAAAAGGGCAGTGTTGCTGAGGAATTAATAAAAAGTTTTCCACCCGGAGGAAATAGCTATGAGAAAGCTATTGAACAATTGAAACTGCGTTTTGGCCGAGATGAATTACTTATACAAGTGTATGTTAGGGATCTTCTATCATTAGTTTTCCAAAAGCAGAACATGCCGAAAAAATCTTTGAGAAATCTTTATGATTTATTAGAAACAAAACTCCGTTCGCTTGAGATATTAGGAGTAACTAGGGATAAATATGCGGTTATGCTTTTTCCACTTGTTGAGTCTGCTTTGCCTGCGGAAACGCTTCTAGCGTGGGAACGGTATAGATCCACAAGTCGTAGATCACATGATGAAGATAATCAAAATAGTAAAATAAAAACAGATCTCGATTCAATGCTTGATTTTCTTCAAGATGAAGTACAGGCAGAGGAACGCATAATTTTGGCCTCACAAAACTTTGGAGTTGAAACCAAGCCTAATTATAAATTGTTCAAGGAGAAGAAGCCTGGAAATATTAAACACAAATATGGGGACACTTTTCAAATAGCTAGTGCAGCTGATCTTTTAACTTCATCGAAGGAACAGAAGCAATGTATATTTTGCCACAATTTACATAGTTCCACTGACTGTTTGAAAGTACGGAAAATGTCGATGAAAGATAGGCAGAATCTCATAGAGAAATCAGGGTGCTGTTTCCTGTGCCTGAAACCGGGCCATCAAGTTCGTAAATGTTATTCAAAAGCATCTTGTTTAGGTTGTGGGAAAAGACATCATATCTGCCATAATATAAAACAACAAGGAATTTCATCTGCCGGAAAAGAAACAGCAGAAATAGAGAATGCTTCGAATGGGGATCAAGCACTTGCCAATGTGTCCAAAAGTCCTAGTGTAATGTTATTAACATTAACTGTTTTAATACGAGGTAATGGTAGAAAAAGGAAAGCAAGAGCCATCATAGACACTGCTTCACAGCGCTCCTACATTTTAAAAGAAGATGGAATACAAAAGAGAAAGCTGGGAATATCTTCAACATTCTCTATTTGGTGGAGAAAATACAGGAGTATGCAAGCACGATGTGTTTACATTGTATTTGACAAGTTGTGATGGATCTTATAACTGTCATTTCAAAGTACTGAGTCAGTCTGTTATCTGTGAAAGTGTTCCACCGACAATACCTGCAATTTATTTAAAGGAGCTTACTGACTATAGTGTTCATGTGAACGATGATTATAATGGTCCTATCGAAATTTTAATAGAAGCCGATGTGGCTGGAAAACTCATTATGGGTAGCTGCAAATCTTTACCTTGTGGTTTAACAGCTATGGAAACACGTTTAGGGTGGACTGTTATGGGACGAATACCACAGATTTCTTCTGAAGGAAACGAAATCTCAGTTGCTAATTCTATGCTTTCTACGACTAGAACAATTTCAGAATTGTGGACTCTTGACACCTTAGGGATTACTGATCCATCTGAGAAGAAAACGAAAGAAGAACTACATGAATCCGCTAGAAAGCATTTTATTAAGACAGTTCAGGTCAACAACGACAATCGTTTTGTGGTACATTTACCTTGGCTTATCGATCATCCTCCACTGCCTGACAATTTTAACTTGGCTTTGAAGAGGCTGGACAGTACGGTACGGAAATTGAAAGAAGAAAAATTGTATGAAGATTATAATGAAGTATTTGAAGAATGGATAAGAGAAGGAATAATTGAAGAAGTTCCTAAACATGAGATTCAATTACCTGCTCATTATTTACCTCACAGGCATGTCATAAAAGAAAATAGCACGACTAGAATCAGACCTGTGTTCGATGCTTCAGCGAAAGTAAAAAATTCCCCAAGTTTGAATGATTGCCTGGAGAAAGGAATAAACCTTGTGGAATTAATTCCTACTGTATTAACCCGGTTTCGGATGAACAAGTTTGGTGTCACAGCAGACATCCGGAAAGCATTTTTACAAATTTGCCTACAAGAAAAGGACAAAGATTTTTTGAGATTTCTTTGGTACAATGAAAACAATGAATTGAAATACTTTAGACATTGTCGTGTCGTTTTCGGTATTTGCAGTAGTCCTTTCTTACTTAATGCAGTAATCCAGTATCATCTAGAAACGATTTTGGAAGAAGCACAAATGGGAAGATCAAAATATCCAGTTGATGTTGTGCAGAAGCTTAAAAACAGTTTCTATGTGGACAATTGCCTAACTAGTGTAAAAACTGAGACTGCGTTACATGAGTTCATTCAAGTAGCTAAAGATATTATGCAGGAAAGAAAGTTTTACCTAAGAGGGTGGGAGCACAATTATTCCAACTCCTCAACAGAGGGTATTTCTTGTGAAACAAATAAAATTGTGCCGGTACTGGGTCGGCAATGGGATTTAAACTCAGATACACTTTCTTTAAATTTAAAAGAAGTTTGCGAAGATCATGGACCTGTTACTAAAAGAAAAATATTGTCAGAAGTTCACAAAATTTTCGATCCTATTGGGTATACCTGTCCAGTGACCTTATATCCGAAATTAATATTACAAGAACTGTGGAAAATGAAGACAACTTGGGATTCGGAATTACCACCAGCAATTTGTAAAAAGTTCAAAAAGTGGAGAAATCAGTTGAATCAATTTAAAGAGATTACCATCCCTAGGTGTTTACTACAAGATCCTGATAGTACCGGCGATTTAAGTATACACGTTTTTTGTGATGCCAGCAAAACGGCTTACGCTACCTGTGCATATTTAAGAAAGGAGAATAAGAACTTAACATCATGTCAATTGATTCAAGCAAGGAGTAAGGTAGCTCCGCTGAAGTCCATCACGATTCCTAGGCTAGAGTTGCTAGCATGCTCTATTGGTGCCAGATTGACACAAACAATTGTAGCAGATTTGAAACTAGAAAACGTTCCAATCTTCTTTTGGACTGACTCCAATACCGCCTTGTGTTGGATAAAAGGTAATGAAAACTGGACGCCTTTTGTATATAATAGGGTACGGGAAATCAGATCTTTGAGTAAGCCTGAAAATTGGAACTATGTACCTGGATCGATTAATCCAGCAGATTTACCTTCCAGAGGTTGTTCAGTGCGTCAACTTATGGAGACAGAGTGGTGGAATGGTCCTCTTTGGCTCTATTATCCATCTAATACATGGCCCAAATCTGAATTCTCTGTAAACTCAGAAGAAGTAATGAAAGAAAAGCGAAAGGAAATGGTATCGTCAATAGTTAATCTTCAAAAAGTGGACTATTCCTTCCTCTACAAGTTTTCTAATTATATCAAAATTGTAAGAGTCGTCGCCTGGATACTTAGATTTATCAATAACGGTCGTATTTCAAGAAATACTAGAAAATATGGTGTCCTTGATTCTGAAGAAATTTCTGTAGCTGAATGTGCAGTTATCAGAATAATACAGATGGAAAGCTTTGTGAATGAACGAGATGAAAAGTTAAAAACTCTGGGAGCATTCAAAGATAAAAACGACATCATTCGCCTGAAAACCAAGATTTCATATACACCAGATAGTGAGGACTTTAAAATGCCTGCAATTTTACCATCTGAACATGAACTTGTAAAACGTTTAGTGATACACTATCACACAAAAAACGCTCATGCTGGCACTCAAATTTTGCTTAACATTTTGAGAGAGAGATTCTGGATTCTACATGGTAGAAAGACAGTGAGATCCATCTTATACAAATGTGTTATCTGTAAGAGACATTCTGCAAAGAAGCTTCAGGCTATCACTGCATCTCTTCCAGAAGACCGTATTCGAGAAGCTGCTGTATTTGAGATCTGTGGTGTTGACTTGGCGGGACCACTGTTTCTCAGAGATAATAGGAAAAGTTACCAAGTGAAAGCTACAGGAGCAACCAACTACCAGCCAATCAGTTGACTGCAATAGTGAACCTTTTGAGGATGAGAGGAAAACCAGAAGTGGTCGCATCATTAAAATGCCTCATAAACTGGACTTGTGAACTTTTTATATAATCTTATTATTGTTATAGTTATTATATAAGTAAGTTAAATTTTAAGATAAAAGTTAACTTAGGTGGGAGGATGTCAAGTTAACTCTCAACCTATCTTATTATCTCTGTTTTTTATGTATTTGTTAGTTTCTAATGGCAACAGTTTTTCATATTCTAATGTTTTTTATATTTTGTCTCGGAAGGAAAAATGATGGCTTTAGAGTTGCGTTGCGTATTTTGAAATGTTAATAATTACACCATACATATATTTCTGAGCTATTTGAGAATAAAAAACCAAAAGTGTAAATGTGAGAAGTGGTTTTGCATTGAAATAATAACTACACAAACATTGAGTTAAATACTTCTGATTCGATATTCCAAAACGGAACACACGTCAACAACATCAATAGCATGCACACATCCTTCTCTTCCCTTAATGCCCCATGCCTTTTTTCACGTTGCAGCTCTTAATCACTCTTAATTTTTTTATCTGCTGCTCCAAGTCTATTATTCACGAGCACTCCAGTTTGGTGGAGGTTGTTCCTCAAGAAAAAGTCGGCACATTTTACACTAGCAAAATAAGCACCAAAGCAAATAAGATGAATATAATAATTAATCATTTGGGAATTTGTTCAGTAGAAAAACCATGAGTTGCAACATTAGTTATTTTATTCTTACAAAGATACATTAATTATTACTTTTTAAAATTAATGTAAAATTTAACACTTGCAACCCGTTGTCTCCGCTGCGGAGACATAATTTTTCCTTCCAAAATTTTAATTTGGCATCAGTAAAAAAGGAAAATAAAATTGTCCTCATTTAATCAGAGAATTCTGAACATTGTCTACCTCAAAGAAAGTTCTTTTAAAAAGAATTGCTAATGGAATAAAATTTGTGTAAAAGGTACCGGAGTCCAAAGGGTTAAATCAGCAACAAAATGAATTCTTAGTTATAATTAAGTATAATTTTTGAACCATTCAACAACTCTTTCGCTGCACTAATTAGATATAATTCAATATAAAATTTTAAGTGAAATTACTTCTTTCCAAAGACACGGAATTGTATCCGGAGGTGCATAAACGTGCACCTTACAAATTACATCTAATTTAAATATATATTATAATCTAGTTAAAAAGTTTAAATGATTTATGCTTTACTGAAATGTTTATAAGCAATCTTAAAAATTATTAAAAATAGATATTAATTTTCTATTTTTAAAAATGTACTCGTTTTTTCGAAGTCTTGAATTTTTCGCCATTGCTCCTTTTTTTCTTGCAAAATGATATGAATTGAGACCGTTACTGCCATTTCTTGCTGAAACTACAAAACGCTAGCGTAGACAAATGACAACCTCTGCTCTCAATAAAATGATTTTAAATAATAAGTGAGAAACGCAACTCAAACAAAAGGTACACAAATGTGAGTCTTGGGTCTAAAGAGGATAAAAATCAAAAAATGATAATTATAATAACTAACAATTTACTGGGTTGTATTAAACGTGTCATGTCCAATTAAAGTATATCTCTGAATTCAAATTTGAATGAAATAGAGGATCATGAAAAATCACAGAATGTGGAAAATAGAACTACAAATATCTAGACAAAACTTTATTCAATTGACTTCATTCTTTATGCAAAAATTATGGTTTTTATTATTTATTATAACATCTCTTTAAATTAAAAAAAATCGTAAATTTTTATATACCTCTCATCAGAACGAATATTTCGAGAGTCCGAAAAAATAGTTACAGATACCGTAATTTCCAATGTATAAGCCGCAGATCAAACAACTCTTTTTCGACCCAGATTTTTTAAAGAAATAAATATAACTAGTCAAATCGCCGTAAATATTTGTCTTCAATCACAAAATAAGATTTCTGGGTCCAAAAAGAATTGTTTGAGCCGCAGCTTATACACCGGAAATTACGGTAATCGATGTTACTAATTTTCAATAGGTTCTTTTCATTGTTGCATACTAAATACATACCAAATTGTAAATCTTTATCTAATTTATTCTCATGTTTTTCGGAATCTTTGGTGTCTGAAATGTGTAAATCCGTCAATTTTTTTTTTTTTTTTTTTTTTTTTTTTGACGTGACAACGTCTTGTAAATTGGTTTGCCGGGAGACGCTTCAAGAAACTGCGTTACGTTACGTTACGCTCCGCTCACGATACGCGCTCACTTTTCTCTTAACTTTTTCCGGTCACTTGTGGGACCATTTTCTGAACGTGAATGTGAATTCGCTGCAAGGAAGGGGCGGTGCTTAATAGGAATTTTAGATAGTATCAAACTAAGACGAAATACGTTATGTATTAGTTATTAGTATAAAGTACAAAGAAAATAAGTGTAGTTTATTTCGTAATTCGGTGGTATATTATGGAAAACTAATGATATGTGATTAGTGAAAGCCATTTTACTTTAGTTATATTCTGCTCATTGAAAAATTCTTTAATATGCTGTTTACAAAATTCAACATTTTACATCAATAAACATGAAGTAAAATGTGTTTAACAAACACAGTGTATTGCAAGTTATTGTATGTATATTTGTATATAAATACGTATGTATGTGTAAAGGTAAAAATAAAATTTTGTTAATATGAAATTCAGTGCGAGATTCTTTGTATAAATTAATGTTTTAAATATAATTCTTTGTATAAATAAATGTTTTAAATTGTTACTATTATTTCATCCTTCTTCCTACTATACGAATGAATATTCACATTAAAATTATTTTACAACTCAAAGTCGTTGTCACGTAAAACTTTCGCCCGTATACCGACTTTACAGGCAACCAATTTTTTAATTTTTTTTTAATTTTTTTTTTTTATAACGATTGCAAGACTTACCCTATTCTACGTCTGAAGGGTAACTAATAAAAGTTTGTGGCAGATTTGCGCTCACAATTTTGACATTCACGGAGAATTCCACGAACTTAATCCTCGCGAATGTTTACTGAAATTAAAATTATGGTAAAAAACATTCGTTAGCGATGTCAGTTTCCTAAAGTACAGGTCTGCCACAGGCGACTATTTTTATATTCCGTTAGTACCAGTATTTTTCTAATATGAATTGATTTTTCTTGCAAATTTTATCAAACAGTTTATTAAGGATTTCTGTATTTAAAAAGTGGTGCCAGTTGCAGCCAGGGCCTGATTACTAACGGGGCACTCTCCCACCAGGAAAAAGAAATAAAGAATTTTTCCTTATTCATGACAGTAATCTTGTGTGAAATGGGCGTTTAAAGAAGACAAAAATTTCTATAAATTTTTTCTGGTGAGAGAGTGCCCCGTTAGTAATCAGGCTCTGGTTGCAGCCCTGAAAGTATATGTTTTAAATAAGTTTCAACCTGGAAGCTGAACCCATTTATTTATCTGGAAATTAATTTTATAAAAGTTAATTAAAAAAATCTCTATCAAAATGGGAAACAGAAAACGAATATTTAATTGAAAATCCAGGGTTTTATGTATGAGTTTTCGATCTATGTAAATTTTAAGCATCATAGACACATTAAAATTCGTTTCTGAATCATGTCAAATATTTATGAAAGTTTATTTCATGCAGTTTCTTGTAGTTGAAAAAAAATTAATTTTTGGCATTTTAAAAATTGATGGTGGATAATATTTATATAAATTTAATAATATGTATAAATGTGGTTTTTATAAATTATCTGTACGTAATATGTTTTAATAGTATGCTAAAATTGAAGTATTTAATTGGAAAAAACAATGTGACAAACGGTGTGAACATCGGTCAAGAACGGTAAGAAAACATTCGTGGTTGTGTAAATTAAACTTTTGCAGCTCAAATTCCTCGACAGATGTATATGTCAAAACGATAGGATAGTTTGATACTAGAGGTTTGTTATTTATTAATTTTACTATCTGGAATGTTTCCACTCAACTTTCGGAATAATGATGTAAGTACACCGAAAATTTTAAAAAATAAAAGAAACGAGACTTTTATAAAATTATCGAACAACGAAGCTTGCAGGGTTTGAAAGTCATCCTCTACATTTGTAAGTTTTAAAATCTTTCAAGCACCTGTTATCAGAATTTTTCCAAAGTAACATTTATCTTATTTAATGAAAATGAATTCTATCATTATATGCAGCAACCAGTATTTAAAAAAAATTCTGGTCTAAAACACGCAAAATCTCCAAAATCCTCTGATGCATAGGAACCAAGCTCCCCTTTTGAAACTGCGCATCAAACACTTGATTACAGATTCGCAGTAGTTAATACACTGCGATATTTCTGAGTTAATTTAGCTTTAGGATTATTTTCAAAATAATTTTAAAAAATATTATATAATATCTTTTCTTTGTTACTTAATATTAGTAAACATACTAAATTACTTAATATGCAAATGTTACAGTAAAAGTTTGACTGGTGGGGGTAAACAAGGATTCTTAAGCTTCTTTTGCGTCACGTATACTTGTCGTTCGTCCCCAAGATGATAAAGAAAATTCTACATAAGAGTATTTTACAAATCTTGTTTCATCCCCAACCAGTGATAAATCAACAGATAAGCGAAAATATCATTATTCTTTTACGGATGATTTAACGATATTCCACCAAAATGTTTTTATAAAATATATATATCCATATGAAAAGAAAATTCGGTAATTTTTTTCAAAATTTTCTGAGTATGACCGCATAGAAAATTTCCTTGCTAGTGAGGTGAACTTTCGTACACACCCTCAAACACAAGTCAAAATACTCTCTTTATGCTCTGTGTTCGAAAATCAAACAATGTTTACAAATTCTCGAGTGGCCTTCTTTTGTCATTGAGGAATTAAGTGCACTCCGACTTCGGAAGAATGCAAACCTCGATTACAAAAACTTCTCCAACGCTGTACAAAAGAAACGATGATTTCAACAAACTTCTTTACTTTATTTCTCATGCTGTCCCTGAAGAAAACAAGATTACATGCATGATTTTTGCCATTATTGATAGCTGTACTTCTCTCAACGAAATAAATTATTTAGTATTTACAATAACAGCAATGTAAGTTTTCCGGTTACAGTACGAAACAAATTTTCAATGAAACTGCAGTTTTACAATTTTCGGAACTGCAACTTCTAAATATCGCCCATTTTAAATTTTTACACCGATGCGTAGAGAAAAAAATGCACTTTTAAATCAAATTTGTTTGAAATTTTTATTACAATTTTTTTTTAAAATTATTTTTATTTTTTAAAGTTTTAATTACTTTTTTTGTCATCGTGGCAACGGAAGTATTCCATTTTTGGACATTAAACGTGGACCAATCAGAAAACGATTAAAATAAAAAAAAAACAGAAGTATTCAATTTTTGGACACCATAAACGGACCAATCAGAAAACGAATAAAATAAAATAAGTTGCTGAAATAAACCAATAAAAAGATTTAGATTTATTTCAGTTTTCCCAATTCTCTACCGAGGAAAACAATTGTTTCTCAAATAGTTGTAAAAATCTTATAAAATGTTCTTTACTGATGCTTTCTTTTTGCGGAAATCGTCATAATATATCGAGTGTTCCAACAAGACTAAAACGTGCTTTATTTTTAAGTTCTTGAAGATAAGTAAGAATAGTTACAACTAAAATTACCCTGTTTGGACCTGCGAGTACTTGATAAGTCTGATTATTGGAAAGTGCCGATAAAACAGACATTATTCTCCTCCGTTAGCAAATTTACTAATTCAGACACAATTTTGAATTTTTTATTCCATTTATATCTCCCAATATTATAAAAAATATGTAAATTACCGATGAAAATGATTTTTACTTTAAACAATGTGAACACCTTAAAATAATACAAAAAAGAAACATATATATATATATATATGTGTGTGTGTGTGTGTGTGTATGTATGCATTTTTTACGTTATTTACTATAAAAATTATTTCGCTTCACAAATATTGTAAACTACAGTTAGAGATAAATTATCCTTCTGAAATAAACACAAATTTTATGGTTAAAAAAAACGGTATTCTTGAAATTTGTTGTGCCATATGTTTATAGGAGTATTGCAACATGTTAAAGAGCACATTTTTCTCTATAATTCATCAAGTAGTGCTGAAAACAAGTGAAATCATGCAAAAGCATGATAAAAACTTTCTTATGTCAATTATTAAAAAAGCGTATTTATTGTTTTACTCGACTTGAATTGTCTTTTTTTTCTGCATTGTTTACGAGTTAAAGGGATAAGGAATAGCTATTACGAATTTATTTTTTATTTGACTTTTAACCTCCTGACTGTCACTGGCTGATTTTTTCGCACACTAACCTGCAGGTTTCACTGCAGCATAGCAGTATTTAAATTAATATAATTCTACAAATAAAACCCAGTTTTGAAAAATTAAGTTAGGATTAATACCCTCAAAGATTATACACCTGTACATAATAACATATTTTGTATCAGGTTGGAAAAAAAAAATCTTTTTTAATATTTTTTATAAATTACAGAGAAAACAACATTACAATTTTACCCTTTTGCCGCGCAGTCAGGGGATTAAATTATATTCCACGTTTTAAGTTTTATTCCATCCACACAAGATTTGTACCTGAATAATCAAAGATCATATGGAATCTGAAAAATATCAGTAAATGTCATTATTGTGATCATGTGGCAAAATCATTTTGGCACATTAATTGAATTAAATTGTCATCATTAAAGTGCAGTTCAAGATGGTTGTTAAAAAAGTTTTTTGTACTACATGGTGCTTCTGGATGTCTAAGAGATATTACCCCACATAAAATTATCTTGAAATATATCTTAAAACACTGCGTCATCTAATTTAGTACCGGCTGATCCAGAGTTCAGGACGAAATTTAAAAATGAATAACTCGAAAACGAATCAAGATAAAAAGATACGGTTTGCATCAAACGGATGCAAAAAAGGGTTTTGTGTGGCAACGAAAGAGAATATAGTTCAGTCGGCGACCAGTCGGAGATGGCTCTATAGTGTTTTATTGCACCAAATGTCGATTTACAAATGAGTTGTAAATGTTGACAACTTACAAGTCAGCTTAGTTACAGTTAATTAGTACTGCAGTAAATGTTCAATGTGATGTTCGTCAATCAGAAGTACAACTGTGACACGAAGCACCACACCGTTTATAGCATTTAGTAGCATTTAAGCAGACACATTTTGGCGGATGGCATCTTTCAGTGCTGTTGGTGATGTCGGTTGCTCGCGTTGCATTTTTGACTTCAAGAATCTCTGCAACCAAAAGTGAAGACAGAGTGTGAAACACGTCTATGTGACTTTCTCGAAAAAAAATAGACCTATTATGGAATCAGCAACGAAGCCACATTAGACTGTCACTTTTGGATGATGCAAGGGTACCTCAACAAATTCCAACATAACTATTTTTTTCGTTATCACACAAAACCTGTTTCTTTTCCATCCGTTTGGTGCAAAGACTATCTTCGTATCTTATTCATTTTCGAATTATTCGTTTTAGGTAGATTTCGTAAGCAATCGCACCAGTTTATATATATATATATCTATCTATCTATATATCTCACTTTTTTATGGACACGATAACTTCCATAATTCTTCACCAATCTCCACCAAACTGGTATATAAAATCAATGGGGATAAAATCTTGGCTGAGTTCGTTAATGGGCAAAATCGGACCAAGGGGGTCGGAATAGGGGGCGTTTTTGTGAAAACCGAAAAAACGCCATAACTTCTTAATTAAAGTAGATATCGAATCAGTTTAAAGTTTATATTACTTCTTAAAAATGGACAAAAAGTATATACATGACAGATTTTTGATAAATTTAGAAGTGGGCTCAAAGGGCGAAAAAAAACAGGGATTTTGAGAGAAAAAAATTCATAACTTCGTCAATTTTCAAGATATCAAGTCCAACTAAATTTTTTATATATGTTCTTAAAATTATCTAAAACCTTTGTATTTACAAGTTTTTGATAGGGCCAACTTTTACTGATGAAAAAAATAAAAAACGAAAAGAAAAAGTGCGCTGAAAAAAGAGAAAAATCCATAACTCCGTCAATTTTTAAGATATCAAATCTGATTAAATTTATTTTACATCTTCTCAAAAATATCTACAACTTTTATATTGACAAGTTTTTCATAGGACCAATTCGTATAGCAAAAAGAAATTAAACAAAAATAGGAGTTGGAGAAAAAACCTCAAATCCAAACGGCTTTTATTCTGACTTATTTTTAAATTCATTTTTGATTTTAAACGCTTCCAAATGGTAGATCCTCTTATTTAGAAACTGTATAAAGTGACGCATTGGTCAATTTTCTGATAAAGACAGAATATATTTCAAAACAGGCTACCAAAAAGGGTATTTTGAACAGAATTTCCGAAAGTCATCGGGACTGAAAATTGAAGGAAGTATTTAAATAAGAAATTGCGTTTTTTTCTGAATCGTTTTTAAATCCATTTTTGTTCTCAAACGCATCTAATTTACAGATCCTCTTATTTAGGAACTATATAATGTGATGCACTGGTCAGTTTTTCGATAAAGACGGAATATATTTCAAAAAAGGCTACCAAAAAGGGTATTTTGAACAGAATTTTCAGAAGTCATCGTGACTGAAAATTTAAGGAAGTGTTCAAATAAGAAATTGCGTTTTTTTCTGACTCGTTTTTAAATCCATTTTTGCTCTCAAATGCATCCAATTTACAGATCCTCTTATTTAGGAACTATATATTGTGACGCATTGGCCAGTTTTTTGATAAAGACATTATATATTTTTAAAAATGCTGTCAAAGTGAGTATTTCGCACAAAATTTTCGGAAGCAATCATGATTAAAGACTTAAGGATGTATTCAAACAACAAATCGGTTATTTTATGACTAATTTTTAAATTCAATTTTTTTCTCAAATGATTTCAACTGACAGTTTTTTGTTATTTAGGAACTGTATAATGTACTGTTTTGGTCGATTTTTTAATAAATTTAGAATCCATTTCAAAATATGTTGTCATAATGGGCATTTGAGCTGAATTTTTCTTAAGATGATTCTGATAAAACCAGTTTTTGCAGTAAAATGAAATTAAAAAATTTTCATAAACGGCCAAACGAAGTTATTAAACTGGGTTTATCTCTAATCATATATATATATATATATTTTTTTTTTTGTTGAAATGAGCATTCTTCGAAATCTATCTCCGTCTATAGGCCCAGCCGACAGGGATTTTTAAAGTTTGTCGTGACTTTTGGATCGCCCGGTACAATAAATGAGTATAAAATGTAAAATTAATCTGAATGGGCGTGGCGTAGCGCTCGTGAAGTCCCTTAATTTTTAAGACTTTTCTGCTTTCATTAGTTATAGTCCTTTCTAGACTTTTCCACTCTTTATATTTACTTATTGTAAGGTGTTATTTAAATGGAAAAAAGTTCCTATTACATAGATGCCAACTTTTACGCATTTCTCGTACCACAAACATTTTATAGTAAATAATTTCTTATTTAATTGTCGAAATCCTATAATTAAACAAATGGAAAATTTCTGTACAATTTTAGTGGTAACAAAAATATAGCAACCTGTAACTTATGAAATTTCTGATATTAAAACACCAACACCTGCCAAATCTTTTGATGCGTATGAACTCTGACCTTTCCTTATGCATATTTATGCCCAGAGCAATTTTTGTATGCATCGTAAACTGAATTTTTCTTTGTAAAACGCTGTTGCCATTGTGATATTTGGGAATTTCTAAAAAATTTACCCACCAGAGGTCAAAGTCAGTGTTACCAGATGGGCTACTTTTTTTACATCCAAATTCTTGATTGACACCACTTTTTTGTAATGATAAAACGTGCATTATTCAATGTCATGCAAAAAAGGGCAAAAACCAAAGGTAATTTACCGTTTGAAAAAAGTGGTGCCAATCAAGAAATCTGAATTTTAAAAAAGTATCCCACTGGCAACTCTGGTCAAAGGATTACTAAATTTATCCTCGTGATTGATGATATAATTCATTACAAATTATATCATATATATTCAAAGTCTTACACCGTAAATAAAAAGAAGAATATAGTAATATAGTAACTAAACAAAATTGTATGTTATTCATTATTCATGCTTTGTTCTGTTCTCGAAAATCGGCTGCAGCTAATGTGACCGATGTAGAATGAAAAGAAAATTCGTCAATACCGCAGAGTACAATACAGCCTCAACTCGGCTTGAAAAGAGCGCCCTCAGTGAATCACTTTAAAACTAAACCATCACGTTGGCGATTTTTTTCCTCGTGATTTCTGTTTAACCGTAACCTTATTCTGCTTGGCGCTTCTTGCTGAATGCTGATTTTATTACCTTTGCACACGTGCTTATGCTATTTGATCTTAGATTTCCGCGCTTATATTGATTCGTAATTATTACTGTTATTATTCTTGTTATTATTTTACTACAACATTAATTTTAAAATAAAATTGAATTTCGACTGTTTCAGAACAAGTTTAAAATAATTCTTTCATAAATTTCAAAACAAGAAGCAGCAAGCCGTCGCTGTATTTTTTTTCTTTTTTCCCTTATCAATTGTCGCCAAGGAAGCGATATTTTGCCGAATTAGCAACCTCTCTTATGTTATGATCGTAGTTTCAGAGTGGTCCGCTCGTGTCGCTACTGTCTATGCGTAATCTTATGTTAAACAAGTTGCCATTACAGTGTATGAAAGTTGATTCTCTGTTCCGTACTCTGTGGTCTCCATTCATTCACTTTAACCGTTGAAGGGCGGTGGTATAAAAGTCATATCACTTAATTTTAATTGCAAAATGCCACATTGACACCAGAATTTGGAAATGGAAATTTTGATTATATGAAGTATGTGAAGAAAAGCTTTTATCTATTTTGAAATAAATTTGTTTTTGTGTTCTGGTGTCAATCAGTCATTTCAGCCATTTTATGAATACAAGTTCTTTGTCCCTTAAAGTGTTAACCTCTTAACCCATTAAAGCCCAGCGTCCCATTTTTGGACAGTTGACACAAAAAGACATTTTTGGACTATTTAAAAATGACAGACACGTCATTTTTGGACAGTTTAAAAAAATTCAAGTAAACGCATTTTACACCAGTAAAAAAGGAGTATAAATAAATAGTTTCTCGAGACAAAGTCCTTGATAAATTTAGATAAATGTTTTTCTGGCTTTAAAAGTGGTGGGAAAATGCAAAATTTGAATTTTAACGAAGAAAATAATCCAGGCACTAGTGGGTTAACACTAGAACGTCCGGAAAATTTACTCCAAATTGCAAGTAATATTTTTTTACCAGAATAAGATAATGAGAATATTTTCACTAGATTTAAAAATATTTATTTGATCTGTTTAATGTATGTCATGTCGACTCCTTCCGGACGTTCTAGTTTTAATAGAACACGCTTGAGTATTGAGACAAGCACGACTTCTGTCAAACGCCTGATATTGAAATATATATACGTTTACCATTTACATTTAGACACCAGTATTCTATAAGGGTCATTCCATTTCAAGTGGTCCAGAAAATATTTTTTTGGTTGTTCGACCATTTTTAAAAAATCTAAAATTTTTGTACAGCAACCCTAACATCATGGAAGTTCAAAATGACTGTTATTTTAATTTTACTATTTTTTGTTTGTGCATGGCGTCCATCTTTGTTTCATCGTGTGTAGCGATTTTTCTACAAACTAGAGTATACAAAATTGTAAATGTCAAGTCTTTTATTTTTTCCGATTAAAATTGTCTTTTCAGCATTTTGTTCAGAATAAAATGGGCCAAATGTATGGTGGTAGACGTGGTGCAATGGTGGTAAAGGTTTGGAAAATAAATTCTTACTGGTGAAATTTTAAAATCAAATTTAAGATTTTTTCCATAATCTGCCCATTTATAAGTGGAAACTTTTCATGAAAGGAAAACTGCCAACCTAACATACTTTTTTTTACAAATAAGTCGAAGGTACATGTACTCAGACACCAAGTCCCAGAACAAATATCGCACTTTTTAGGCTTTGATATCTCTGGTGGGGCACTAGATGATAATCTGAAATTTAGTTTTTTATAGTAGTGTTATGTACAAAAAATTCAAGAAGGAGATTTGAATACAAGCTGCAATATGACACGAAGAATATGTGAAATTGAAATTTCAATTCAAAGATAATTTATTTATTGGAAACGACATGTTTAATCTGACGTAATAATTTGTTAATTAATATGAATATCATTTTTGGAGTTATAAGGATGTTTCTTTTACGCAATTCGATAATAGAGCATCTATAGTTAATGATGTCAACAACCCACGGTTGTAAACACAAAGTCTACCGAACAAATTAAGATGGAGGCTTGAAATTTGGTATGAACTTACAATGTAATAGCGAGACACATTTCAGTAACCTTAGTTACCCGGAATTACTTTTTAGAAACATTCGTTCTCATGAAGCGTGCATAAAAGGTTTCGGAATTATTTCTTTTAAATAGTGAATATAGCAAACAATAACTTTAAACGTTATTTTGGAATTGCAATGAATTTTATTAATAGTTCTCACATGTCTTCTTTTCATGTTTTACATTATGCATATCCATTATGTGTAAGTATTACGGTGGCCCCCAGTTCTATGATTGTATTAATAAACAGTTGCTTTTTAAAACTTTAGTTTTAGTGGTTTTCTTGGGGGGGGGATAAACACATAATAAATACATTATGGAAAAAAATCTCACTAAATACTAAATAATACTCTAATTATAATTCTAAATATTATAATTATAATAATTATAATTCTAAATATAGTCTAATATATAATTACTCTAAATTAGGTAGACTTAATAATATTAACGTACTTTCTATTTTTCTAGCAAAGAAATGGATTATAATTTAGAGATCATTGTATAATTTAGTCACAAATAAATATCACTTTTTTTAATCGCTTTGCAAAACTTTAGCAACCTATATTCAAAGCAGAAAACAGTTGCTGTCCAGATGTTGTAAATTTATTTTAAAAAATTATAATCAGGAAAACAGTAAAGATAATATTTTTTGTTGACAAAGATACGCGAAGAACAGATACTTTTTCTGAATTTCAATCCTTGAAATAAAAACTAACTGAGGATTTCATTTGTTTTAAATATCACCTTACACGAGCAAAACATCAGCAACCCACATTCGAAGCAGAAAGCTGTTACTATTAATATAATTTAAAACAATTTTTAAAATTTGTACTGTGAATAAAGGAAGAACTATCAATTTTTAGTGACAACCATATCGTGAGACAAAAACTACCTAAATTTTATTTTTTATAATGGAAACGCATTAAGGTTTCCATTCGTTTTAATTAGCTTGCTATCACGAAGAGGCCCCAAATCTAAACATACTTTCTTTATACTTAAATATAAATCTATTCGAATTTTTCTGGTTGTAATTCGATAAAATTGTTTTAGTAAATTATAAGACGAATGATGAAAAACGGCCTAGTTAAAAATGAGTATCGATAAAAACTATTTCTGTACACAAAGTATAAAAATTAAAATTAATTTTATGAGAAAAACTAATAATTTTTTATTGAAACTTGCGAATGCACAATTTTTCTCCAGTAATTCATATTAAAAATAACGATGAATGTTTAAGATTAACTAAAAATAATATATGCATACTACTTTTTAATTTTTACGCTTTTCTCTGTTATATGTGAGCTTACAATATAAATAAAAAGAAAAAGTATTTATTTAAAATGCACCCTTTTATAGCTATTCAATTTGATTTTGAAACTCACAATTTATTTTATGACGGTAGTTGCTGATTCTCTTTATTCTAAAAGAAATATCGAAGGCTATGGCAGCCGCTGTAAATGACTTTTTTGTGACCGAATCTCTTTCTACACTAATTTTAAGATAACTACTACATACAAAAATATGAAAATAAATAGTATTTCTAATGAAATGTTCGATAGTTATCGATCTAATTTGCGATAATAATACAAAATTTTGTAGGAAGATTAAAGAAAAACCGAAGGATTCCGCAAAACCAAAAAAAGAAAAAAAAAGTTTCAAAAGTCATCGCCAGGGAAATCTTTGGCGTTGTGTATTCGAATAAGAGAATTTTAAAAAATGAAGACTCAATACTAAAATAAAATTACTGTTTACTTAACAAATTTAGCAATTTAATCCAAGCTCAAAATGGTAACAGTTTATAAAATTCCAAAAAATTACATAAACTCTACTAAAGTTTCTTTATCTGCAATTTCACTGACAGAGCCCCGAAGAAAGCAACGTCAGCAGAAGAAGTTCTTTATTCAAATTTCACGTTACAGCTTTTGGCCCAATGCCAGCTTGTTCGGCTTTATTTTTTGCCGCTGTTAGAAGCAATTTCATTGAACGTTATCTTTCATGATGTCTCCTTCTTTAGTCGAGCGAGCTTTATTAGTCCAATTCTTTTTTCCTCAACCAGTGCAATGCGTCAGCCACTCTTCGCGCTTTTAGAAACCACTAAAAGGCGTAAAGGTAACAATCATTTGTCAGTTAATGGTTGAGAAGTTTGAGAAAGCAGGTTCTCTAAGTGTTTAGTCAGGCAGAGGACGAAAACCCGTATCACAGGTTACAATCGAAGAAGTGGAAATGGTGATTGTCAATATAGCACCAGGCAATATTGCTATCACTTCCAATGCTCGTGAGATAGCTCGGAAACTGTATATGCCTTATTCTACGGCATGGAAAATCCTACGATAGATATCTACTTCTATCCATACAAGATCAGCTGTGTACCATAGTTACTTCACAGGAAGTTCCTTTGGATTCATCAAAGATAACTGCTTGGTGAGAACATTACTCTGAATGGACCTGTAACTTGTTCTGTTACCAGAGACAAATATCGCGAAATGCTAAACAACTTGTTTTTTCGGGCATTTCAGCAAAGACAGTGCCTGGAGAAAAACATTTTCATGCAAGATGGAACCCCTCCACATACGGCTTTGCGGATACAGCAGCTGCTACGACAGAAATTCAGAACAGAAAGAGCCATTAGTTGCTGTTTACAACTGCATGACCACCTAGGTCCCCTGATCTTACACCCTGCGACTTTTGTCTATGTGGTCACCTAAACTCGAATGTCTATCACGGAGGTCTCCAGGACCTGGCTACGTTACAGGACAATATATCGTGAACTGCACGTGAGATTCCTGCAGACATGTTATGCTCTGCTGTTGTAAATGCTGTGCACAGAATGCAATATGTGGTCCACAAAAACGGCGCCACATCGAACCTGAATTGGATGTGCTAAATAAACGGTATTTTTATTTCAGTATGGATTCTTGTTTTGCGAAACTCTCTTTTTCGAATACACACCTCTTCATATTCCCCTTGCGGTGCCTTTTGGAACTAAATTGATTTTTCGCTGAATCCTTCGTCCCCCGTCTTGTTTAATCTTCCTATAAAATTTGGCGCCTGTCTCGCAATTAGATCGCGCCTCAAAACGCACTGCGTACGTCAGTTTAATTATGGCCACTTTGTATAATGAAGAAATTATAATCATCTTCTATTAAGATAATATATTTTATCTGATATAAAATAACATAAAGAAATACTTACTTTTTCTATTTAGGAAGTGTAATAAAAAATAAATTTTCATATTTATTACGTCTTAATATCATTCATTTGTAACGAAATGAATGAAACTTTTGTTTCGTTTTATGTAATTCGAGTTATTTTTTATGCTATCTTAATATAAATTAACAATGTACTCTGAGGAATTTAACGGTGAAAGGTACGCAATAATGTGTCAAGTTAAAAAAAAATCAATTTTGTGATAATTATAAAGATATTGTCAAACATAATTAAAAAGAATCCAATTAAGAAATACTTTTATTAAACCCTGAAAAAAAATAATACTATGTTAATATAAAAACGAGTAAAGAACACAAGGTAAAACAGTTTTCTTTCACAAAAGATATCCTAATAAAAAATATTTATTAAAATAGTTTTCTTAAAAAAAATAAAGGCGAAGTATTCTATGAAAGTTTAGTTCTGCCACTCAGTTCTCTGTTAAATTGTTATCCGTGATTTTTTTTCTTTCACGGAGATAGTTAAATTATTTAGGGATGATATTTTACATACCAGTATAATATTGGGAAAAAAATTGTTCTGTTAAACCGCAGCATTTTATCGATTGAGTAAAATAACATTTTCTCTAAGATTATACTGGTGGGTAAACGCGGGGAAAATTATCATCCCTAATTATTACATGATGAATATAAACGGTTTTTAAAGATTTGTAAAAATTAAATGTAATTGTGTTATTGTGTGATTATAAATGATAATTAAATTTATAATGATGATTAAATTTAGCAAACTTTTCTGCGAACCTAAATTAAAAAAATTCATGATAAAACCAAAAAAAAAATTGATTCAAACGAAATAAATAAACCAAAAAATATGCATATGTTTTTCTGTATTAAAAGAATTAGTTAAAATTTTAACCTGTTATTTGGGTTCAGCTATAAAGTGCAATGTAATTAATATTCGAGGTAGACAGGTTTCCCCGTAGATTGTTATGAATAGAATTCCTTAATGCTCCCTTATAAAAAATCAATGCTTTGTAAACCATATTCTATCAAATGCAAGTGTAGGTGCACTTCATAAATGTACTTAAATTTCATTATGTTTAAAGCTGTGCAAGATCATTAAAATGCTTTTGAAACATATTTTCAGTGCAATGTAATAGGAAACTTTTCACTCACTATAAATAAACTATCATTACTATACTCTTCATTTTTAATAGAGATCTTTCTGTTATGTTATCTATATGTTAATAGTTTATTAAAATTCCAGAGCTATATGAGAATTAGCGCACTGACATTCAGATAGAAAAACTAAATACTTAAATACTTTTTATCAATGTACGTAAATGTTTTATTGCTTCTTTTCATTCAATCACAGAAAATTATCATAAATTTTGTGATTAGATTTGGTTATTTTTAAATGTTATATTTAGAGATAATTAGAAAATTTCTAATTACAAGGAGTTGATGCTACATTCCATGGAAATGCACACATCTTTATTACTTCATTTATGCAGTCGTTTCTGTAGAACGGAAATCGTGCAGCATTTTTATCTAAAATGTTATATTTTTATTTTCGTTCCTAATTATGAAAAAAAAATCAATTGCACATTATAATGTTTTTAAAACTGCACTCCATTCAGAACGTTTTTCTTTTCTTTAAAAACAAAAAAATTTTTGATCATCTTAAAGAAGATCTTTAATACTGCCTTAACAAAATTTTCTTTCATAATTTTATTATACTACGCTGCTTAGAGAAACTTACCTATCCTACGAGGAAAACTCTTTTTTAGTTCACAGGCTATCATAGCCTGAGAGCTTATGTGCCCGTCCGTTCTGTATGTACGTGCGTTCGTGCGTAACGCGATAACTCATGATAAAAATATCGGATCCACTTGAAATTTTGTATATAGGTATATCCTGATAAGGCACTTCCCTGATTAGTTTTTGGAGTTCATTCGATATGTATAAGAGGGGGAACGGGGGGCTCATGCACCTCCCCTTAATGGATATAAATGGGTTTTTCATGCAGAATTAACAGTTTTTGTCCAAAATTTAGATATAGGATCATTCTGATGAGGCGATTCCGTGACTGTTATTATGTGTTCATTGAATAAGTATAAACCGGGGGAACGGGGGGCTCATGCCCCCCTCCCCTTAATTCATATAAACGGGATTTTCATGCAGAATTAACAGTTTTCGTTCAAAATTTAGATATAGGATCATTCGGATGAGGCGATACCGTGGCTGTTATTAGGTGTTCATTGAATAAGTATAAACAGGGGGAACGGAGGGCTCATGCCCCCCGTTCGTTTTTTTTTTTCGAACGGAATTGACGAAAATACAAGGCTGTAATGTACAATTAGTATGCGTAGCCTGTGAGCTCAATGCCATCAGTTTAACTGGGCAATATTCTTTTTATTATATATATGCGCCACCAATTTTATTTTAGAGAAATAAAAATATTATTTATTTCTGTTTTGCGTATTTATATAAGATATGTATTTATATAAGATGTTTCAAGTGACTGCTGCTTTTCGTGGCAGTTGAAAAAAAATGTATGAAGAAAATTATTCGTGTAACAAATGTCCCTTCATCTATAAAGATTTACTTTCGATAAATATAAAATTTCGAGATTCTTTCATAGCGTTCTCAGTCGGCTACTTTTTAAAATTTAGATTTGTTGATTAGAACACTATTTTTGAAATATTAACCCTTGGCAATCCGTTGTATCCGCTTTGGAGATATCATCTTCCGTTCCAAAATTTGTTTTTGGCACCAATAATAAAGGAAAATAGAATTTTCTTTATTTAATATGAGAATTTTTGAAATGGACAAATCGCAGTAAATATTTGTCTTCATTTACTAAATAAAATTTCTGTGTCCGAAAAGAATTGTTTGATCCACGGATTATACGCAGGAAATTACGGTACTTCAAGGAAAGTTATTTTTAAAAAATGGTGATAATCGAATAAAATTTGTATAAGAGGAACCGGAGTCCGAAGGGTTAAAATTCCCTTCATCGTTTCACGGCGAGGAGTAAATCTGTTTGATATAATTAGTACTTACAGCGGAAGTTACTAGCGAATTTAATAGAAAATACGAGGTAGATTATTCTAAGGCATGTTATAAAGGGAAAATTTTAATTAAATATTCTTGGTGCCAGTAAAATTAAAATTAGGGTGTCCCTTTGCAGGGACACTGCACCGAAAAGGGTTTATTAACGTGTCAATTAAAAAGACGTATTTTACGATGTCAAAAGATTGGTCAACAAATCTAAATTAAAAAATAGCCTAGTATTAACACTATCCTTTTTCAGAAATACACTGACAGATACGCGGCTAAAAATAGTAGAGCCCTCAACTCTAGTAACGCATAAAGAGTCGTTTTATGGAAAAATAAACCTCAGTGACAAAAAATGAAGTAAAAAAAAAAACTTAAATATAAATACGATTTGTTGTTTTATTTCATATTATTCTAGAATAAGAGTCTGGCAACAAGTAGAACTGTGTAGAACATTGTTGTGATGTAAGCCAAACTATAAACTGAATGTGATGATTTTGTATGAATGAAGAATTTGATATTTATGTGAATGTTTTCATGACATTTTTTCGAAGTTTGATTTTATTTTTTAAGATTAGACCTTTGACTATTTTATTTAATCGTTACTTCTTGAAAAAGACAACAGGTATATATACCAGCTGATGTCGTTTATTCTTTATATTTCTTGTGTTATGTTACTCACAAATATCAATATATATATTTTTTACAAATAAATTTTATCACTAGAAATTTATAACTGAAGATATGTATAAATAAAGATATGTAAACTTTTACGTATATTTATTTAATTTATATTCAGTCTTAAATATTTTAAAAATTAACATCATTAATTTAGTTTGTATGGGTATGAATAACGTAACAGTTTTTGTGTGAGCAATTTATGAAAATTGCGTGTTATGTTAACCACGCCTGTGCTTATTCCCTTTAAATATTTTTAAGTTAATACTTACATTTAGATATATAGTTACAAGAAAAAATATTTTTTTTTTTTAGTTTTTTGCGCATTGAAGGTTAAAAAAGAACAATGGCTAA
This sequence comes from Maratus speculifer, assembly GCA_964019185.1. Lineage (NCBI taxonomy): Eukaryota > Metazoa > Arthropoda > Arachnida > Araneae > Salticidae > Maratus > Maratus speculifer. The sequence continues at coordinate 64,181 of CAXHSM010000980.1, read as the reverse complement.
CTGCTAAGAACTAGAAAGAAAAAGTCGAGCAAATCAGAATGAATAGTATATACTTAAAAAAAGAAAAAAATATATAAAACAAATAAAATAAAAAAACATATATATAAAGTGAACATATGCGCATGATATAAATTTTACCCACATAAATAATTTTCATCTATGAAATAATTTAAAACATTAAGCAAACAAAATTTCGATATCGCATATAAGTGTTTATATTTATTCGTAATATTCGTGTAAAACCAGTTTGATTTACTGAATTCACTCGAAGTACTGAGAAAAATCTTGCAATTCATCACAGTGTAAATTTATATACAGCTGAGTATATAACATTTTGATTAGCTCAACGTATTTAAATTTAAGCAATAATACAACTCACAGTTAAACTTTACAATGTGTAAGAACCGTGAGTAAAACAAATTACACTGCACCCCATTTCCTCTATTTACCTGTTGATAGCTGTAAAACAGATTACATAAAGCACAAAGTTTCAATTTGTTCTACAAATTTATATTCCACATCCTTTTGATGTTTAACGTTAATATACACGTGTTATCTCACACACTCTTTCAAAATAATTACCGAGATATTTAAATTTTCTAAAAGTTTTAATAACAACATCAAACCATTTTCCTCTCTCGAGAACTTGAAAGTTGTTCAATTGGAAGATCTAATTAATGGAAATAATGAATATTTAAATGCATCTATCTTTATTAGAAAGAAGAATAATGCAGAATTCTTAGTATAAGTTTTAATAAGCATTTTGAGTAAACGAAAATAAAATAATTTTTTAATGGTATTCTTTTATTAAGAAAATAGTTGAGCATAATCATGATGTGCGTCTTATCAAAACTTTTAAGCAGAATCTTTTGCTTTAATGAATCACAAAACAGAGAGAAAGAAAACGAATTTTGCGATTCAATGCGGGAGCAATGAGTTTTGTAATTTAAATAATAAAAAAGAAAATTTTAACGAAAATAACGTGTTATAGGCCATATTGTTAGCATTTTTGTATAGTGATAAATAAAAAATTGCTGATTTAAAATATTTGCACTTTTAAGGCAAAAAGTATACTCGTTATAAATATGTCAAAAAATTATGACTGAGGCATTGATTATGAAATTGTTTTCAACACTATTAAAATATTATTAAGAAATTTTGTTTGTTTCCTTTCAATGCAATGAATAATTTAAATCAATTATAAAAAGACATACATCCATACTATACCTAAGTGGAGCAAGATCACCCTATCACTATGATCCGGTGTAGATCTTAATTGTTCCTTCCGGTAAAATAACTCATTACAAAAACGTAATCGTTAATGCTAGATTTGAAAGCTAAATGTTCACAATTAACAGTTGAATATTATGTTTAATCGCGGAAGTCAAAATGACATCTGCATTTCTTACGGACGCGTTTTTTTTCTTTTACTTTTTTTTTTCATACAGATATACAATTGCTCCATAATGACCTTTCCATAACATTCACAGAACACTACCATTATAAAAAGGAAATGCTACATTTATCTTAAAGATGAACAAATTCAGTCCAAACATTGTATATGTTACAGGCCAAACTAGATTGGCCTAGGTTAGACTAGTCTATCCTAACGCCCATCGGATAAACTAGTTTTTCCTAGGCCAAACTAGTCTATCCTAACGCCCATCGGATAGACTAGTTTTTCCTAGGCCAAACTAGTCTTTCCGAACGCCCATCGGATAGACTAGATTATCCTAGGCCAAACTACTCTATCCGAACGCCCATCGGATAGACTAGATTATCCTAGGCCAAACTAGTTTGGCCGAACGGTCATTAGGATAAACTAGTTGAGCCTGCTATTCATTAGTTTGAACTAGTTTATCCTAGGCCGATCTAGATTGTCCTAGGCCAATTCAGTTTGGCGTGATTTTATTGAATATAAAGAACGCCACGGCGCCAACTTTCTAGTTTTCATCTAATTTTTCCTAGGCTGATGCAATTTGATGCAATTTTATCTTCCAGACTATCAAAGCCTGAAAGCTAATGTTCTCGCAGACTCTGTTAGTGTGTGTGTAACAAAGTACATATGTATGTACGTATGTACGTAGTGCAATAATTCCTGATAGAAATATCCGATTTGCTTCAAATTTTGGACATAGATTTATCCTCATAACGAACTTCTCTGATTAGTTTCAGGAGTTCATTGGATAAGAATAAGGAGAGGGGAACAAAAGGCTTATCCGCACTCCCTCTCCTCCTTAATTTATGTAAGTCAGTTTTTCACGCAAAAGTATCAGATTTTATTAAAATTTTAGGTATAAGATCATTTTGATTGGGCACATCAATGATTAGTTGTGGGTGTTCATTGTTTACGTATAAAGAAAGGAGGAATAAAATAAGGGGGGGGTAACCCCCTTAATTTATGTAAATAGGTTTTTCACGGAAAATTTACCGATTTGTTTCAAATTTTTTATGTAGGTTCCTTCTGATAAGGCGTTTACCTGATTCATTTGGGAGGGGGGGGGGTTCAGAGTTTAAATATAAAGGATTACTTTTTCAATCGGATAAAAACGTTTGGTTTTATAAAAAGATTTTTAATTCTTAAAAGACATTGGTTTTTCCACACATCAATTCATACGAAATTGTTCATATTAAAAAAAAACTAAACATCCGACCCCTTTTAAAAATATGAAAAAGCTTAAATAAAGCATGACACCTAAAATGTAGTATTGGGGGGAAGGGTAGAGTAAAAGGACGCTTGAATTTTCTTTAAAAGTCTCAGTTTTTTTTAACGTTTTATCTGCTAATTAAATATTATCCTTCTTTGAAAGTTTTAGAAACATAATAAAATATGATGTTAAATATTTAAGAAAAAGGATGCCGCATCAAATTTCGTGCATTAGTTCTTCAGTTACAGCTCCTACAAAATTTATGGCGCAGACAGTCAGACAGAGTCATAGACTCACAATTTGAAGAACATGCTTTTTGGAATCTAGGACCCCCAACGCGTGTAAATGCGTCAAAAACCGGAATTAAAAAAATTTCACCAATCAAGCACTTATTGTAAAGAAAGAAGAAAGTAAAATAAATAAAAGAATGAATTTTAAATGAACTTCGCTTCTTTCAATAGATGTGTTTGGGCTGAGCGGATTCGTTAGAAATATCTTGAATTTAAGCTTAAACTTGATTAATTTTTGAGAAATTAAATTTAAGTTTGAATTAATTCTTTTCTTTGTGAGCATGCCAAACAATAGTTGGCATTAATTACAGCACGTCAAATTCAATTGGCCTAAAATAAACAAGATTGTCCTAGGATAAACTAGATTCGACTAGGTTAAACCAAAAGATTGGCGCCGAAGCGGTCTTTGGGATCAATAAAAACTCGCCAAATTCAACTGGCCTAGGACAATCTAGATCGGCCTAGGATAAACTAGATTAAATCAATGAATATCAGGCTAAACTAGTTTATCTTAATGACCGTTCGGCCAAACTAGTTTGGCCTAGGAAAATCTAGTCTATCCGATGGGCGTTCGGATAGACTAGTTTGGCCTAGGAAAAACTAGTCTATCCGATGGGCGTTCGGATAGACTAGTTTGGTCTAGGAAAAACTAGTCTATCCGATGAGCGTTAGGATAGACTAGTTTGGCCTAGGAAAAACTAGTTTATCCGATGGGCGCTAGGATAGACTAGTCTGGCCTAGGCCAATCTAGTTTGGCCTAAAATCGGGTTTGTCCTGTAACATATATAATAATAAAATATAGCACTGCATTGATATTCTGATGAACTGCTATCTACTGAACATTAGTAAAAACATTCCACACATAGCATTTTTGACAGATCGCATTTGAATGGTATAAAAATAAAGACTTTTAAATTAATGCAATTCATTTTTTTTTTAAGTAAAATAGATTACAGTTATATGAAGGAAGTAAATCATTTGAACCATTTTTTTTACAAAAAATGCAAAATTATCTCAATATTGCTAAAAGTTTAATTACATATCAATTGTTTTACAAGCATAAGTTTAAGTTATTAAAACTATTTTTTTAGAGACAGTGAAAAAAGATATATTTTTGTAACATGTTTTTCCAACTTTTTTTTGACTCATTCAAAAAGTTTGTTTATTACATTCGATTTTGATCACAATATCTGCGAACAACCGAAAATATTATTCGGACACCTCACGCTGTCGGTGGCGGAAAATTATCTCTGTTTCCTCGTCTGCTTCAGTAACAAAGTCTTGGTATCTCAATAAAAGCCGCATCACCAGAGTATCTTTCAAAAAAGTAATGTATAAAACGAGCGTCATTGAATTATATCCGGTGAAGAGTGAAAATTTTGTACGTAATATTAGTCGGGTATTACGCGCTAAGAAATTAACACCTTTTCATTAATTTCAAATAAAAAATGAAGGGGGAAACAAAAATATTCCTTATTAACTTTTAATATTTCAAACGCAAACGCACTAGCAAGAGTACCTTGTGGTTTATGGAGAATCAAAAGAATCGTTATGTAATTTAAAAATACAATTTTTACTAACAACCGGAAAATATATGTAGAAAAAAGATAAATCAAATGTTGCACAATCCGTGCCTGTCAGACAGTGCATTTAATCGGTGAGTTCATGTAATAAAGCTGCCGTCAATGGCAGCTTAACACTAGAATTACGGCGAAGGGTCATTTTGACCCCTTCCGAATGAAAATACTTCGGTACAAACCAGAAATAATTTTATAAAATAAGTTAAAAAATCATAACGAAAAAGCAAGATAAATAAATAAAATAAACAGTGTTAAATAAAAGTTTTGGTGTGACATATTTTTAAAAAACTTAAGTAAAATTTCCCGTCTTTCTAGTGTTAAAAATTAATTAATAAAAGATATGCGATTAGAGGAAATGCATTGTTGCCAGATTGGGGCTTTTGTCCCCATTTTGGGGAATTTTGAACCTCCAGAGAAATTTCTTGGGGACAAAGTAAATCTTGAAGACTATAAACATATTTGGGAAAAAACTTGGGGAATTGTCATCAGAATTTCAATTTTTACTTTCAGACATTTGCCAACACTGGATCTGTCTTAAATTCGATTTTGATTTGGGGAAAAAAGTAAAATACAGAAATAACAGATATAAATCATTATTCTAGTTGATCGTGCGCACCGTTTACATGTACGACAGATTCATCATAATCTGCATTGGTCTATCCTCTACGTGAATTTTCAGATAAGTAATTCAGATTAATTTGTCATCGCGGACAGAAACGCAACCACAGAAATGCATTTCAAATTCATCTCATAGTATGGCTTTATGCAACAAAAAAAAAAAAAAAAAAAAAAAAAAAAAAATTAAAACTTTTTGTTGTTGTTGCTGTTGTTTTTAGCTTTGAATTAACATGCAAAATTTTGTTGAGATTAAATGTTAATTTTTTTATAAATGAGGAATTTTTTCAAAAAAAAATGCTTGATTTGGAGAAAAAATTTAACTTCTTAAAAATTTTCTATAATTGAAAATTAAAAATTGAGAACTTGCCTTTTTGAGAAGAAATTGCGTTGGGGACTTTTCAGAAAAAAGCTCTGATTTGGGGAAATTTGGGGGAAATTAGTTTTCGACAATCTGGAGACACTGGGGTAATGTCATCTCAAAGGGTTTAACTGAGAAAAAAATAATTTAGTCAATAATTGTAGAACAGTTAAACTGCATGTAATGGAAATCTTGGGTAATTACGGTATCTTGCAGATTTAATACTGTCTATTACGAATTATCATCAATGCCGTGAAAAGGAGATCGATAAAAAGACAAGTAGGCAGCCAGGTTCTTTAAAGTAAAGTTTTATTTTTGCCCTTTCGAGAGAGTAGGACGCTCAGCGTAATTATTGGTAGTTACAGTAGGGCCAGGCCAAGAGAAAAGTGACCGTTCTTTTAGTCAGAACCAAGATAACATCAGTTGTCAGATATCGCCAAAGGTTACAATGTTTGGCATGTATATGTTATTTGGCCAAAATATGCGTGCAATATTTTTTCTTCTGAGAGAGAGATTTTGTACTTAGCATATTAACAAGATAATCGCTAATTGGCGACAAAAGAGTTTAAACTTTGATATTGGAATTTGAAAAAGCAAAGGAATTTTGTGGGATAGGCTTTGGGGCTCATGAGGCGATCTAAACTTTGCGAATGGATACCATATAAGGAGCGGCAGCATGAGAAGGAGATATATTGGAATATGTACGACGCGCAAAACATCTTATGCAGCATTTTTATTGTAGAGCAGCTGGAATAAGAAAACCACATTCGGTTTTCATGACCATATAAGGTATGGAATGAATGAAATACATGTGCCGGCATTTCGGTGACCGTTATATTAAGGGGGGGCGTATCAATATTACTAGAATGAGAAAAGGGGCGATATATTTATAACTTCAACTGTAATGTAGATCCTGTTGTGATCATGATTTTTTTAGTTACTTTAAAAGAAAGGAATTTTTTTTTTTTTTTTTTTTTTTTTTTTTTTTTTTTTTTTTTTTTAATGGAGGACAAGATAAGTTTATCAATTTGTTACCTAACATCGTCATATTCAATGATATATGATATATTGATATCATATATCTCCCCCGCTGGTTTGGGTTTGAAAAAATTTTGGACCCGGTACGAAAATGTCTCTCTCAGAATTACATACAAAAGTGTAGGATTATGCTGGTTAAATATAATGAATTGATTACATATATATTTGAATTTATGCAGTTATACATTATGTCGACATATGATTATACATCCTCAGAGTCTCTCTTTCTTTTTTTTTTTTTTTTTTTTAAAATGGAGGACAAGATAGGCCTTATTTGTGCTTTTTCTAGCACTTTGCACACAACAAGACATTCTTTCTGTTTTTTTTTTTTTTCTAGGTATACCATATATTGTTCCTTTATAAAGGTTATCTTTTTTTTTCTAATCAAAGATAAGGCGCCAAATGCAAGGAAGATGTTTAATATGTAAAATAGTCATGAAGTTCGTACCATCAATTGTTTATAATATATATGTTTATGAAGAATGTTAGCTATAGGTCACGAATAATATAAAAACATAGGTTATGGATAAAATGAAATCTCGAATAAAATATGAAGAATATGCAATATATAATAAAAGTATGAATTATGTGGTACAAATATGAAAATCTATACTAAAAGAATGCGAAATGGATAGTAAAAATATGAAATGGAGGTTGCAACCATGTAAGTGTATCATAATAATATGAAAAATAATGAAATGTTATGGATGAAGTGTATTTTGTGACAAATGAGTATGTTTAAAAAAAATAAGAAAAAAAACAAAAATTCGTGTATCCACACAGGACAAGCAAAAAAAAGGAAAGCGACACGCGATCCATAAAAAAGGTGCTGCCCTAAATCTTGTCAAATGACAAGGTGATGGCATCGGCTTATGGCCTAGCCCTATGGGAAGTGGGAATATTGGCGAGAGCCCACATTACATGGACCCTCTGCTCCTCCCGAAATCTTTTGCTTTCTCAGAGGAGCGCACGTCGCATTGCATAGAAAAACAGGGAGTTTAGGTAAAATTGGTGTGAACTGCACCAATCCGAAATTTTGTTTCTCACCACAATGAAGTTACAGGTCCTTTGGGCGACTTTTGAGCGGGCCTTCACTTCGAAGGGGCATAATTAAAAATAAAAAAAATAAAACTCTGATACATATGGTATTTATATATATCTGAAAGGGAATGTCAATCCTAGAGTAGTGAGAAACAGCTTTGTCATAATCGGTTAGAGATTTATTGTGCATCATGATTATGTTTGATATGACTAAAATTTAATGTATGTGCAATGTGATATGTTATTTTTATTATTACTATTATTATTATTATTATGTATGAACAATAAAACTACTGAAAGGGAAAAGTAACAATCTTGGCGACAACCCAGCAAATAAGAGACAACTGTTATGTGGAAGCCCCCTGTGATGGAGAACCTGGACCAGCCATGAACTCCCTCAAAGGAAACTCCAACACAACATGTGTATCAGTGTGATGTACTGCATTTACTGTAAATCTATGTTAACCTAATATTGTGATGGGCTGTGTTAAAAACGAGATCTTAGGTTGTATTTTATGGAGCTGTTTCCTGGGTGACTTATATTTTCCTCATGACGCACAAATAAATGATCATTTCTAGGGGGGCTATAATTAGCCTGTCAATGTGTACTCTGAATGCAGATTCATCGGGCGAGTGTAAACGCTTAATGGAAACAGAAACTGGCGAATATTTATGTACCACAATAAAAGGTCCGGTGTATTTTGGTTTAAATTTATCCACGGATTTGAGGTACACTATATCCTTTTCTAAGATTACTCTTAGTTTCGCTCGTTTCTGGAAGTGTTGATTTCTCTTTTCTTGTGAGTTTTTGATGTTAGTGTATGCTTTTTTGTAAATTGAGTTCAAATCATTTAGTAACTGGTAAGTTTCTATGCCCTTATCAAGGATTGGCTGATTAATAGTTTGATCAAAAGTATCAAATAATAAAGATAGTTCTCTTCCAAAGTGTAATAAGTTCGGGGAATATTTAGTGGAAGAATGTGTGGAACCATTGTATAGTGATTTATGTATACGTAATGCATTTTCAAAAGAATGGCCTTCTTCAAGTAAAGTGGTAATTGAATATTTTATTGATTTATTTACTCTCTCTGAAATTGCATTACTTTGGGGGTGACCTACTGATGAATGGAGTATTTTTATGCCCAATGTATCGTTGAATCTGTTGTACATGTCAGAAGTCAGTTGCTTACCTAAATCGCTGAGAACAGTGGCAGGTCTGCCAAAGGTAGTTATGTAATCAAATAAACATTTAGCAATTTTGTCAGTTGTTGTTGTATGCAAAGCAAATAGTTCGAGGTGCCGTGAAAAATGATCTGTTACCGTTAAAACTGATTGTCCGTTTTTAAATGGTCCTAGTAAGTCAATCCCAATGGTATGTCCTGGATGGGTTGGTGTGTAAGTGGGCTGAAGTGGAGCAGGTGGTGTTATGTGATGTTTTGTTTGAATACACTTAGTACAAGATGCTACAAAATTTAACGTGTCGGTATACATTCCTTTCCAAAAATATCTAGCTATTACAAATGCATATGTTTTAGTTAACCCAAAGTGTGACAGATGACAAATTGTTAAAACTTTAGCCTTAAGTGAGTCTGGTACAATAATATGGTACGAAAATGTGTTATTGTATACGTTTTCTTTTTTTGTCATGAGAACCTTACTGCTAGGATGGATGAAGTACATCGGAAATTTTTTTGATGATCCATTTCTTAAAATATCATTGTAAACTTCGGCCAATTTTGGGTCCTTTCTTTGCTCACTGACAAATGTGTCGTTTGATATTTCAAGTAATGGATCCTTGTTTGTATCTCTGCCTGAAATTAAATAATTTACTGAGTTGGGTTTGTTGTTATTGGATTCTTCGATATTGTATGAAATATCATTATCTACAATTGGTAAAGCATGAGGGTCATTAAGGAGTTCAGGATTTGATTTAAGATCTTGGGTATTGTTTTCAAATGTACACCTTGATAGATAATCAGCAAGTACATTGGATGATCCCGGTACATGTTCGAAGGAAAAGGTGTATTCAGAAAGTTCAGTTAACCAACGTGTAGTTAAATCCGCAGGGTTACATGTATTCTTGTATTTTTTTTAAAGGAGCACTATCTGACAAAATTACAAATTTCCTGTTGTATAAATAGTACTTAAATGCGATTACTGATTTATAAATGGCCATTAATTCAAGTTTTAAAGCTGGGTAACGTTTTTCTGCATGTTTAAGAGATTTAGAAAAATATGCAATAGGAAGTAATTGTCCTTCATGTTCCTGTAATAATGCACCAGCTATCGCTACCTTAGATGCGTCAGTGTTAACGTAAAAGATTTTTGACCAATCTGGTAAGCGAACCATAGGTGAACTAAAGAACACTTGTTGCATTTTTTTGAATAATTCTTGGTGTTTTTGTGTCCATTTAAATGTAGCTTTAGGAGTGGTCAAATCAATGAGAGGTTGAATAATTTCCGAAAATGATGGCACCAATGATTTATAAAATGTTACTAAACCAATAAATTTTTTTAATTGTCTTTTAGTTTTTGGTGTGGGAAACGAGTTAATTTTAACAATGTTTGCATGAATAGGTGCAATAGAGTGGTTTTCAATATGGAACCCTAAGTAGTCAACTGCTGATGTATGAAATGTACATTTGTTTGGAGTCAATGTTAAATTATACTTAGTTAAGATTTTAAGTATTTTATCTAACTTTGAACAAGTTTCCTCAAATGAGTTTGACCCAAATATTAGATCATCTTGATATGAATATGAATATACTCCATCAATTTGCAATTCATCAATTAAAGAATCCATTAAATGTTGAAAGAATCCACTTGATGACTTTAGACCAAATACTAGGCGTTTATATTTAAAAGTCCCATAGATACATGTAAAGGTTAGTGGGTCTTGAAATTGTTCCGGAAGGTCTATTTGATGATACGCCATTTTGAAGTCTAGTGAAGTGAAAAATTTGTATGCGGATAAATTTGAAATTATGGTTTGTATTTTTGGTAGGGGGTATGATGAGCCTTGTAACACGGAATTTAACATACGTAAGTCTAGAGCGAGTCTGTATTTCTGTTTTCCAGACAGATCAGTCTTCTTTTTTACAAGCAAAATGGGACATGCCCACTCAGAACAATTTCGTTCTATAATATCTGCTTCAAGAAGTTGATGAATTTGCTCTTTCATTTCGTTGTGTAATGCTTGTGGGAGGGGAAAAGGTAATGTTTTTATGGGATAGTCATTTATAAACTTTAAATTTGGAACTACCTTGTCTGTGTGGCCTAGTGTCTTTATGGACTTGGAAAATGATGCATAATTATCAAGCAATAATTTTCCTAACCTTTTTGCATTCTCTTCCTGTAAATGATTTAAATTAAAGTCACTAATTTTTAGTTCTTCTTTACGTTGATTTAATGTTTCATTTGATGCCTGAATATAATTACAAATGTAATCCTTTAAGTTATCCTGAGATTTAAGATTAAAATTCGAAACATTTTCACATGAATTCATAATTTGATGAAAATTTGTGTTTTGTGACGGGTCCATAATGTCCATTGTTTCAAATAAAGTTCCTATTCGTGCATTTTTGTTTATGTGTACAGTTTTAGTAGATGAATTTTGTATAAAAACATAAAACTGGAATTTTTGTGGGGATCTAGTTGTGTTTTGAGTTCCTTCCATGTCTGATTCATAACTTTGACCACCTACAATACTATCGTAAGAAATTATATTCTTTTTTGTTTCACATTGAAAATAGTAATGTTTTCTTGGGTCAATTGAATCAGTTTTTATGGAGATCCACCTCTTTTCCTGTGGTTCTAGTTTAAGTTTATTCTCCAATCGAATTTCTTTTGGGAATTTTTCCGATTGATGTATTTCATGTGTTTCAAGATGATGTGTTTCATTCTCACATAAGGCAGAATCAAGTAGTGGTATGCTAAATTCATTTGTTGACATTTTATTCTTATGAATATCTATCACAATTCTATTTTTGTGAATAAAATCAAAGCCTAAAATTCCCTGGAAGTTAGCGGAATTCGATATGTCAACAATGTAGAAATTATGCGAGAATGACTTTTGGTGTATGCGAATAGAAGTTTTAATGCATGCAGTGAACTGAACATCTGAATTAACTGTTTTAATAGTGACGCCTGTTCCTAATCTTTTATATTTTAGTTTGTCTTCAATTTTTTTAAACAAATCTTGTGATATAATTGAAATGGATGAACCAGTATCGAGCAAAAAGTTAGTTTTATGTCTTGCAATGGAGGCCTTTATGAGGGGGGAGTGTTGGGGATGAATTATTTACATTGCAAATAACTGCAACTTTGTCATCACATATGTTAACAGTTTGTGAAGCTACTTCATTATTGTTTTTGACTGTTTGTGATGCAGAATTTTTGGACAATTTAACTTCACATTTTGTTTGCGAAGCAACGGATTTAACCCTTCTGTCTGGACCGAGTGTAGGCAGTGTTGGGTCATGAGTCCATGGAAATTCGTCTGAAGTTGCTGATGTGTTAGACTTCTTTTGAGATGTAAAGCCATCAGCTGAAGTACATCTCATTAGTAGTTTAAATTACCATTTCTGTTATCATTTCTTCTATAGTTATTGTCGTATTTATAACTATGTTTATTTCTATTTGAATTTGCTCTACGCCATTTAAAACAATGTTTTGCTGTGTGGCCACGCTTCGCACATAGCTGGCAAGCGGGTGGTGATGTAGATTTATTTTTACGTGTGTTATGTTTAGGTGAAACAGTATGCTTCCTTTTAAAGTCCTTGTTCGCATACTGTTCACGCTGTTTTGAATTTTGTGGGGTTATACTGTGAATTGCGTCTATGTTTTGTTCATTTGGAATGCTTGTTAGTGTTAATGCATTGACTCTTTCAGTTAAAATTTTTAACTGATTAGCAATATAGTCTGCTACAGGATTTGTTGTGTTACATGTTTGTAGCACATTCTCATTTTGCATTATATCCTGCAACATTTGTGCCCTGTCAACAGCAGCGTCATAATCGAGAATGTTTTCCTCTTGTAATTTAATTCTCAGTGGGGGTGGGATGCACGAGATTAGTTTTGTGTATTTAATATTGTCTAAGGCTTCTTTATCTTTTATGTTATCATGTACTCGAGTAGTTAGAATATTTATTCGGTGTGCAAGGTTTCTAATCGTTTCTTGAGGCAGCATTATTAAATTGTTAAATTCCACGAGCGCTGTTGTTTTACTAGGGGGGGGCAAAGAATTTTTTGAATTCTTTTTCTACAAATTTTAATTTGTCAGCTTTATAAATAGATGGGTTCTGAGTAAAGAAAGTAAGCGCAGGTCCGGATAATTTACTACCTAGAAACTGGATGGTGTCCTGATCTTTCCATCCGTGTGCTTTGGCTAATGTTTTGATTTGGTTGAAGAAAAAGTCAACCAAATTAGCATCGCCATCAAAAGTGATGGTTTTGAAAGTAATCTTAGAATTAGCCATATCAGTTAAATATGTAGCTGATCTAATGCAACAAATACTAAAAAAAGGTTTAAAACTATTTGTAAATGTTAATTGGTAGGTGTAGGGCTACTATTTAATTGCACACGTATTCCTTTGACTAAATTCTAAAGATTTCAAAGGTACTCACAATCATTTAAAGTCAAATAAAATAATAATAATAACACAAAATATCACTTAAATAATAAAAATAGATACCATAATAAAAATTGTTAAAGCACTTAGTTAAAAATATCTAGCTCGTAAATGAGATAGTATTATAAATGTCTTACTCTTACATTTTTTTTTTATCTATTACTGAAAACATCTATTTGTTCTCTCATGACTCTGAACAAAATATCACTTTGAAAATTACTTACTTTGTATCAAAAAAAAATTTTATGAAAAAATCACCTTTTTTTTTAGATTAAAGAGTAAGAAAATGTATGTATGCATAATAAAAATATAAAGGGTGGGTGTATCAGTCACAAAATGTTTCAATAATCACAGTCAATTGATGGGAGAGCATTATATGATTATAATAGTTTATTAAATATAATATAATCCACATTAGAATAAGAGCATTAGTAGCCAATATTACTAAATTCTCTGAAATGCAGAGCCAACAAAAACGTATTCCTTGGTACAGAGTCATGAAATCACGATATTAACAGTCAAAATTTTACATGTGCTCTGTCTGATTGCAGAGTCAAGACTAAAAAACCCCCTTTTGGTGAAATATAACTAGAAAGCATAGAGATAAAATTAAAATGATCATAAATTTAAAAATATATCATTAATTTGACATAAAATAATTAAGAACTCGATAAATCTCTAATAATGATTTTAAAAAATACTCAAGTTGACAACTTATCAATAAATAAAACATTAATTTTCATATAAAATAATTATAAGACCAATAAATCTCTTTAAATGAATTTAAATTAAATTAAGCTGTCAACTTGTTAAGAAATAAACATTAATTTAATAATAAATCAATATTAAGCATTTTTAAATCATTATTTTAGTCATAAATATTAATCAAGATTTTTATTTTGACAGTGATTGAATTTCTCAAGGCCAAATCCATTAATATCAATAATTTTGAAATATCAATAATTTTTATTTGACAGTAATTAACCTGTCAAGGTCAAATACATTACTGTCAATAAATTTATTTCTTTATTTAAGGCTTACGCCTAAACATCCTCCGCCTCCATGAACGGAGTTCATTAAATTAAAAATTTAACTTACCAGTTTTCTTAATCAAATATTGATTAATCAGATATTACAATAATAATATAAAAACATGTTACCTGAATTTTTTTTTTTTTTTTTTTTTTTTTTTTTTTTTTTTAGAATTTAAACAAAATAAAACAACTTCAATACGAATTCTAACAATTCTAAGTCCTCAGGCGTTAAAAGTTGTATAACTAAAATAGAGAAAGAAAAATTAATATACATTATAATCACAAAATTAAACATACAAAAGAAAATAATAAATCAAACACAATCATTTTCTATTGGTAAAAGAGAGAGTTTTTGTATGGGGCGTTTCAGTTCCCCGTGCAAAGTTTTCAGTTTAACAACCCGAACATGACTATCTTCCCCAGGAAAAAGTTCAATTATTCGGCCCAATTTCCACCTTAATGGGGGCTGGTTTTCTTCCTTTATTAGTACTAAGTCATTGATTTTTAAGTTCGGGTTACTCTTCAACCACTTTGTTCGTTGTTGCAATTGTGAGAGGTAGTCTGAAGACCATCTTTTCCAAAAGCTCTGGAAAATCTTTTGCGGCATTTTCCAACGTTCCAAGGGAGTAACATATGTAGAGGAGATGTCAGGTTCAGGCAAGGATGTCATTGGGGCTCCTATAATGAAGTGTCCTGGTGTCAAAGCAGTGAAGTCATTGGGGTCAGAAGATTCAGCCACGAGCGGTCTTGAATTTAAACAAGATTCAATTTGTGCAATCAATGTTAAGAACTCTTCATAAGTCAAAATTTGTTCACCAATTGTTCTTTTTAAATGATTTTTCATTTGTTTTATTCCCGCTTCCCAAAGGCCTCCAAAGTGAGGGTCAGAAGGTGGATTAAATTTCCATAATATCATTTCGTCAGTCAGATATTTGTGAAAATTTTCATCAGAAACAATTCGAGCCATCATTTTCTTCATTTCTCGGTCAGCTCCTACAAAATTTGTACCTCTGTCTGAATATATTTCTTGAGGCTTTCCACGTCGAGCTACAAACCTTTTCAGCGAGGCTAAAAATGTTTCAGTGGTAAGATCTGTGACAATTTCAAGATGGATAGCCTTTGTTGCAAAACAAATGTAAAGGCAAATATAATGCTTAAAGGGTTTCACACCACGCCCCTTACGAGGTTTGATCAAAAAAGGGCCAGCTAAATCCACTCCTACTTTCGAAAAAACTCGAGCTTGTGTTACACGTGATGATGGAAGATTTCACATTATTTGAGATGAAAGGTGTGGCATATTTCGGAAGCATTTAATACATTTCCTTATTTCTCTTTTTACAGCTTCTTTAGCATTAACTATCTAGAAATTTTGACGAATGGCCGAAATTGTTAACTGAGTACCACTATGAAGATGTTTTTCATGAAAGTATTTTATGATCAAATCTGTAACATGATGTCTTTTAGGTATAAGAATTTGGTGCTTTTGGTAGTCAGAGAGGTTTGCATTTTTTAACCTACCTCCTACACGAAGAATACCGTTTTCGTCAAGAAAAGGGTGTAAAGGAAGTAATTTACTTTTAGAATTTAGGTTCCCTTTTGAATTTAGCATTTTCAGTTCTTCTCCGAATTCATGGCGTTGAATCAATTTCACAATAGCGTTTGTTGCCCCTTCAAGTTCTTGAACATTTAAGAAACCACTGATTTTTTCAGATGGACATCTACAGTTTTTAATAAATCTGAGACACCAAGCCGTAATTCGTCTCAATTTGGTCCAGGATGAAAATTTATACAAAAGTTCAAATTCAGGAATATTTTGGGATACAGAACAAACAAGCGTTTTACGTTTTTCCTGCAGGACCTCTTCATCAGACAGATTTATTGAAATTTCATGCGTAAATATTGGTAAAGAATTTTCCTTCAACCAGCTGGGACCATTTAACCACACAGAGTTATTAATCAATTCAGATGCAGAACAACCACGAGAGAGAACATCTGCAGGATTTTCTTTTCCCTTACAAAATTTCCATTGCACAGGAGCAACAAGTTCTTGAATTTCACGTACGCGATTTGCGACAAAGGGTTTCCATTTACTGGCACTGCCTTTTATCCAGTACAAAACAATTTGTGAGTCGCAAAGACAAAATATATTTTCATTATCAATTTCAAGTATCCCCCTTAAATAATTTGCTAATCTACCAGCTGTAAGTGCTCCAAGCAGTTCAAGACGAGGTAACGTAACTTTTTTTAGAGGTGCCACTCTAGATTTTGCAATAACAAATGTAGTTTCACAAGAAAGGGGATCACGAATATAGGCTACTGACCCATATCCTTTTATACTAGCATCAGGAAAAATAAAAAGCTGAGCAGTTTCAGGATTTAGCTTTACATTATTTACAAAATATTTTCTATGCATTTCAAAATTTACTAACTCCTTAACCTCATAAACCCATTTTCTGAAATTTTCACTTAAAGGATCTGGCAACATAGAATCCCAGTCCATTCCATGTTCCCAGATTTCTTGCATCAAAAACTTCATTCTTATTACAAAGGGAGAAATGAGTCCAAGAGGGTCATAAATTTTCGCCATGGTTTGTAAAACAAGACGCTTAGTGATAATTTGACTATCAAATTCTACCAAAAGTGGTTGTAAATCTAATTTTAATGTGTCACTTTCTGTCATCCATTTGATTCCTAATATCTTTGAAAGATTTTGTTCAAGGGTGTCTTCCTCAAAATTTATCCCATGTTCTTTCCATAAATTTTTTAATTCCATTGAATTGGTTTTGAATTTTCTTAATTTCATATTGGCCTCACTCAATATCTTCTCTGCACCTTTCGATAAAACAAAAGCTTCACTTACTGAATCTGCGCCATGGAACAAGTCATCAACATACAATGAAGTATTTAACATATTAACTATTTTCTCAAAAAGATCTTTATATCCCTCAATGTGATGTTTGATGGTTGCAGACAGGAGAAATGGTGAGGTTGTTACACCAAAAGTTACACGAGTCATGCGGAAGACCTTCAAGATGGGATTATTACTAGTGATATTATCAAACCACAAGAACCTCAAAAAATTTCTATCTTCATCTTCTATCTGAATTTGTAAAAATGCCTTCTCTATGTCTGCTGAGAAGGCAATCTTGTGAAGACGGAATCTTAAAATAATATCCAAAATATTGGGATTTAAATTGGGACCAGAAAATAAGCAATCATTTAAGGATTTTGCTCCTTTATCTTTAGATGACGCGTCATATACTATTCTTACTTTCGTTGTCAGTTTGTCTTCCCTTATTACTGGTCTGTGAGGCATATAATATGTGTTCACTTCATTTTTATCAAATTTACATTCTTCAATTATCCCCAAATCAGACTGCTCATTTAATATTTTCTTATATTCATTTAATAACCATTCATTTTTGCATAATTTCGATTTTAATCCCCAAAGTCTCTGTTTAGCTACATCAAAATTGGATTCCAATTCATTTTTGTTTACCTTCCACAAAAGTTTCGTTTCATATCTTCCATTAACAAAATTTAAATTATCTTTAAATAAATCCATTGCATCTAAATCCTTTTGTGAAAATAGTTCATTTTTACTATCAGAAATACCCAATGGTTCTAGATCCCAAAACCTTTGCAAATCAAAATTTTCCCTTTCATTCACCGATACATGATGAGCGTTAATTGTTTTGTTGCTTTCAGAGTTAATTTTTCCCACTATTGTGTAACCAAAAAGTGTATTAGCTACATATAAATGCTCATTAATTTCTTCTACGATGCCTTTCTGCACATTCCAAAAATAATCAGCTCCAAGAAGGACTTGCACTGCTGATTCCTGGGGGGTAGGATCTGCTAATTTCCATCCCTTTCTCTCGACATATTTCGTAATTAAAGGATCAGAATTTGGAACCTTCAAAGTTGTTGCGCTTATTAAATCCGTAGCTAATACCTCAACATTTATGAAACGGCGATAATTCAATTTACTTCTTAATTTAATTTTGAAAACATCATATTCTTCTTCCCGACCTTGATCAATACCAAAGGCAAATACAGTTAAATGTTCCTTTCGTTTAAACAGGCAAATTTAATTCACGAGCTAATGTTTTTGTTATGAAGCTTTTCTCGCTTGCAGAATCAAGCAATAAACGAACTAATTTTGATTTCGAGTTACGTTGAGCAGTTACACAACATGTTTGCAATAAAACAGCATGATTAGAATTTTTTAAATTACAATGAGAATTAGATACAATTGTTTGATTTTCGGATATTTCTGGTTTCAATTTTTTCTTAAAACAAAATAATTTGTTATGTTCAGTGCTTTTACAATTTATACATGGCTGCAATTTTACGCGGCACTGCGAAGATAAATGGGATTTGAAAAAACACCGATAGCATCTACCTTCTTTTTTTAACATTAATCTTTTCTTTTCATCAGCTAAATTTTTACACTCAGACGATAAATGTTCATTACTCTTACAGAAAACTCAAAAAACTTTAATATTAGCATTTAAAGTATTAGCATGTTGATATTTATTTGATTGTTTTCTTTCACGATATTCAGTTTTATTTTTATATACAAACGAAGAAGTTGTATCAGTTTTAGAACTAGTCATAAGCAAAGCTTTTTCTCTGCATTCAATTTCTGCTTTAAGAAAGGCAATTAGATCTGTTACATCAAGGTCTTTACTAGTATCACATCTTCTGTGATATTCAATTACAAGTTCATGGGGTAATAACTTAATCAAAACAGGATTTAATAAATGCCCATAGGAACTAGATGTTACTCCTAAATTTCTTAAACTTCTTATGTTTATTTCACAAACGTCATGCAATCTTCTTAACGCATTTAAATTTGAGCAATTTTTCACGGGTTCCATGTTTAACAAATTAGACATATGCTTATTTATAATTACATCAACTTTACCAAATCGGTCCTTTAATAAATCAATACAGGTATCATAATTTTGTTCTGTCAATGGAAATCCTTCTACCTCATTGTATGCACGATTACATAACAAAGATTTTAAATATGCAAATTTCTCTATCTTTGACAGTGATTTATTCTGGTGTATCGATGTTTCAAAACAATTAAAAAATTCTACCCATTCTTCGATTTCACCAGAAAATTTTGGAACATTTAATTTGGGTAATTTCATGGCCGAATAAGAACTTGCTTCTGTTCCACTGACAGAACTATTCAATGCATTCACAGAACTACCTGATATCATAGTAGAAATATTGCCTTTATTGCATTTACTTAATCTATTTTTAATTTTAAATTTAGCACTTATCAACTGATCATTATACTTTTCACTGCTAGCAATATCCCTTTCATATTCTTTTAAGTCTGATATTTGAGCTTCAATTTCATGATTTAATTTTTGAAATGCAGATTCTTTTAAAGACAATGTTTCATGAAGCTCTAATAATTCATCAGTTTTTGTATTATCGATGTCATCTGCTAATAACGTGTCTAATTTTGTTAATAATTTTGTAAAACTTGTTCGTTCAACAGAACGCTTTGCTTTAAGTTTTTCTAAATTTTCCATAACAATAATAAAATCTTAATTTCTAATTGAATAATAAAGCTTCTTACCTGTTTATTTCAGGTAATCCAAGTCAAGTGTTCATTCACAATAATCCAGTTACAAGGAGAAAACTATGTTCATGCACAATAATAGTCACAGTAGTCACACAATTTAGTCACTTTAACACTATTCAACACTATTCACTATTTAACATTGCCGGGTTGAGGCGCACCAAAATATTATGGGTGTATCAGTCACAAAATGTTTCAATAATCACAGTCAATTGATGGGAGAGCATTATATGATTATAATAGTTTATTAAATATAATATAATCCACATTAGAATAAGAGCATTAGTAGCCAATATTACTAAATTCTCTGAAATGCAGAGCCAACAAAAACGTATTCCTTGGTACAGAGTCATGAAATCACGATATTAACAGTCAAAATTTTACATGTGCTCTGTCTGATTGCAGAGTCAAGACTAAAAAACCCCCTTTTGGTGAAATATAACTAGAAAGCATAGAGATAAAATTAAAATGATCATAAATTTAAAAATATATCATTAATTTGACATAAAATAATTAAGAACTCGATAAATCTCTAATAATGATTTTAAAAAATACTCAAGTTGACAACTTATCAATAAATAAAACATTAATTTTCATATAAAATAATTATAAGACCAATAAATCTCTTTAAATGAATTTAAATTAAATTAAGCTGTCAACTTGTTAAGAAATAAACATTAATTTAATAATAAATCAATATTAAGCATTTTTAAATCATTATTTTAGTCATAAATATTAATCAAGATTTTTATTTTGACAGTGATTGAATTTCTCAAGGCCAAATCCATTAATATCAATAATTTTGAAATATCAAGAATTTTTATTTGACAGTAATTAACCTGTCAAGGTCAAATACATTACTGTCAATAAATTTATTTCTTTATTTAAGGCTTACGCCTAAACAAAGGGTATCTTATTAATGCTTGGATACAGGATTATAATTGAGATGTTTTAATACCGTAAGATAAAGTTTAATCAAATAAGTATTAAAAAAGAATTTTTTTTTTTTTTTTTTTTTTTTTTTTGAAATGCTCTGAACAAGAAAGTGTTATTTAAATAATCATGTATCCAAATAAAACAATAACAATAATAATTGCACAATTAAAATCACGGTGTCGTGGCATTATGTTGTTACAAGAAACTTTCACTATTTCTTATATATTATCCTGACTCTGAGTAGCTTAATCAAAGAGCACCAAATTAATTTTTTTTTGTGTGTATTTGTTATTATAACACTCCTGTCAACAGGGATCATATTTCACACTATTTTGTTGCATATTTCACATTGAAGACTTTATTTCTGAAGGCATTCTAGGAATAAGGATACCTAGCACACACTTGTTGAATAACGATATTTGCCACGCACTTTTTTTTCTATTTTAAGGCATTTTAATTTTGTTGTATTTGTATCACACCTTGTATTAGGATTTATTTTTATAGGCAGGCATATCACATATTAGACGTCATCTATTTATCAAAAACCTGCCGAAGACAACTATATATATATTTTTTTTTTTACTGGTATTATATGCATATTCACAAACAATTATGACGAGCACTGCAGCCGAAATTGAAAGAGAAAAAAAAAACTGCCGAAGACAACTACCTTTTTTTTTGCTGGTATTACATGCCTATTCACAAACAATTCTGATGAGCACTGCAGCCGAAATTGAAAAGAAAAAAAACTGCCGAAGACACTGAGTTGACCGCAGCAAGTCGAGATACGAACGCGATGATGAATGTTGACAGCGGACGGAGCCACGCAGGTCGATCAATCAGGAAGCTGTCGGGGAGCTATCAGGATGCTTTTGACACCACTTTTTTAGCTGGATACGGCCTGTTTGACTGTCATAGTGGGTGCGATGAGCTCTTTTGCCGTCTGCAACACCCTGCGACACACACAGACGAAGGAATAAGTCTCGAATCCTGCGATGCACAGACGGAGTAATAAATCTTGAGTTGTTCGAAAACACCGCATGCCATGCAGAGAAAATGCGAAACCGCTATAGACAGCAGCGATTTCTCCGGATTTTATGAGCGCCCATACTCCTCTAATCGGGTTAAGTACGGTCTTATAGCACCAAAGTTTGTAATGGAAATCTTGGGTAATTACGGTATCTTGCAGATTTAATACTGTCTATTACGAATTATCATCAATGCCGTGAAAAGGAGATCGATAAAAAGACAAGTAGGCAGCCAGGTTCTTTAAAGTAAAGTTTTATTTTTGCCCTTTCGAGAGAGTAGGACGCTCAGCGTAATTATTGGTAGTTACAGTAGGGCCAGGCCAAGAGAAAAGTGACCGTTCTTTTAGTCAGAACCAAGATAACATCAGTTGTCAGATATCGCCAAAGGTTACAATGTTTGGCATGTATATGATATTTGGCCAAAATATGCGTGCAATATTTTTTCTTCTGAGAGAGAGATTTTGTACTTAGCATATTAACAAGATAATCGCTAATTGGCGACAAAAGAGTTTAAACTTTGATATTGGAATTTGAAAAAGCAAAGGAATTTTGTGGGATAGGCTTTGGGGCTCATGAGGCGATCTAAACTTTGCGAATGGATACCATATAAGGAGCGGCAGCATGAGAAGGAGATATATTGGAATATGTACGACGCGCAAAACATCTTATGCAGCATTTTTATTGTAGAGCAGCTGGAATAAGAAAACCACATTCGGTTTTCATGACCATATAAGGTATGGAATGAATGAAATACATGTGCCGGCATTTCGGTGACCGTTATATTAAGGGGGGACGTATCAATATTACTAGAATGAGAAAAGGGGCGATATATTTATAACTTCAACTGTAATGTAGATCCTGTTGTGATCATGATTTTTTTAATTACTTTAAAAAAAAGGAATTTTTTTTTTTTTTTTTTTTTTTTTTTTTTTTTTAAATGGAGGACAAGAAAAGTTTATTAATTTGTTACCTAACATCGTCATATTCAATGATATATGATATATTGATATCATACTGCAATTGCATAAAGTAAGGATGATTTTTTTCGTCCTTTTTTTCTTTTACTGTTGCCCCATCTTAACCCTTTCCTACGCTTAGCACAACCATTGCAAAATATTAGAATGCCTGAAAGACACCGGATTTTACGTGCAAACGTATTTCAAAATAATAAAAAAATCTATTTGCCCCATGCATTATAAAAGGAAAATACTTGTTCCAAAATTCTGGTGTTATTACGCCATTTGGTATTCAAGAACACTGAAACACAATGGGTTAATGAAGAAAAAACAGTGAAATTCATATATTTTCTAATTATATTCACTGGCTCGCGTTTTCTACTAAGCGTAAAATATAGAATGAATTTTGCATAAACGGGTTTAGTGTTTATGATAAGCTAACGAATTGTAACAATATCTTTTTTTTAAATCGTCACATGAGCTGTTATTTGCCATGATAATGATTGACTGCTAAAATAAACAGTATATATAAATAGCAGTAGCGTATACAGAAAAAATAGTGTATTCTGATAAGAAACTTTTCTTTTTAGTTTTTTACTTATTAGCCAATACTTAATTCTTTAAAAATTTCTGGCGCTGAGAGTTTAATAAATCTTTTCATGCATGGAAAATAAGTTAAATTCCCCTTGTTTAACTCATTGAACTGTGATGAGAAAAAATAATGCAACAGCATAAACACAAGTCTCAATCCAATAAAATTTCTATAAAAGATCGACACTTTTTAAAGTCAGAATTATTCCAAAACTTTTATCCAAGATATTTAAGTGTCATATCTGCCACATTTGCTTTAAATCATTCACTCGCGATGTCATACAATGTAAATTTCTTTTGTGTGACTAATAAAAAGATGCCATAAAAAATGTTAAAGTGAAGTAAAATGAAAGTTGAGGGAAAATCAGTTTAGTTATATATATATATACATACGTATAAATATATACAGGGTGTTTCTAAATTCATGGTACAGACTTCAAGGGGTGATAGTACACATCAAGACAAAGAATATGGAATAGGAAATTAAGGGTCCCCAACGTCTTCCGAAGGAGATAGGGGCCATTAAAGTTTAGGGTCCAAAAATTCAAATGGTTATAAAAAACAGAAAAATTGTTCGATTAGTTTGCGGTTTTCACTAAAACTATTCTTTATGTCAGTATTGTCTCAAAAATAAATTATAAAGATAAATTTTAAAAAATACCGATAGAGGGCGTTTTAGACTTTGGAGTAACGAACAACTACTTTTTACCATTATTTTTTGCATCTCATTAATTTTTTTTTAGAAGCTTAGACATAAACTTAAATTTTGAGCTCAAAATCTAAATCGTTGGGAGTAAT
The DNA here is from genome assembly GCA_964019185.1 of Maratus speculifer. NCBI lineage: Eukaryota > Metazoa > Arthropoda > Arachnida > Araneae > Salticidae > Maratus > Maratus speculifer. The sequence goes on along the minus strand of CAXHSM010000980.1, from coordinate 40,030 downwards.
TAAGGAAACTGAACTGTGGAGGGAGGTTCAAATTTCAAATGATTATAAAAAACAGAAAAACTGGTCAATTGATTTGCGATTTTCACTAAAATTATTCTTTATGTTTGAAAATGCCGATAGAGGGCACTTTAGACTTTTGAGTAACGTACAACTATTTTTTACCGATATTTTTTGCATCTCATAAAATTTTTTTAGAAGCTTAGACATAAACTTAAATTTTGAGATGAAAATATTAATCGTTGGGAGTGGTTAAGTAGCGCAAACTGAACTGTGTTCGATGGGGGTGGGAAGGTTCAAATTTCAAATGATTATAAAAAACGGAAAAATTGGTCGATTCGTTTGCGGGTTTCGCTAAAACTATTCCTTATGTCAATATTTACTTGAAAATAAATTTTAAATATGTCTTTCAAAACAGCCGTCAGAGGGCGCCTTAAACTTTAGAGTAACCAATAATTATAATTAATTATTTTTTTTTTGTATCTAATTAAATGCTTGTAAAAGTTCAAACTTACATTTTGAGCTCAAAATCTGCATCGTTGTGACTAATTAAGTAGCGGGACGAACTGTATTCGACGGTTGGGGAGAGTAACATTTCAAATATTGAACACAGTTAGTTTGCGCTACTTAACCTTCCTATCGATTTAGAATTTGAGCTCAAAATTTAAGTCTAAGCTTTTACAAGCATTTAAAAACATGCAAAAAATAACAATGCAAAAAATAACGGTTAAGCATGCAAAAAAGCATGCAAAAGCATGCAAATAATCATGCAAAAAATAACGGTTAAAAATAGATGTTGGTTACTCTAAAGTTTAAAGCGCCCTCTAACGGAGTTTTTTTTTAATTTATCTTTAAAATTTATTTTAAAGGAAATATTGACATAAAGGATAGTTTTAGCGAAAATCGCAAACGAATCGACCAATTTTTCCGTTTTTTATAAACATTTGAAATTTGAACCTCCCCACCCCCATTGAACACAGCTCAGTTTGAGCTACTTAACCGCTCCCAACGATTTAGATTTTCAGCTCAAAATTTAAGTTTATTTCTAAGCTTCTAAAAAAATTTTATGAGATGCAAAAAACAACTGTAAAAAATAGTTGTACGTTATTCCAAAGTCTAAAGCGCCCTCTATCGGCATTTTTTTAAATTTCATCTTTCTATTTTATTTTCAAGTTAATACAGACATAAAGAACAATTTTAATGAAAATCGCAAATTAATTGACCAATTTTTCTATTTCTTATAATCATTTGAAATTTGAACCTTCCCCACACTTCAGTTTGCGCTACTTAACTACTCCCAATGATTTTGATTTTCAGCTCCAAATTTCAGTTTATGTCTAAGCTTCTAAAAAAATAATGAGATGCAAAAAATAATGGTAAAAAATAGTTGTTCGTTACTCCAAAGTCTAAAGCGACCTCTATCGGAATTTTTTGAAATTTTTCTTTATAATTTATTTTCAAGACAATACTGACATAAAGAATAGTTTTAGTGAAAACCGCAAACGAATCGACCAATTTTTCTGTTTTTTATAATTATTTGAATTTTTTGACTCTAAACTTTAATGGTGCCTATCTCCTTTGGAAAACGTTTGGGACCCTTGATGTCCCATTTAATATTGTTTGTCTTGATATGTACTATCACCCCTTAAAGTTTGTACCATGAATTTAGAAACACCCTGTATATATATATATATATATATATATATATATATATATATATATATATATATATATACATATATATATATTATATATATATACTAGCTGATCAGCCCGGCGTTGCACGGTTCCGAAATAATAATATTAAAGGAAAATGAAATTTGTGATTTTTTCTCTAACTCGAAATATGTGAAATTAAGTTGTCTTAACCCTTTAACGTTCATTGGTTTCTCCACGAAACCACAAAATTTTTAATTCCATTATGCAACATCGACACCAGAAATTTAGCTTAAAAAAATCCGTTTTATTATGTGTGTGAAAAATCACTTTTTCCTTTTTACAAATATATTTGTTTGCAATTATCGGTGCCATTCGTTTATTTCAACATCTTAGCAATGAAAATGCTCTGATTGTTAAAGGGTTAAATACACGGCCACTGACTGTGTGAGAAATGATTATAAAAAATGCAAAAAATAATATTTAGCGGTAAAAATGTTCAAAAGGACTGCAATATGAAACGGTAGAGGAACTACTCAAGTAATAATTAGAATTTTGAAAATCTCAATGTCAGATACATCAGGAGGGACTTTGGGGTACTTCCAAGAAAGTTTTGAGCCTCGTAAATGTCGTACTAAACGCATTGTCTGTGTGCATGTATGTTTTTATGCGATAGCTAGCAAAATCTACGGCACTTTCATTTATACATTAATTGAAGTGTGATTAGCGTTGAAAAAATTTGCTAAAAATTCAAAAATCACTGCAAGAATGCCGAATAAACTTTATTGAAAAGAGAAGAAAAAATTACTATATTAAAAGAAAAGAATGAAACCGTATTTCTTTCATTAATATGGAAAAATCGCCTCGAAACATAAATAGAGCGCTAAAAATCGCGTAAAAAAATTAAATTAAAAAATTATAATCAAAATTCAAAAATCGGATTTCGAGGTGCTAAACTACATGTATAGAGGTACCTTCTCTCCAAATTATGTAACTCTACATGCAGTGGTCTCTTCAGAACAGCGCTGACAGACAAACATACTTGTCATATATATATATATATATATATATATATATATATGTATATATATATATATGTATATATATATATATACAGTGTCTCACAAAAGTGATGGGACACTTGTGCTTTATAAAAAGAAACTGCAATAAAATAAATAAACAAACGTGTGCAAAAATTTTTTGAGTGTGTTTCATATTTAAAGTTAGTAACAATTATTACATAACATACATTTTGTCAAAATAATAAAATATTAATTTAGTAAAAATACAATTGTTCAGAACGGAGCAAAAAATGGCTCACATAAGTGATGGGACACTTACTTTTCCATCAAATGTTTATCCAAAAATTTTACTTTTTAAAAGGTTTTAATATTTTATTTTAAACTTCTGAAAGTTTATTGCTGAGTGATTTGAAAACTTAAAACCTGAAACTCCTTTCATATGTCAGATATTAGAAACGCACTTTGCGGCTGAATAAATATGCGAAGAAAATATATATCGAAGGGTGCAAAAATCTAGGCGCCAGCAAGCAGTTTCACACCGCAAAATTAATTTCGTTTAGTTTCGTCTAATATTTCGTGTAAAATTCCTGCTAGAATGCTATTAAATTTTCAGCGAAAAAAACTTTAAAATTTTAATGGTGAGAGACTACCCTCTGGCGCCTAGATTTTTGCACTCCTGTAACATATCTATCAAATTTTTCGTTATATCGCCACTATCGATATAACGATAGTCTAAATTAATATATTTTATAACAATATATAAATACAGCTGTCAGCCAACATTTATTTCTCTATATAATACCCATTTTTATTTCAAAACACAGTTTGCAAAATGTATTTTTTTGATACTGGTTTCACGTAAAAAATTTTGCTTTTTATGAGATTCGTGCATTTTTTATACACTAGTATTTTAAGAAAAATACTTGTGCAGAAAAAAACAAAACTAGTTGGATGTGCCAATCCCAAAACTTTCTTCTATCTCATACATACATTTTGATATTAAAAAAAATAGTTACTCATTTTAATGCTTTAATAATTTTAATTCAATACCTTACCAACTTTGATTTTCATCTTAAATTTCTGCTTCAATCAATTAATCGGAGTAAAAACGAATTTCCGTCTCTGCACGAGCCGATGGACAATAGAATGATAAGCAGATTTTTTTTTTTTTTCAAATTCAGGGAGACCAACTTGCCTTACCAAAAAATAATCACATACAAAATGTTTAATTCAGTTCTAGAACTAACTTCATACACTTTTATGTGGCGCAATATTGAAAATGGCATAAAATTCGGTATAAGAGCGCCCCCTTCCGGTGGATTTTTTCAGATTCAGGGCGATCCAACTAGCCATAGCCGTACACTTACGCAAAAAATTTCGTTCAGTTCGATGCATAACTTCATGTATTTTTGGTCGGTACAATATTGAAAATGGCACAAAAATCACGAATGCAGCGCCCCCTTCCGACGGATTTTTTTCAAATTCTGGGAGGACCAACTAGCCATAGTCATACACATACACAAAAAATTTGGTTCAATTCGATGCATAACTTCATATACTTTTGGTCGGTACAATATTGAAAATGGCACAAAAATGGCGATTGCAGCGCCCCCTTCTGGTGGATTTTTTTTAAATTCATGGAGGACCAACTAGCCATAGTCATACACATACACAAAAAAATTGGTTCAATTCGATGCATAACTTCATATACTTTTGGTCGGTACAATATTGAAAATGGCACAAAAATCGCGATTGCAACGCCCCCTTCCGGCAGATTTTTTTCAAATTCATGGAGGACCAACTAGCCATAGTCATACACATACGCAAAAAATTTGGTTCAATTCGATGCCTAACTTCATATACTTTTGGTAGGTACAATATTGAAAATGGCACAAAAATCGCGATTGCAGCGCCCCCTTCCGGCGGATTTTTTTCAAATTCAGGGAGGACCAACTAGCCATAACTATCCACTTACACAAAAAAATTGGTTCAATTCGATGCATAACTTCATATACTTTTGGTCGGTACAATATTGAAAATGGTACAAACATCGCGATTGCAGCGCCCCCTTCCGGCGGAATATTTCAAAACTGAAGGAGGACCTGCTTGCCACAGCCAAAAACATTCACAAAAAATTTGGTTCAATTCTATGCATAACTTCATACACTTTTTGATGGTAGAATGGCGACATACAGACACACAGACACACACACGGACACACACACAGACAGACACACACACAGACACACGGACAGACAGACATTTTGTAAAAACATGTTTTTTGGAATCTCTGACCCCTAAAACGTGTAAATCCGTCGAAAACTGGAAGTCGAAAAAAATTTCGATTACAATATTTTCTTCTATTGAAGATGGAAGAAAGTAAAAAAGAAAAAGTAAACATACCGGGAAATAATATAAAACTAAAAAAGTAAATCATTTGCAAAATTTAAAAGAAAAAAAGGAGAAATTAGGCGATGTAATCATGAAGACCAAGTTATTGCTCGATGTAGCTTGGAAGTATGCGACATAAACAGGGATGAATGTAATATTCTGTACCATTTAAGCTTTGTGTGTATATAGCAATTACTACTTATTTATACATGGTTATTGATTTTAATTTATTCGTCATTTTCATTCATATTTATACTTTGAGCGTGTTCTGTTCCTACCATCGAAATCTTAATCCAGAAGACACGAATTTTGATGTCACCACTAATCGTACGATTTCTGTCTAGTGTTGGAACTCACATGGACAAATTCTGAATATCAATTTTCTTTTATTTTACACAATAAAACGATAATAACTATTTAAACATACTGCTGAGAATTTGAAACCCCTAAATAAATGATAAGCAGATGCAGCAACAACGAGGCATTCTGCAACGGTAAATTTTAAAATTTATTTTTGCCTTAGAATTAATCAATTTCGCTAAGAGGCGAAATTGACGGGACATTCCGCTAGAAAGGACAAATTCTAATTTTGCACAATTTGGTGTGATTTTTAGGAACACAATTACTTCTTCTTTAAAAAGAATACACCAGTAAATAATTATAACATTTAGCTAACAAATGTTTTTAAAAAAAGACTAAATTTAAATCGAACTTTCGGATGTTCTAGAGAAAACTTTCGCGTTGAAAATGCATCGATATATATATATGTTCATAAATAACAAGACAATAGGTTATCTCCTGTCTCTAGGTGCATACTTACGATTGCAATGTCTCATAAAAAAGGTGCAAAATTTGACGAGATACGTTGCAACTCTGTGGGAGAGGGGGAGTGATAGACTATGAGTAAATACAAAAATTTAAAATTTACGCGACTCCCGATATTTTTATCCAAATAAGAAAATTTTCCTCATTCATTCCTTAATTACACACAAACACAAAAAACCTATCAATATCTAAAAATCTCACAGAGATATTAAAACTCAAAATTCACCGAAATTCGTGAATTACATCACTTAACCCTGCTACCGAGCGTCGAGTTCTTGACACAATTTCATTGCAAGATAGAGATCATCCACAAAATATCCGTTATTAAATGTCGATTTAAGACAGTGCTTCTTCTTCTGAAATAAATTAGCAGCTTTTGGAATTTACGTTAACCCTTTAACGTTCATTGGTTTCGCCACGAAACCACAACATTTTAATTCCGATACGCAACACTGACACCGGTATTTTTATCTAGAAATATCCCTTTTATTTTGTATGTGAAAAATCACGTTCTCTTATTTAGAAATATATTTGTTCTTAATTACCGGTGTCATTCATTTATTTCGACATCTTAGCAATGAAAATGCTATGATCGTTAAAGGGTTAAACCTGCTTTCAAAATATGTGAGTTGTATGTACTAAAAAATGTGAGTGTATGTACTAAAGGTTTGTTTGAGTCGAAATATCTAGGTCCTTTACACTTAAAAAGTGGCAAAAAAATAAGCATTTTTCACCTTTCATTTTGCTGCTGTTACACTGACCCATTGGCTGTTTTATACGGCAAAAAAGGGGCTTAATTTTTCATTCTTAATTTTTGAAATTTTAGGGGTTTTTTTAGTTAGTTTAGAAAAATTAATAAAACAATGCGGATATGCTTATTGAGGGTTCTTACCTACCACTAAATTTTAAGAATATTTTCAAAGTGTTTCATTGCAGAAAAATAGCGTAAAATCTGTAAATGAAGGTGAGGTTTACGAATGTTGTGGTTTAAAAATTAAATGTAAATTTTCTTATTTTTAATAGTGGTGCCAGAGTCCTTGGAAATTCCAAGGAGTAACCTTGTTACTTAAATCTCAGAAAGATATTGATTTCGGAATTTTCTGAAGATAAACAATTTTTGGAATCGTTGGAATCACTGAAAGTTTATAGTACATTACCTCAAACCTTTAACAATACAACAGCGCAATTAAATGATATTTTTCTTTTTAAATTTTTTAAATGAAAACTCTCAGAAAATTTTCCAATTAAACATCTACCATCATTTGCAAAAATGAAATTACGTAATTGAAAAAATTGAAAATTATGAAATGAAACCAGACAAAACGTTGTATGAGCAAACAGAGGAAGAAAGAAATAGCGGGACAAAGAAACATTGCAGTTATGAGCACGAATTTTTAATTTGTGTTCATATGCAACATAAAATTTGCTACGAATTACTACAAATAAAAAATCATGTTACTAACGGGTTAACTGAAAATACAAAAATTAAAGATCCCATGCATGAACCTTGGGAATCACTGCAAGCCTCAATCTTGTTAAGCCATGGAGCAATGTGCTTGCAAGAAATTACCGTAATTTCCCGTAGATAACCCGCAGGTCAAACAATTCTGTTTCGACTAAGAAATTTTCAAGAATAAAATTTAACATTTTGTATCGCGGTATATATTTATCGGCCGGAAAAAACGTGTACACAGCGTACATTGTGTATCATAATAAATCGACGACAGCTATACAATGAATCGATAATATTGAAGCCTGGAAACGAAGTGCGGTCTACTTAAGGAAAATTGCCATTTTAGATTTAAACATCTTACGTAATACGAACTGTAATTCATCATATCTTATTGCAGAATTTCAACTAATACATAAGCTACAAGTTACTATTCGTGTGCCCTAGCATACGAAATTGGATGGGGGACACTCTCGTAAAGGGGTCGACGTGTGCAAGTTTTTTGCACGGAAACCGCTCGAAAAATCACGAAGAAACTGGATTACAATTCATCTTGATGCACATAGGAAGCCGCTGAAGCCTCTACTACGTTTTCAACACGTTTAACAGACGAGCCTGAAGAAAATAAAGGCTAATAAACTTTTATAAATTTTATATAAGGTATGCTTGAATATTTCCGGTATAAATTAAAAAACATTCCCTGAAGTTATATTTCATTAATATAAGAAAGTAAATCCAAGATGCTAATATTAAAATTATTCCAAACTTTTATTCAATTTATAGTTTTTTATGTAAATTATTAAATAAAAAATGATAATAACGAGTGAAACAAAAGTAGTTTCTGATTGCTATCTTTTTTTTTCATGTTACTAATTCTGTCAAATGGGAATTTCAATCCGAAGCTTATGATTATGTTCTTGGTTGTTTTGCTTTCGTTCATTTACTTCTTTCACCATTGATGTACTTAATCTTCAAAGGGTATAGCAACAGAAATCCAACAAAATTTTAACATAACTAGGCATAAAAAAGAACGTAAATGTAATTTTCATCACAAAATTTCTTTTTTAGAAAAAAATATTTCCATACATGTAACCAAGAAGATAATAAAAAATTATTTCCCATTGATTTTATAAGACAATATTTTATTTTTTTAAAACATATCAGCTGTGTGTCATAAAAGGTAATTTATATAATTATGTCTCCTGTTTTTTTTTTTTTTTTTTTTTTTTTTTTTTTTTTTTTTTTTTTCGAGAGAAAGATTTTATTTTATTAAATTCTAGTTTTATGCCAAGCGATCAAATTAATCCGCGATTAGTATTCGGAGTTAATACATTTAGAAATTATGTAACTAAACTTAAAATGAATAAAATTATAAACATAGCTGCATTTTAAATCATGATTTTTTTCTAGAAGTTGTAAAAACCTCAGCCATTATCTGTCGCCTAAGCATTTTGTTTTATTATTTGTTTTATGAAAGTTACATTTATTAGCAAGATATATTTATCGCCAGTATTTAAGCTTAATAAATATTTTGCTTTTAATATTGTCTGAATTACTTTTCCAAATCGAACATTTCAGACAAATCTTAATCTAAAATTAGAATAGGGATGTACACTGTCACAATTTCCATTGTAAGCATTTAAGCTTGAAATTATATTTGAGAATCGGAGATAATGAGTTCAACGTTTGAAGAAAGCAAGAAAAGCGATAGTTATGCTTTCATTTTAATGTCATTTATTGCTCAGTTTCTTTTTTAAATTTCTATCACCAGATATGCTACCATTTGTTTTCTTCAAGAATATGTAAATACAAAAATTATCACGATATGAAAGCGAAGAATATGAAAATATAAAAATTATCACGTCACTGCATATAATACTGGTTACGGTTATCACTTGAGTAATGTAATAAGCCGAAACCGATTGCCAGTGTTAAATTATACACTAAAAGCAACCGCATTGTGTCATATTTTCAATGAATATTTCCGTTCAATGTAATCGCTTTAACAGCTGGCCAATTCTCAAAATTCCACAATTCAATCCGAAGTTACTTCGTAAAGCTCATTCAATGAACAGTTCGCAGAAAATAAAGATATATTGCAGCCAATGTCTGGCTTTTGTTTGCATATTGACGACGTACGGATGTCTTAATGATCCCCAAGAGGCTTTCCTGTGTGTGTGTGTGGAGGGGGGGGGGGGCATGAGGTCTGATTCATGCTTGATTCATGCTTCATGCTTGAAGTTGTGCCTAATTTAGAAAAATTAGGCGTGCACAACCTGTGGTCTCCACAAAAATACCACTGCAGATAATTTTCCTCATAAGAATGGCAGAAACATTGCTATTAAATGCCACTTTTCAAATACCGTGTTGGGAAACAATTTTCTGGCGAAAAGGTTGTGCATCAAGATTCTAAATGGTCAACACTCAGTAGGGTTGATGACAGGAAGTCATGAAGCGTGGTCTTCGTGAAACTCTTCTGTGCCGACTACTGGGGGTTTTAATCCCTTAACCCTTTAACGATCACAGCATTTTCATTGCTAAGATGTCGAAATAAATGAATGGCACCGGTAATTAAGAACAAATATATTTCTAAATAAGAAAACGTGATTTTTCCCATACAAAATAAAAGGGATATTTTTACACAAAAATACCGGTGCCAGTGTTGCGTATCGGAATTAAGGTTTCGTGGCGAAACCAATGAACGTTAAAGGGTTGACTGACTTGCCCATACGCCATTCAGGCAAGACGAATTTCCTTAATTCATCATTTAGAGATTTTTGATATTATTACTTTTATAAAAAATAATTTCATACAATTTTCATACAATTTCAATGGTGGAAATGTTTAGTCTAAATGTTAATAATATTTTATTTAAATAATAGTGGTGTGAATCCGTTATTTTCAATTTATTGAACGGAAAGGAAATAGCAGTTAAGGGGTTAAGAGACTAGAAACATGTCATCCTCTGGGCGATCATCCCTAGATTCCTTCTTTTGGGAAAGGTATGTGGAAGCTTCGATGTCGCTGACAGATATTTCCACTCCTGGCAAGAGATTTTGAGGGAAAACAAACGAAAGGGTTCATGTAGCGTCAAGACCTTACAAACAGCCGCTCGTTATGTGTTGCTTTTTCATTTTCTGTATTCCAACCGGACATTTGTTTAGGAACACCGTTTGTTACACTCGTGGATGGAGTACTACCGCGCTCCATGATGTCACCTCGATAACAAAAAATGAATTCGTTTGCCCTTAAAAGAATGTAAAGAATTCAACGATGTTACTACTAATATATTATCCCAAAAATAAAATTTCTTCCATAAATAATTAAATAATACAATATAACTAAATTGCAAATAAAACAGAGATTGAACTACATTTTAAAGCAGCGGTTCCCAAACTTTTAAAATCGCGGAGCCCTTTTTGGGAAGAATTTCTGAGGCGGAGCCCCTGAACCCAACGATACTTGGTGGTTTTCAAATTAATGTTTTTATGCCTATGGAGCAGAGAAAAATTTGCTGGATAAAAATCCAAGCCAGTAATTTCCAACATTGGACTAAGGTTCTCAGCTTTGCCTTTTCTTTGTACAGAAATACGGAATTAATAGAAATTTTAAAACTCAAATTTTCTATTATATAACCCTTTAACAGATTTATTTAATATTACTATTATTGGATACAATAAAATAAAAATAAGTATTAAAACCATCTTCTTTTGTATTAAAATATCTATCTTGTATAATTGAGATATTTCTGTCAAATACAACAAAAATTACAGTAAAAAATTTGTGATTTCTGAAAGTTTTTAGTAACGAGGAAAACAAATTCTTTTTTATCCGAGCGATGTTCAAGTAAAACTGTTTTGAGGTTAATGATATCCATTTTAAAAATAAAAAATACCCTTTTGGCATTTCCAATAAGAACTCGGAATTAAAGATCAAAATGTTAACCATGTTTGGATTATGCATTGTATTGGGGCTTACGTAAAACTATTATTATTTATGGCGAAAACCAACCATACACAAAAGTTAAGTTGTAAAGTTTTCGTTTGCAGAGAGATACTTCTGTATAATTCCAATAGGCTATTCGCGAATAAAAGAAGAAAATCCGTAATTACAGTAATTTTGTAACACGTTTTCGCTAGTCCCGCCTACCCGTAATAGAATCATGCGATTATGGAATATTTTTTCGGTTTTTAGTACTTCTAAACAGGCAACGAAAATGAATCGCTTCTCAGCTTTCGCTTTTCGAATCATTTAAAAATATATACATTTAGATGCAGGTCATCGTTTTAATGTTTAAATGGGTGGGGCAAAATCTGTAAGCTGTATTGTTAAATGCAGTATTGTTAACACCTTAGGGACGAGCGACACGTATACGTGCCGCAATTAGGCTTAAGAATACTTGTTTATCCCCATCAGTAAAATTTTACTCTAAAATTTGACTTATTTAATCGGAGCATTTTTCCGATTTAATAAGGCACAAATTTCTATTTTTAAAAATCGGTGGCAAAACATTAAAAGTTTCGCAAAAGACTCCAGTCGCTAAGGAGTTAAATTTTTTGAACATTTTATTTATTTAAAGTATTTGGTTATTAATTATAATTTTGAAAGAAAGTTTCTTTCGCCATTGTTTTTGCCTCAACTCAACTATGCAATTAAATAATACGCATGTTAAACGAACGGAAACTAGTAGAAAAATTTTACTAACACAATGTGATACATGGGATACATACATGGGATGCATACATGGGATTAAATTTATATCATGGCAGATACTCATCGACAGAAAGATCTAAGTAAGGGGTGGAGCTAAGCAAAATTTTAAATGCTGAGTGTGATGACAAATGTAAAGAATATATTTTTTAAATTGCTACAGACATATTTCTTATTGGAAAATGTAGCATAGACCATTTAAAAGAAAATTTTAAAGAGGAGTTGCAAAATGACACACAATTCTAATAAAAAAAAGAGTTTTTCAGCAATATAAATTGCTTATAAAATTAGGTACAATTATGTAAAACAGCATAGAAAAAAAACTAAGAAATTTTAGAAAAAAATAAAGAGATTAAAGCAATTAAAGTTACAAAAAGAAAAAAAAACTGTACACGTAACATATATAACAATTAAATGAATTGAGGGGTTTATTAAATGATACAAGATATTACAAAAAGGGGACATTCTAATAGACAAACGATACTGTACAACGAAAAACAGTATAGAAAATTTAAATAAGCAAATAACAATATAAGATAAGCAAATAACAATAAGATTAAAGAATTTAATTTTATTTATAGAAAAAGAAATATACATACATAATGTACACAAATGAGGGGTACACTAATGAGGGGCTGTAAATGATAGAAGAAGCAATAAAAATATTTTTCTTAGCGACAAACATTATTTCATAGTAAACTATGAAGAAACAGTATAAAAATTTTTAAATAATTAAAAATTAATCCAAATAATAAACAGAATAAAAAAATAAAGATACAAAATTAAAAAGAAATATATACACACATTATACACAAGTGAAACTAGTGAGGGATTTTAAATGATATAAGTTTTTTTAAGAAAAGACGTTTTAAGCAACAGACATTGTTTTAAAAATAAAATACAATTTTGTAAACTAGGATAGATTTAAATAAGTAAAATTTAATAAAAATAAAATAAACAGTTTAGGGAAATTGAAATTCCAAAAATAAAAGTAATACAATATGCAATATATACAAATATTAAACGCCAATTGATTTTTTTTTATTCTGTATAAAGTTTGACGAATTAATATATAAAAGATTACTGTGAAAAATGTGCTTGAATTGTTTTGCACAGTTTTTTTATATCTGGCGCAATTTTCGACAACAATAAGCTAATGTCTGGTTCTGCATTTAACAGGTTACTGTATTTTGTTTTGATATTTATGTATGTGAAGAATTCAACTTCACACAGATATGCTGTTGAAAATGGGAGTAAAATTAATTTTGCTTCGTCTGACAAGATATTAAATCCGTCATCAGTTTATCTGTCAAATGACACCAAAATTCAGTGATACGCTTGCTTTGAAGAGAGATTACTAGATCGTTTTGAGATGTTAAATCAATGAGAGCTCCGTCTTTCTCAGAGCTTAAGCTGTGTGATTTTGTTTTTACATTAAATGGATTTAGTACCCATTTAAAATCGTCCAGCATCTTATTTTGAGAAGTAGGAAAGTAATGCTCAAATTAATCTATCAGAGTTTCGAGATGACTTTGAATACTTTTCTGAAGATTGGTTCAGAAACATTGTTACTAAGCAAAAAAGAATTATGTATAAACTTATGAATTAAGTATAAACATATAAAAGCTCCAAAGAACAAAACTCTTCTCCCATTAGTTCGGCAATCAGAGTTAACAGCACTGGCGGGTCTTTTCTGTATCGATTCACGTTGTGCATTTAATTCAGAATACTATTTCTTGTAATTTATTTATCGAAATTTTAAACACATTAAATGCAGAAACATAAAGTAAAACAATCCAAATCAAACATATTTACAGAAAATAGACAAATATATAATGCGAATACTTAAATAGTTTCAAAGTGTATTAGTGTATTTTTTCACCCAGTTATGGATAAATTTATTTTTGACACACACGCATAAAAATTCCTACATACTTTTGAAAATCTTTCACTTGCAATATGCTGATTTTTTTCATGTTTTGTTTATTTTCCTGGAACGCCGCGGAGCCCCTGGAAAGTTCAGGCGGAGCCCCAAGGGCTCCGAAGAGCACATTTTGGGAACCTCTGTGTTAAAGCATAGAAATGCAAAGCTGCTGTAAATAGAAAAATCTTCTGTTAATAACACCTCATATAAGTATAATACCAAAATATAGCTTTTGAAAAATTTCAATACTTTATTTGGATGAATAATTAATAGCTTTCACATCAAATACATCTGCCGTTATCGGGTAATCTGACAATCGTATTAAATATAAAAAATGTATTGAAGTTTTCAAATTTAAATATAAAGAAAATGTTTTTCACTTGTATGGATTATCCCGAAAGACCGGGTTCGATAGAAATTTGGTAGAGAAGTAGAGTTTATTGCCACTGATAATTTTTATAGCATCTTTAATAAAAATTCAGAAGTTCTGTCATTGTATAAACCAAAAAACACTAATAAAGTTTAGTAAGTCTAATAGATTCAATTCTTCTGAGCCAATTTTTCATAACTGGTGTACTAGTATCTACAGTTCTTTTTATTTCAAATTTAACAGATATATTTGCATAGCACATATTTCTTAAATATACTGACAGAAAAAAAAATCCCAACACCAAGAAAGACTTGTGTTAGCCAAACGAAATTTTGTAGGCGTCTTTATACATCTGAAAGATGACATTGATTCAAATTTCGGGCTTCGCGCATAATTGTGTCGCTAGTAGCGCCACTCACAACTTTAAAGTCAGGTTTGCTTTAAACGAGTGCTGTAAAGTTCGTGATCATTTTTTTTCTTCAAAATTTGACGAATTGAGTTGAGATTGATCATGAATGCCTTTAAGAAGACGAAGAAGCCATTATCATCAGCTCCCCGAATTGGAAAGAGGTCGTAAATTAGGGCTACGAGAAAGTGGATTTTTTTCCCGCGATTTTGCAGAAAGACTTGGACAGAATGTATCCACTGTGCATGATTGTAGGGAGCAATGGTCAAGAGATGGTATTGCCTCAAGAAGACCAGGTTCCGGGTGACCACGTGGCACTACTGAGAGGGAAGACCGTCGTATTCGGCGTACGCCAGTTGCTCATCGTATTGTAACTGCGACAGAAATTTGAGCCGCAGTTGGTACCACAATGACAAAACGAACTGTTAGAAATCGGTTACTTCAAGGACAGCTCGATGCAAGGCATGCATTCCACTGACTCTAAGCCATTGCCGTTTGCGACGCCAATGATGTCAAGTCAGAGCTCACTGGAGGATGGAGTGGAGATCTGTTGTGTTTTCTGATGAAAGCATGTTTTGCCTTCGTGCCAGTCATGGCCGTGTGCTGGTCAGAAGGAGGCCAGGGAACGCCTGCAATCAAACTGTCTGCGGCTTAAAAACACTGGATCTACAATCAGGAGTCATGGTCTAAGAAGCAATTTTCTATGACACCAGAAGCACTCTGGGACTTATCGCAAGCACATTGACTGCAAATTTGTAAGTCAGTCCGGTAATTCAACCTGTACTGTTTCCATTCAAGAAAAGCATTCAAGGGGCGTTTTTCAACAGGATAACGCGCGCCCTCATGCCGCTACTGTAACGCAACGTGCTCTACAGAGTGTCGACCTGTTACCTTGACCAGCAAGATCACCAGATCTGTCTTCCATTGAGCACGTATGGGCTATCATTGGATGAGAACTCCGGTGTCATCCCCAGCCAGCACTGACCATCACAGTATTGACACAGCAAGTACAACAAGCATGGAACTCCATACGACAAAGTGACATTCGGCACCTGTATGACACAATGCATGCACGTATGCAAGTATGCATTCAAAATTCTGGAGGTTATAGCGACTTTTAATGTAACAGCATTTCACATTTGAAATGCATTTTATTGACCTTAAATTAACCTATGATCCCGAAAATCTAATCAATTAAACATTTTAACTAGACAATTCACTGTCCAAATTTCATTACTCTACAACAGGCATGTCAAACACGTGGCCCGCGGGCCACAATTGGCCCACCAGGAACTTCTCTGTGGCCCGCCAAGTCTTTGGCATTTTCGTATATTGATTCCGTTCTAAGCCTGATGCAGAAAATACACTTTGCATTGCAAATATTGCAGCGTTGCAAAATTGGACAATGAATTTATTCAAAATATCTACCATTTTTCAGAATATTAATCTTCATTACATTTAATAACAGATATTGACATACATTAAATTTAAAGAGCCGCAATTAAATAAAGAAAAGTTTAAATTTTTTAATTAATAATTGTTATTTTGGATGAAGTTTTTTTACAGTTTGGCATAAGAGATGCAAACAACACCAATTCAACAACACTCTGGCATAAAAGATGCAAACATATTGTCTTAAATACGATCAAATCTAATGTATTTTAAAATGTCGTTTCCAGGAGATAGGATATGCAAAAGTTACCATTAAGAAAGTTAAGAAGAGCATATCTTAATCTAAAAATTTAGGAAAGTTTTATGTTTTTTTTTCTTTTTCTAATAGTTTATTATGTGTTTTATGTTGAAACGAATACATTATTTTACTGTTCTCTTTGATTCACTATGACATTACAAAGTAACGCGTGGTATTTGTGAGGTATTTAAAATGTATTGAAAATCAATTAAAATACGAAGCTAATTTCTAATTAAAAGTTTCTAAAAAATCAAGAGAAATAAATAGCTTTGAAAGGGAAAATGACACGACTTGTAAAATAATAATAATAATAATAATATAATAATAATAATAATAACAATAATAATAATAATAATAATAATAATAATAATAATAATAATAATAATAATAATAATAATAATAAATTACTTTGTTTTTGTTAATTTGGTTGCAAGCATAGTCGAAACTGAGCATTTTGGACATAAGCTCATTAATTAATTTCATTTTTAAAGGTTAGTAAACGTATCATTGTAAATTATCCTTTCTTGATGATGATATAGCATCATAGATTCATAAAAATCAATTTGAAATAGATTTTTATACTCAAACAAAGACTGAAAAATTGTGTTTAATATGTAGAAATTTCCATGAACTTTGCAAAGAATTTATTCACAAATATTCCGAACAACCCACAAATATCTAGAAATAATTTCGAAAAATAAATAGATTTTAAAATGAAACTTAGTTGAAAAAAAATGTGTTTGTGAAACATATTAAAAGTAATCCATCTGCTTTTAAAAACAATGATTGGATGCAATTGCACACAACTCAAAATCGTTCAAGGTTTAATAAAGGATGTCGAGAATAGCTAAATAAATTTAAAAATATGCTGGGGCATTTCTATAAGTATTAATGATGTAACCAGAAATTCCAGTAATCGCAAGAAATCCATAATTGCAATATGTGTTGCTATAACTGAAAATTTTCATTAAACTAACAAATTTTCATTGGTAGACAGTATGCATCAGTAGCCACCGACAACTATTTTTTTAATAGCGACTTTTTCTCATTTAGCGGCCCCGTGGCCGGTGGCTAGCGTTAATTTTGCCCTTTAACTTTATAATTCTTGATAATATAGGTGCAAGAAATTTTACTTTTTTTGCAGACACGATATGTATTTAAAAATAAGTGAAGACAAGTATGAAATTACTTCTATGCCGGATCAATAACCATAGCTAATGTATTTTAATCAATTGTGAATTTTTTTTATTTCATAATATTATATTGTAAATAATTGTGTTCTATCAATGAATCCTTCTATAGTAAAAAAAAAAAACTAGCCTTAAAAGGAATAACTCCTGGAATGATGCTGATGTGGAAGATTTCCGGAACTAACGAATCCGGGTTGTCCACTCCTTCCATGAGTCGAATAGACCAATTAGGAAAGGACTCCGTCTATGCATCGCCGTATGGGTTACCATAAAGAGAGGAAACGTTACCATCGCCAACAATCGCCAAGTTTGTCACCAACTTGGCGATATATCGCCAAATTTGGCGACCAAAATTAGTTGTCAAAAGTGACGCCAACTTGGCGATAACTGTAATATTTCGCCAAATTTTTAATTTCTTTACAACACCAGTCGTTTGATACATCATTTGAGAGGTTTGCAACTGCTTTTTCATATAATGGATGTCTTGTGTGTTATCCCCCATTCTGCTCCCCAGGGGGGACACATTTTTAATTTCTTTACAACACCAGTCGTGTTACACAAGATTTGAAAAGTCTGCAACTGCTTATTCATATTATGGATGTCTTGTGTGTCACCCCCACACTCTGCTCTCCCCAGGGGGGTCACATTTTTAATTTCTTTACAACACCAGTTGTGTGACACATCATTTGAAAGGTCTGCAACTGCTTATTCATGTTATGGATGCGTTGTGTGTCATCCCCCACTCTGCCCCCCCCCAGGGGGGCACATTTTTAATTTCTTTATAACACCAATTGTGTGACGCATCATTTGAGAGGTCTGCAACTGCTTATTCATATTATGGATATCTTGTGTGTAACCCCCCCTCTCTGCCCTCTGAGGGGGCGCATTTTGTAATTTCTTTACAACACCAATTGTGTGACACATCATTTGAAAGGTCTGCAACTGTTTATTCATTTTATGGATGTCTTTTGTGTCACCCCCATTCTGCCCCCCAGGGGGGCACATTTTTAATTTCTTTACAGCACCAGTCGTGTGACACATCATTTGAAAGGTCTGCAACTGCTTATTCATACCATGGGGTATTGGCGAGCGCAGCAAGCAGGGGTAGCCAATAATTTGGAATCGCGAAGCGATTACGCGGGGGGTTGGCGAGCATAGCGAGCAGGGGGGCAGGGGCCCCCTAGTGATTTAAAAAAAAGTAGCAATTCTAACATAAAAAAATACAGATATTAGGATTAAAAAATTAATAACACATTTTTGTATAATTTTGATTGCAATTTAAATTTTAAAACATTCAAAATGCGTTTAAGCATGTTTGTATTTTTATTTTAACTTATTTGCATTTCACATTCTTTTGCTACAGATTTGTTTTTACCTAATAAATATTTTTAAATATTTTCTGTTGCGTGGTTTTATTTTTTCCAATAAATAGTTTTAAAAATTTTCTATGTATTTTTGTTTGCTTATTTGTTTTTTAAAACAATGTTTTATTTTAATGTACAGTTTTCATTTTGTACGATAGAAATCAAATTAATCTGCTTCTTTATTTTCGATAATGTGGCCCGCGGCTTTGAGTACAACACTAAATCTGGCCCGCGGTGGTAGACGAGTTTGACATGCCTGCTCTACAATAAGTTTTTCTTGGTGTTGGGATTTTTTTTTCCGCCAGTGTATTCAAGTTCTTCCTCAATTAAATTACTACATTGATTTTTAATGCATTTATTTATTAATATTTTATAATAATTTTTATTATATTAATGCTTTAATTGTATCAGTATCAAATACAAACTTTTAATAGTACGATAAATTACAGTATTTTTTAATTATCTTTGAGAAATGGTATTATTGCAAATAATTAATCTTGCGTGCTCAATGAGGATTTAAATATAGATGTTAAAAAAATATATTATTTTCATTCCAGGTACTATAATGGTTTGTCATTTAACCCTTTCACGTTCGTCGGTTGCAGTCTGCAAACGGTTCATTTTATTTCCCAAACTGCCATTTGGCATAAATATTTTTTTGTACAATTTAGATCGCATAATATACGTGAAGTGAGCACAATGTCATTAATTTAATTGGGAAATATATATACAGTGTCTCACATAAGTGATGGGACACTTGTGCTTTACAAAAGGAAACTAATCAAATAAATTAAAAAAACATGTACACATTTTTTGTGGGTGTGTTTCATACTTAAATTTAGTAAAGATTATTACATAACATACATTTTGTCAAAATATTAAAATATTAATTTAATAAAAATACAAATATTTAGAACGGAGCAAAAAATAGCTCACATAAGTGATGGGACACCATTAAATATGCAACAAAATTCGTCTGAAATAAGCAATAAAAATATTTGGGGGGGGGGTATTTTTACTTAAAAGCAATTGACAATAATTTATAAAATCGTCTGCAGTATTTCTCTCCAGTTTGTTTTGGAATTTTTGTGTTTTTTAGCTCTGTGTAGCCATGAATGCTAAACGAAAAGAAACTTCGCCTGAAATTCGAAAATTAGTTATTAATTTGCATATTGAACGTGGAAAATCTATTAGAAAAACTGCTGAAACAGTTAACTCGAGTCGTTCAATAGTTTTCAATATCATTAAACAATATAAAAAGAATCATATGATTCAGGATAAAAGAAGACCTAGCCGACCATCAAAGCTATTCAATGGAATAAAGTGAATTATCGTTCGAAATATTAAAAAAAAATCCAAGAAATAGTGCTTCAAATGTTGCTGCTGATTTACAAGTATTATATGGAATAATTGTTAATCCTGAGACTATTAGAAGGGTAATTCGATCTGCTGGATATCACGGTAGAGTAGCCAGGAAAAAATTCTTCGTAAGTGAAAAGAATAGAAAACTCAGATTAGCTTTCGCAAAATCCAACATAAATAAGAATTCTGATTACTGGAATAAAGTTATATTGGCTGATGAGAGTAAATTTAATATATTTGGTTCTGACGGTAGAATCTTGGTGTGGAGAAAACCCAGGGAAGAATTTCGCAAACAGAACTTGGTACCAACAGTAAAACATGGCGGAGGAATCTTCAGCACGAAAATTGAACCTTCATCACGATTTTAAATTCTATCAGGACAATGACCCCAAGCCACTGCTCTGAACGTTAGACTCTGGCTGCTATATAGCTGTCCTGAAATAATAAAAACACCACCACAATCTCCAGACTTAAATCCCATAGAGAATATTTGGCAAGAATTGGAATCAAGAATTCGCAAACACACCATTTCTTCAAAACAACAACTAAAATCGGTGCTTCAAGAAGAATGGCGTAAAATCACTCCAGAAATCACAAAAAAATTAGTCGAATCCATCCCAAAAAGATTAAATCATGTTTTAAAAGTAAAAGGAAATCCAACAAAATATTAAAACCTTTTAAAAAGTAAAATTTTTGGATAAATATTTGATGGAAAAGTAAGTGTCCCATCACTTATGTGAGCCATTTTTTGCTCCGTTCTGAACAATTGTATTTTTACTAAATTAATATTTTAATATTTTGACAAAATGTATGTTATGTAATAATTGTTACTAACTTTAAATATGAAACACACCCAAAAAATTTTTGCGCATGTTTGTTTATTTATTTTATTGCAGTTTCCTTTTATAAAGCACAAGTGTCCCATCACTTTTGTGAGACACTGTATATATTTTTTTTACTTTAACTCCTAACATCTTTCATAACTGGCTTACATTCGATGCAAATGATATCATACTTTAAATTATGAAAAAATTATAAATTGAGGTACCATTTTCGAACAAAATTTCATTTGAAAGCAACATTTTTCCTTGTATTTAAAGTTGTAAAAATTGAAACTGGGTGATATTTAGAAATAAAGACGAAAATTACAGGTTCGTTACTGCCACCATCAAAATGACGCCAAAGTACCTTAGGACATTTTTATTTTGCTTTATAATAATTGCTGATAGTTATACTAAATACATAATCCCCAGTAGCCAAACAATATTGGACCAATATTGGCTACATCTTGGAGCAATATTGGCATATTGGCACAGTGTTGGCATGAAATATTGCTCCAATATTGGGGTGTTTACATTTTGCCCTTATTTAGTCAATGTTTGCAGCCAATATTATGCCAGTATTTGGGGTTTCATTGGAAATATTTCCTATTTAATGCCAACATTTGTACAATATTGGTGTTTTATTGGCAATATTTCCAATGAAACCCCAATATTGGCATAATATTGGCTGCAAATATTGGCTAAATAAGAGAAAAATGTAAACATCCCAATATTGGAGCAATATTGACGTTTTATTGGCAATATTTTCAATTAATGAAATATTGGCGCAACGTTGGACCAATATTGGTTTGCTACTCGATATTTTATAAATTTTTAATGCTTATTTAGATTTACCCTTTGCACTCCAGACGAGGTTCTCACACACCCTATTATTTCCAGGTGTCTTTTGTAAATCGGAAGTTAAATGTTTTGGACACCACTCATATCTTACAGTTTATTTCATCGTATTTTACCACCGATCTTTTAATCACTAGATAAACCGACAAAAATTAGTTAAAATACTGGTGTCAACAGCATTTGGAGCACCTACTGCGCGGGACACTAGTGGCAGGACTCCCAAATAATCCGCCAACTGAATATCAAATTTTTCTTAGAAAGATTTCCTTTTAAAATGTTCTTCCAAATTGCGCGGAAAACGCCTTTGGAGGTTCGTTTAAGCACAAATGATGTAGAAACTTACTATGACATTTTCTGTTTAAAAAAATGGGTGTTCAGTTCGCGGACCATTTGGGAGCCCTGTAGTGTCAGTGAGAATCATTTCTCGAGTGCAAAAAGTTAATTCAACAATGTTAAAAAATTAAATTAAAATTCACAGCGGTTGTTTTTCTCGTAAAAAATGAAAGATAATTTAAAAGCGTTCCAGCTGCCTTTAAATCGCAATTTAGAGCTTTTTACTCTTGCTAATACACTAGTTGTACCCAACAGCTGTACAGTAAACGTATAGAATGCTTATTTATGTTGATTTGTCCCTTTCTACTTCTGAAGCTGTACTTTCTCGTGCGCGAATATACAAATTAGCTGTTGGGAAGGGGGGGGGGGGCACCGTAATACTTACCATCATGGATATGCATAATGTATGCATGTCCATAATATATATATGCATAATATGAAAAAAAAATATGTGTAAACAATATATTTATTTATGTGTAAACATATATTTATTTAAATGTTTTTTACAGGTAGGCTCGGTTAAGGAATTATTAATGGACCAATTTCGACTAATTATATAAAACGACGAACTACTCAAGCAATATCAAATTGCGTAAAAGAAACATCCTTATAATTCAAAAATAATAATTATATTAACTAACAATTTACTGCGCCGGATTAAGCCTCTCATTTCCAATTAAAATAAACATTTGAATTCCAATTTGCATGAAATACAGGGTCATGAAAAATCGAAGAATGTGAAAAACAGGATTACAAATATTTCGGCAACTAATAATACAATCGACTCCGTTCTTTATGCAAATTTATGTTATTTTATTGTCTTTTACATCCACTCCTTAAAATAAAAAAATTCGAAAATTTTTATATGCCTTTCATCAGAATAAATTTTTTTGAGAGTCCGAAAAAATAGTTCCGGATAATCGAGGTTGCTGATATTAAATAGGATTCGCCCCATTGTTACATACTAAGTACATACAAAATGTCAAGACTCAATTTGTTCAGGAGATAGCGGCGTTTACAGACAGACACATGAACGGACGGCATTTTTTTTTTCTAAAAATAAGTTTTTCAGAATCTCCAGTATCTAAAACGAGTAAATCTGTAAAATTTTTTTTTTCGATTTTAAAAACGATTGCAAGATTTACCCTACACTACGCATGATGGGTAAGTAATACATATCTTAAATCCAGTATTCCGCATGATTCTGTCAAACATCGTCGCAGAAGTAATATCAGCAGTTTTCTGTTGGCAGAAAGAGGTACGGTTAAAACTCAAATATTAAATTATCAAAAGCAAAAAAAAAAAAAAAAAAGTGCGTGAGAGAGGGGTGGGTGCTACTGGAATGAGAATAATGCCAATTTTAATTTTTTTTTGCCATCTTTTATCGCAGATTATTCTGCCATATTAGATAAAGCGACGAAAATTAGTTTAAAATGCTGATGTCCAGAGCATTTCTCGCACTCATTTATGCGGATACTAGTGGTCACTGAGAATCACTTCTCGAATGAAAAGGGTTAATAAAATGTATTTATTATCCGTTAGACACAGTAAAAAACTTCACTAATGTCAATAAAATCTAATGTTTAATTTCATCCGAGAAAAAAAAAAAAAAGTAAACACCTCCTACTAACTCCTCAAGTTATCGTTGAAAAAAGTAACTGGTAGCAAACGTTTGAAATAACGTCTGATTTTAAAAGATGTATATAAAATTTCTCTTAAGGGAGCATCTACGTATTAAAAAGAGCCCAAACTTCATTTTTTTCCAATGGCAGTACCCAATTTTAACAAAATATTTAAAAAATCCGATTTCAACTATACCTAGACAAAAATTTCAAGTCATTTAATATTCGGAATCCCCATTCCGAAAAAAACATTCAAAATTTAGAACTTGTAATCTTAAATTACTTTTTCATATTTTTATTAATATCTCCTGAAATTATGACCCTTATGTGCTTATTTTTTTGTAGCCATAATGTTAAAATACTTGATTATAAATACGTTGAATTTGCAATTTTTATAATTTTATGAATTATGAATCATATGAATTATTAATTACAAGATTAATGTTCAAAGAAATTATGAATTACAACCTGCAATTTTTTGGTTGATTTACATTTATTAGGTCACGTTTTATAGAAATCCGAATTTTCAAATTTTTCTTCCAAGTAATTTTCAAATTGTGATTGAAAAACGCAAAATGATGAATTAACCCTTTAACATTCATTGGTTTCTCTACGAAACCACAAAATTTTAATTCCAATATGCAACAACGACACCATAATTCAAATTTTATAAAATCCATTAAACTATGCATGTGAAAAATGACGTTTTCATCTTTACAAATATATTTGTTCGCAATTACCGGTGTCATACATTTATTTCAACAACTTACCCGTAAGGCTTGGTGACGTCACTGCGACGTTGTTGTGAAGTCACATTGTGATTTTGTGACCATCGATTGTCGATGTGACGTCACGTGACGTCAATGTTAAGTCACAGTGACTAAAATGTGAAGTCGTTATGGCCGTTTTAGAGCTCGTATGTGACGTTTCACAAAGTGGTTACAATGTGACAAATTTGTGAAAAATGTGTCATTTGTGACTAATATGACATTAACATTGTGACGAAATTGTGACAAAAGCAACGATATTTAAATTACCAGAAACATGTTTCTTAAATTAAATAACATGTTTTGAAGGGTATTTATAATTTTCTAAAAACTTTTAATAAAGTCACATGTTAGTCACAATGTGACGTCACTGAGTTGTGGCATTTTGGTCACAGATGTTTTGTGACCAAAGTGACTCACAGTGACGTCATTGTGACGTCACTGTGACCATGCATGCTATGAGGGTAGCAATGAAAATACTTTGTCGGTTAAAGCGTTAAGTTGTCTACAATAAAAGTGACCAGATATTTTAATACATATATTAAGCTATCCTCAGTAGCGGCTCGTCAGGGGGTGCTGCATCAGATATTTCTTACCACTAAAATTTTACAGAATATCATCTGTTATTTATTCGACAAATTTTGTAGATTAAATAAAACTGAAATTGTTATACAATTTTAGTGGTGTGAATAAATGGACGCAGCACCTCCTGACGAGCCGCTACTGGCTATCCTGTAATCTAGCAGTCTTCTATACTCATTTGAGTGACGCCAAAGATGCCTTGATCAGAAGGGAGCTCTTCCTCTCAATAGTCCTGTGTCGTGCTTCAGATTGGTTAAAGGTCCAAACACATTTGACCACTTCTTGAATTTCGGTGTCGGCTCGCTTGTTGTGGCGACGCGGAGTTTTTTTTTTATCTTAATGAGTTTTACAGGAAAGGGGTGGTTGCCCCGCAAAAGGAAAATCTTTCCGTCAAGTAGAGTGGATTGTTTATCTCCCCGATTTGTTCGCTCCCCTCGTTTCTATTATGAAGAAACTGCAAATGGATCCATGCAAAATACTTCCCGAGGTGTATGATATCTGTCCCCGTCCGCCATTTTGACGTCACAGTAGAAGGGGGTAGATATCCAGTGCTGAAGCAATTCACTATCCTGATATCTGCCCCCTGTATATATAACCCCATAACAGAAAGGGTCAGATATCCAATACAGAGCATTTTGTCATCGTCGAATGCTGGATATCTATCTCCAGTATATCTGCTCCCATACGTCATTTTGAAGTCACAGTAGAAGGGAGTAGATATCCAATGCTGCAGCATTTCACTTTGTATGAGAGCCTGATTACTGCTCTCTGTATATATACTTCCATAACAGAAAGGGACAGATATCCAATACATAGCATTTTCTTTTCGTAGTGTGCTGGATATTTACCCTCATACGTCATTTTGACGTCAGAGCAAATGGGATAGATATCAAATGGGCAGATGTCCAGTGCTGCAGCATTTCACTTTCGCAGAGAACTGGATATCTACCCCCGGTATATCTACCTCCTTACCTCATTTTGATACCATAGTAGAGGGGACATACATACAGTGCTGGAACACTTTTACGTTCGTCGAGAGGTGGAAAATCTGGATTTATGTCCCTTTCTACATATAGTTTTTATAGTTGCTGTGAATTAATATACGAACTTGAAGAGATATGTAGAAGAGATATAATGTATAATGTAAAAAAAGCGCTTATTTTGCATAATCGGTCATCAAGCTCATATTATGTCAAAACAGGCCGTAGAGCAGGGCCGTAACCAGTGAATCATGTCAAGGGTGGACTCCGAAATTTTTTTGTGGTGCTAACATCTTTTAGCAATTAATGCAGTAAATAAGCAAACTAAATATTTTAAAAACTGATAAAATAGATCTGTCTATAAAGGAACCCGACTAAAGCGAAACCTCTTTAAAATAGAACTTTCCTAAATGCAAAATATTTCGTGATCACCGGGAAATGAATAGAAAACAATTAAGAGCGGTGTACCTCCGAACGCTTTAAGTCCCAAATTATGAATTCATGAAAATTTCCTCTTCTAGAACATTGTTTGTGAATTTTTGAATCTACATAAGAAGATGTACACAATTATTTAAGAGGGTACTTCAGTCAAGCGAAAAGGCTCGTTCGATAATGCTAATCCTATGGAAGAAATTTTTTAAAAATATCCCGATTGAATTTACATATTTTTAAATGATTTTTTTCTTTGAGTATTAGAGATTTTTTCGATTTTTATTTACAGATAATTTTAGTTAGGAAACTTTTATTTTAGGAACCGGTTTCGAAAGTGAAAGCAAATTAATGAGTAAAAACCTGTAATCAAAATCGAAAAAGTAAGAAACGGCCTGCATAAAAACACATTTCAATATTTTTTGCATTGGATAGCTGAGATATGAAGGCCTTTTTTTCGTTTTTAGGTGCGCTTATAATTATGTAAATACGTAAAATTTACAGCCCGTCCGTTCACATATAACAACGAAAAAACTACCTATCCGAATTATTTGTTATTTAAAATATATAATTGTTGCATAATTTTGTTGACACATTTCAAACTTTATGAAAATCGGATGTATAGTTCAGTCACAGAGACAATCGAAAGTACTCCTTTCTATTACGACCAATGGGAATAAATAATTTTAAGTGCATTTTAATGATTTTATAATCTTCTGAACATAACAAAATAGATGCGTATCTATGAGGTATATATTAAAATATACACACTAAACAATCTGTGGGTTGCAAAAAGTATTTGTTATTAACACAAATGTATTCCATTACATAGTGGAACATAATGAACTTGATAATAAAATGAACTTAAATATTTAGATTAAAGTTTTGTAATCACTGAAAAATATTGTATTGAATCATAAATTTTAAATATAGGTAAAGATTTTCGTTCAAACTGTTAAGATTGCTTCCTAAAATGCATCTGATTAACTTTGTATAGGAAAGGATTATTTATGTCTTTTTGTGAAAATTTAAATTTTATTTCTATAATGACTGATCTAAAATTTACAAGATCTGCAATCATCTTTTAATTTGTGTATTATTTTTTTACGTTCTTGGTGTAAGTTTTCACAATATTCATCTGAAGTACAATTTTTCACAATTTTTTTCATAAATAAATTAAACAGTAAATTTGATACTTTTTATATCTGAGTGATGTTTGGAAAAATTTATCTTTGAGAATATAATATGTAACAAAATGAAATGCTACTTTTTATCACTAGATATGAATATCCATATGTAACATTTTATTATAATGTGAGTTAGTATTAACATTTAAGATGAGAATTTAACATAGTACTATTTGGTATTTATATTTATTTACTTTATATGGCTAAATTTTCACTTATAAAAATCATATCGAAACATAGTATTCAAATATAACACTAGAAAGTTTTTACATATATAGCATAGAAAGTTTATATATATAGCATATAATAGCATATAGCATAGCATATAGCATTGCATATATATATAGCATAGAAAGTTTATATATATAGCATATAATAGCATATAGCATAGCATATAGCATTGCATATATATATAGCATAGAAAGTTTATATATATAGCATATTATTAAATTCCTCTATTTCGATTCTGCCTTTGTAGTTTATGGTCCTAAACCTGAGTAATTTTTATTATTTTTAATGCATATAAATACTAGAAATAATACTATATATACAAAATACTAGAAAAAAATTATAGGCAAAAAAAAAAAAAAGCTTCTCCGCCTTAATATTAAATTCTTTAATGATTAGATTTTTATCGTTAGAAGCGCCGGAAAAGGTTTATGAAAAAAATGTACACCAGACTTTTTATTTAACGTTTTTTAACTTATTTATTTAACTTCTGGGTCAAGCGTAATCATTTGAAATTATTTTTGGTTTTATTCCAGACTTGTCTTTACCTTTCATGTGATAAATATTATTTTATACGCCATTTTGGTTAGAAATACGCTTTTATTATCATCAAGGACATTAATTTTTTAACAAAAACATCTTTTCTACACGTTTTAAAAATAATAGAGCAGTTTTTTCACATAAGAATCATTCCGTTAAATCAAAGAAGGATAAAATATACATTTTTAAATTTGTAAATCTGCACGTATGGAGTAAAAAATAAATAAATAATATCAATACACGTTTTCAAACTATCCCTTTAGTGAAAACTATACCACCATTTAACCTTTTTATTACTTAAAGTAAATTAAAAATATGGGAGAAACACCACTTTTTTTAGCTAAAATATTCGTAATATTTAGTCTAAACATTTTTTGGTAGTACTCTGTTATCTCGTCGACCAATTTCGCCAAATCATACAAATCGACGAATGGCCAAATTATACATATTGACATAAATTTTATTTTAAATAACGAAAAGAAACCAAATAATTAGTAGATTATTAATAAAAATATTAATAAAAAGTCGAAATGAAAATCATTTAATGGCGTTTTAAACACGTTAATCGCATTTAATGTCATTGAATGTGACATTCACGAACATCCATTATTGGCATTTAATCTTATAGTTTGGCGATAATTTTTTGGTCGACGAGTTAACCTAGTAGTACCCATTTTTGTTATTAAATAGTATGAAAGTGTATTTAAAAAAAATTAGTGGATTCAAAAAGCTTGTGATTCAAAAGTGGATTCAAAAGTGATGTATCAAGCTAACTCTTCTTGCTTGTACGACATATGGGTAAATCAGTAGGTGGTTAATACATTTTTAGAAAGTAAATTATTTTATAACGGTAAATGAGGGAATGCATCACATCTTGTTAACATTTGCCCAATCTCTGTAAGTTAAATTATTCCTTACACATTGAAGTATTTTTCTGGGATGGCTGATTTTTTGTACCTCAAATAATCAGAATTCATTTGAATAAAAGAATGATGTGTGATGTGCATTGCAAATGTTTTTGCCAAAAAAAAACGGCATATTAAATATGCCGTGTGCTGACCATACAAAAAACACTAATACATATAAAATGCATATACAGATACTTTATGTATTTATAATAAAAGACAAAAGTCAGACAAAATAAATATAAATATTTCTGTAAGAAATGATATATTTTTATTCTTTAAGATGTTTGTGGAGAGATGATATTTTATATATTTAATAATATACTGTAACAAACCCTTCTGCCCTCCCCCTTAGTGGCTCTAGGGGATCTTTCAGATAATTAATAAACTGATTTTGCAAAAATTCGTTCAAATGGTACTAATATACATCAATGATAAATACATTTTTTATTAAATAGGGAAGCTGGGGGATGCTTTACCAATAAATGTTTTTTTGTCAATTAATTGTTGAATTTCCTTTAACTGAATACTTCGCTTCGCATAAATATGAATAACATTTTGCTTTATCATTTCATGCTTTCGAAAAAAATATCCACTTTTTATTTATTTTCGTAATAAAACAAATAAACTGTTTAACAAACCCACATGAAATCCATATCATTTGAGGTTTCAGTATAACTAGTACAAACTAATGATACGTATACACTGGTGCGGAAACAATTGGTAACTGGTTACTAGTAACTAGTTACTGGTTAGTAGTTCATACACAGAGTCAGAGTTTGAACACAATTTCGCATCCTTTACCACATTCGACTGCATTCTGGATGTATTCGCGAATTACAGAAACGTAAGCAGCGTTTGAAGTTAGCTTCACTTTATTCCTTTGCGTATTATACAGTAACGACTAACGAGTCGCATTTCTAAGTAACGGTTCGGTATTGCGTATATTAGAGAATACCCATTACTCAGTAACGAATATGTGCGGTTTGCAACAGCCTCTAATTCACATCAGAAATTTTGATAAAAGAATTTATATTAACCAAATCATGAAAAGTCCTTTTTTAAGCCTTCCCGGCACGGGCAAAATCTGTTAGTAAAATGAGAAATTATCAACTGAAACCGGAATTCACAAACGATTTTTTTTAATATTTTGAAATCCTTATTTAAGCTTTTAAAAGCAAAATTTTACTAAAATATTATTGGTGCCGTTTGTATGTTTGAAACGATGTATTCCGGATTAGGCACAAAAGGGTTAAATAAGAAAATGATACTATACAGAGTTTGTGGTGAACATAATATTTTAGAATTAAAATGGAGGCCAAATTTGGCAACCCTGTATCTAGATATTAGAGTTAACAAATAGAAGAAGCAGAAGAAGAGTAACCGCTTCTAAAACTTTGGTAAGACTTATATATCGTCTATATTTAAATATACCTGGTGAGAGATAAATTAAATTTTTCTTAAGTTATATGTCTTAAATAAATTTTCCATACTTTGCATTTTTAATACCTCACTGCCAAATCGTTTCAACAAGCTTTCATAATGTGGAATCTGCCTATTGAGAAATTTATTAAAAAGGGTAGCATGCAGTTCTGAAAAATTAATCGAATATAAAGTTTAGAACTTCCCGCACCCCCCCCCCCCTCCCGCATTCCAATAACAACTTACTCATCAAAAGAAGATTTTATTCTTTCTCTTGCGCGAAAACGTTTAATCTTAATATAAAAATTAATTTTGTATTCTTGAAGTACAATGTCTGATAATTTTCAGCAATTCAATACGTGATAACCTTGTTGATAATAAGAGGACTACTTGAAATAAATTGGTTATCATTTCTTAAATTTTATGTACTTCTACTTTAAAAATTGGAAATATGTGGTAGTTTGACTATAATTTAAAAAAATACATGTGCATAATTATAAAAAAAATGTTTTTACTCTTTGATTTTTATTTTATTCTATCTTTACAAGAAGATATTATTGGATTTGTGAAAATTTATGAAATCCGATTTTCGCCGGATTTACACGTTTTAGGGATCAGAGAACCCGAAAAACATGTTATTGCAAAATGTCTGTCTGTGAGTCTATCTATCTATATGTGACAAAAATTTTGTAGGCGTTCTAATAACAAAATTCACAAAACTTTAGATTTTGATAGACCTTCATATGAATTATATATGATGAGATTTTGGAATATATCGCTAGACAGATGACGCTGCTATATTGCTATATACACAATTTCCACGATAGCCATATCTCGAGAATTGGTGCATGGATTTTTATAAAATTTGAGATTTAGTTAGTACTTTATATATGAGGGTGCTCATTACGTTTTGGTGCAAACTTCTCAATAGGTGGCGCGCTGCCATGGTGCATTATTAATAATTATCCCAATAGCTCTCCCTCAAGAACTAATGCACGGAAATTCACAAAACTATTCATTCTGCAAGACTTCAATATAAACTATACCTAAAACTAATCAGATCTAGTTTATATCAAGGTCTATATAAATCTCAAGTGTTGTAATCGTGGGTTAGTTCTTGAGATAGAGTTATTGCAATTATATATACTAATAAAAGAACAAAACACTTTATCTGTCTGTGTGTGTCTGCGATGGCTAGCAAAATCTACGGCACGTACGAGGCTCAAAATTTTATTGAGAGCAGCCCAATATCTCTCCTGATGCGCCTGAAGCTTAGAATTTTAATTTTTTGATTAGTTTCAAATATATTATATATGAAGCGGAACTCACTCTCTTCAAAAAGTCATTTTTTAATGTTCGGGGAAAGAAAACGTTTGCACATGCGCACAAACTCAATTACGCACCTAAACGAAGGAAGAACCCTTTTCCCCCGTTTATTTCTCTTTTTGGATCATTTTGTTTAAATCCAAATCAACCAAACTGCTCGACGTAGTTAAGCTTAAAAGACATATTTCGAAAGATCATATTTTTAGGTCTCAAATGCAATAATCTATTCGAAAAAATGTTGCAGTCAACCCTTTGAAAACAAACATTCAAAAATGGTCGTTTTTTCCAAAACTATTTCTCTCCTTTTTGTCAATGCCCCTCCAGGGCGTAATTTTTAAGATATAAACAAAGCAAAAAGTAGATCTTAAAGTTGAAATTTTCTTCTAACCGATGGCGTAATCGGTTTAAATATATATATATATATATATATAGATTTTAACCCTTGCAAATACACTGGCAAAATAAGGACATTTTGCGAATCGCAGAGAGGATATTTTTTTTCGGTAAAATTATCTTAACATACATATTTTAAATCAATCTTTTAAAAGCTTCTCAATAGACCAAATTTATATTCCCTACAAAAATTTCGAAACATTCGGGCGGAAAAAATATTTTTTACAGAATAAAATGTGCGAAAAAATTAATGAAATCAATAAAAACAGATCGTTTTCATTGCAGTTTTGCATCAGCAGAGCGCAATCCTATAGGTACCAGCAAACAAAAAACATATTCTTAAAGCTTAAAAACATTCTTATAATCTATGATGCAATCGGCTTTTAAAATATAAGATTTAACCTTTTCAAATTCACCGACAAAAGGTGGCTCATGGATAGAATTTTTTTTCTACGCTAAAAGTATCTAAGCAAGTTGCAGCGCAATCTTTTAAAAGCATCTCAATAGACATGATTTACACCCTCTACAAAAATTTTGAAATGTTCTGACGGGTTGAAATATTTTTTAAAAAATAAAAAGTGTGAAAATTTTAACGAAATAAATAAAAACCAAATCGTTTCATTGTGGTTTTACTTTTGCACGGCGCAATTCTATACGTCCCGACAACATGAAAATATTTTCTTAAAGCTAAAACATTCTTATAATCTATGTGCAATTGTTTTTTTTTTTTTTTAATGAGATTTAACCCGTTTATGTATACCGATAAACAAGAATAACAGAGAATGGAGAGTACAGTTTTTCTACTCTAAAAGCAACTAAATGCCCACATTTTAGCACAATCTTTTTAAATACTTTCAATAAACCAGATTTACATTACTAATAAAAATTTTGAAACTTTCTCATGGCTAGGAATTACTTTTTACAAATTAAAATGAGTGAAATTTTTTACGAATTCAGTAAAAACTTGAGTATTTCGTCGCAATTTCGTTCCCTTTCTGCACGTATAATTTCCAAAAATCAAATTACGTAGAAAATTAAACTCCAAACAGCATGTGCTTTCAATTCAATATCTTTTTGCGATTTTTCCATTTAAAATTTATATTTTTAAAATGGACTTAAGGATATAAAATTATAGAAATTTGAGTTTGATTTAACCCTTTGAACTCTGATGGTAGAATATTCTACCAAATAATTTAAATTCAGAAATGTCACAACGGCACCAGAAAATTTATTTCAAAAATATTTAATGCATTTCTTCGTTAACCGGTTTTTTTTTCATTGCAAAATACTGGTGCAAATGTGACATTTGGAATTTTGAAGGAATTTACCCACCAGAGCTCAAACAGTTAAGGATCATTTTGAAAACAGATAACACATATGAAAAATAAATAACATCACGGGCCTGGGCAACGCCGGGCAGGTCAGCTAGTTACGAATAAAGCACCATGGCAACCCCATTTTTCGAGCGATATGCAACAAAATAGTAATCAGCACTATGCTATTTCAGGGTCTAAATCTAAATTTTTATGAAAATCCATACTCTAGCTCTTGAGATACGGCTATTATGAAAATCGTGAATAATACAAAGCAGCAGCGCCACCTGTTGAGCGATATACAACAAAACTAATCATATTTCTTTTATATCAAGGTCTAGCAGAAGCTGAAGCATTGTAAAATTCCATGCATTATTTTTTGAAACTAAGTGCCCCAAATAATTTTGTCATATGCAGACAAACAGACAGATTCACAGAAAAAACATGTTTTTCGGGTTCTGTGACCCCTAAAACGTGTAAATCCGTCAAAAATCGGATTTCGCAAAATTTTCACGAATCCAATACTTCTTGTTAAGACAGAAATAAGTAATAAAAACAAAACAATCCATTCAAAATAATAACACACTTCACACAATTTCTATAAATTTGAATTATGAAAATATTGTGAATAAAATAAACTCTGGAAAATTCTAAAACATTCTATTTATTTTTTGAAGCGATTTATCTAGTGTCGCAAAATTACATTTGTTATTATTTAAAATAATTAAATAGACTCAGATAATATTACAAATAGGATTACTGCGCTTTACATTTTTCTCGTTGTTCATAATTTTATATTTCTTCCGACAACTCTAATGTACTTATTGTGCATATAAATTGACATTTTATCCAATTCATGCTGCAAATACTTCATTACTAACTATATAAGAAAGAGTACATTCTTCGAATTTCAATTAACGGTGCCATCATTTCCCACGATTCATAAAGACAAGATAATGAGATGTTGAAATGGAAATAAATTTCTATCAGTCACAATAAAGTGTAAACAAAAATAGCTTATTTTTCATGAGAAAATTTAGATTGATGAAATTGAATCGTAATTCTCTTCTATTCTTATTATGATAACTCTGAAAAAAAAAGGTTTGGAAACATCTTAAAATGAAACAATGTAAATTATTTCAAGCATATTTCTGAAGTGTTTATTTTTTTACGAAACATTTGTGAATAAACAAAATGGAACTAATTTTTAATGCAATTTCTATTTTGATTGCGTTTCATTCATGCAGGGAATATAAATTTTAAGGGGGTCTGGGATACATTTTAAAATGATTTTTTTTTATTAAGAAAAAGTTTGAAATTTTTTTTGTGATGGTTAACCATATTATTTGTAAACAAAGTCACATGATAAAAATTCTCATGCATATATTTTTTAATATTTTAAATTAAAAAAAATATTTAAAAAGGCAGATACTTTAAAATTGTTATAACTCAAAATATTATTTAAAAAATTTAGATTTTTGTACATTTTAAAAAAGAGAAAATTATCTAAGTTTTAATTTTGATTCAGCATTTTTAAAAACATTAATTAAAAAAAATAAACTTAGTTGAAGTAAAAATTTTTAATTTAAAAAAAAAATTTATTGTTAAAAAATCATATTTAAAAAAATTCGAATTTTCTAAATGAAATTTAACCCTTTCGAGACGGCATCACTTACACAAATTTTATTTTGTTAGCACCACTTTTTTTAATCTGTTCTTTTTACTTCTTACATTCCAAAAAATGCTCTGATGAGAAAAGAAAAAAATTACATTTCTTTATTACTGGTGCCAAAAACAAATTTCACATGCACCTTTCGACGATGCATATATGCATCACCCGTCCCGAAAAGGTTAAAGTAAAATAACTAAAAAAAGGACATATATCAAGTTTGAAACATTTATCTTTTTACAATTCTACAATTCTTTCCGGCATGGTGTCATGAAACAAAACGCATTTTCACAAAAAGTCATTTCCATTACGATCATTGCTTGAAATCTTGATTTTAAAAACAAACCTCAGCGGAAAAAAAAAGTTGCTCTATGAATTAAAATAGAAAAATTATCAACTAAAAATATTAAGTGCGATAAAAGTTTTTTTTTTTTTAGAAAATTTGAATTTTTTTGTGTCCGAACCCCCTTAATAGTATCAATTTTAAGCGTTCTAGAATGTTGGATAAAAATAAAAATGTAACATGAAAGGTTTTAGATAAGCGAATTCTCGAGTTATCTGTTATAGACTCGCTTGCAGTGCCAAATACGCAAAATTTCGATTCTTGTGAGTAAAGCGTTATTGCTTGGGAGAAGACTTAAGAATCTTTTGCGCTACGCGATTTTGTTTCTTTCGCTCTTTAAAAAGATAGTCGTGAATACAGAAAAAGATTACGTCTACGTTCCGATGCCAGATAATGATTTGCCAGAGTTGAGACACAGCAAGGAAGTAGCCGTTGCTTCCATGACTCCGGACTTGTCCACCGAAGTATTAGACTTTAGTTTGGATATGTGCCTTATGACTAATGTGATACCTATTGATCATTTGTAAGATAAACTTCAATTTGATGTTTGGTTTGTTGTAAACAGTCAACTGTTATAGAATACAATTGGCTGTTTTTCATCTATTATACATAGTGAGTGTCTTAATCTAATTCAAGCTTCTTGGCTTGTAATGAGTGTTGAAATTGTAAAAAGAAACATGCTACCAAGATTAAATTAAAGGTAAGAAGGATTACTGATCAAATCAAGCAGTAAATTGTCAATATGTAACCTACCATCACAGATTTTAATGAAATTGCGTGTGCGCTGTTAAGATGTGATCACCAGTTGAATGGATTTGTAATTGATACCTGTTTATCTCACATTTGTTTACCTAGTATATATGTAAAGTAAAATGGGTATATTCTACATTAGGAACAGCGAACATTTTCAAATTCGCATTCCAAACTTTCCTCAAAAAATACTTTATGCTACTATGACGATCCGACAGTCGAAAAACATTTAATGGATCAAAAATAATAAATATAAACAAATTATTTGTTCTGAATGCCCCCATACTTGTTAAATGATAAATGTTATACTTCCATACATCTGCTTAGTATAGATAACATAGATCATTTTAGATCATTACCATACTTTCGCATATAATTTTTATAATTATAGTAGCAGTTGTATTTTAACACTTTAATGGACAAAGTATTTTCATTGCCAAGATGTTGAAATAAATGCTTGACACTATTAATGGCGAACTAATATTTCTAAATATGAAAAAGTGATTTTTCACGTCCATAATAAAATAGATTTTTTTAAATTACATTTCCGGTGTCGTTGTTGCATATCGAGATTAAAATTTTGTGGTTTCGTATAGAAACCAATGAACGTTAAAGGGTTAAAAAGTAATACAGGATTTAAAGCGATTTCTAATTAATGAGAACTGGTGCCAAATAAAGTTTATCAGGTTTGTCTTTACAAACTTGATTAGGTTAAAAAAAAAAAAAAAACTTGCAAAATGACAAGACATTTTAAAAATCTATTTCTGTTTTGAAACTAATCCCAAGTAATTGCATTTGTATATGACAGGCACAGAGTTCCAATAATCTTTCTTTTTCTTTAGTCTTCAAATCTGCTCTTAATTTCATAAATCTTTTTAAAAGAATGGAAATCAATAAGTTAAATGTCAGTTTTGAACTAATCTAATTTAGATAAAATCAACACATTCATGGGACACACGTCAGTTTATATATTAATCACAGTGATTCTTAAAACCCTTTTCAAACCCTTTCCGGCACACTTTGCCAGATCTGAGCGCATCTAATTTTAATTCCGAACTTTTAAGCGACACCAATAAAATTTTAATGAAATTTTTCTTTTACACTGAAAGATTAAATTAAGGTTTTATTAAAATCTATAACATTCATTTGTGAATTCTGGTGTCAGTCGATAATTTCTCATTTTACTAACAGATTCTTTTCTATTGTTATGAAAAAAAAATGTTTGAAATCTATATCTCTATCTAATAATGGGAAAAATAATTAAAAAAATTAAAATGCAAATTTTCATCTAAAATTTGATATTTTATGGCGTGTACCCTATGTACACAATTAGCGTTTTTAGGTGCATTCGTAATAAAATAATACGTAGCACCTATAGTGGTCGTTTAGTCCGTCCGTCTGTCTGTCCGCATATAACAACGCAAAAACTACCCAACCGAATCGTTTGAAATTTAAAATACATAATTATTACATAATTTTGTCGAGTCATTTCAAATTTTATGAAACTCGGATGCATAGATCAATTACAAGGGCAATCAAAAGTATTCCATAACATTACGGTCAATGGGGAAAAAAGTTTCAAATGCATTTTAATCGTTTGAAATTTAAAATACGCAATTATTACATAATTCTGTCGAGTTATTTCAAATTTTTTGATAATCGTGTGCATAGATCAATTACAGAGGCAATCAAAAGTATTCAATTACATTATGGTCAATGGGGAAAAAGTTTCAAATATATTCTATGCGTTTGAAATTTAAAATACATAATTATTACATAATTTTTTCGAGTTATTTCAAATTTTATGAAAATCGGATCCATAGATCAATTACAGGGACAATCAAAAGTATTCCATTACATTACGGTCAATGGGAAAAAATGTTTCAAATGCATTTTAATCGTGTTACACTCATTTGAACTTAATAAAATTTATATGCAACTATAAAGTACATATTATAATATACATCTTACATAATTTGTGGTGCAAAGAACATTTGTTATTGATTTACAAGGCCACACAAAAGTATTCCATTACATAATGATATAGGGAGAACATTGTTTGATGAGCGTTTTAATTGTAATTCACTATTTACAATTTTATGAGATTGATATATGAAAGTAATATTTTTAAAACTTCGTTATCGTACGAACGTATCTAATTTGCTACGCTTCACGTGCAATTTCCAACTTGTTAAATATTGTATTTCTCTATTTTGCGATTGAATGGGCTTAAATTAATTAATTTTATCTAATTAACACTCTGCAATTGGTTTTATATTAATATTTTTAAGTATTCATAAAACCAATAAAAGTAAATTTGGCCTTAAAAGCATGATCGATTTTTTTTCTTTTCACAATATAAATTCTAATTTTGTGCCCAATGCAACCATCTCACATGGACAAAATAAGTGTTTTTCCGTTATCTGGATTGTTCTTGATCAGTTACAGTGATCGGATCGGCCAAATTCATGACACAAAATGAGAATTATCGTGTTTTTAGGTATGTGCCATATATGACCCACGGTGCAGTGAAGGGTTAAGATTATCTGAATTACGGTATTTTGCATTGTTTAACCCTTTCCGGCACGGGCAAATTTTGTTAGTAAAGTGAGTAATTATCGACTGTCACCTGAATTCACAAACGAAATTTTTAGATATTTTGAAATCCCTAATTTAAGCTTTTATTATAAAAACAAAAATTTACTAAAATATTATTGGTGCCATTTGCAAGTTAGGAATTAAAATTAGGTATCCCAAACAGGGCATAGTGTGCCCGGTTCCTGAGATACCTAAATTCTAAACGGCAATAATAATATGTTAGTAAAATTTTGCTTTTACAATATGAGCTTAAATTAGGGATTTCAAAATATCTAAAAATTTCGTTTGTGAATTCCGGTGTCGACGGATTATTACTCATTTTACTAACAGACTTTGTCCTTCATTAAAATCAACAATTAACACACAATAAATAAAACCATGCTACAGACGTGTACGTAAATTTCCACGGTTTTATCGATTAGACTTTGTCCGTGCCGGGAAGGGTTAATTCGAATATTTTTCTGATTCAATTAGGCAATTTTTTTTGTTTTGAAAAACCGGTGATAAAGATTAAAAATGCTGTAAGAACATAAAAAGTAGGCATTTTTTAAAAGGTTTTTTACTTCAAAAATATTCATCAGTTAAGTGGCTAATTAATTGAATAATA
>CAXHSM010000979.1:0-55000 GCA_964019185.1 Maratus speculifer | reverse complement strand
TATCCCCACTCTCCCCTACATCTAATTCGTTGTCCTTACTATATAGCTCTTTTATAAAACCCCTTTCATTTTTTTGCTGCTTTCTCCGGAATGAAAGGTGGATATCCATATCTATTCACTCTTGCTGTATAAGCTGCTAACATTTTATGACTTTTCAAAATCTGCAACAAAGCATAAGGTGAAAAATAATTATCAAAATATAACGGTGTTTTCGCGGTGATTATTCTCTTACTCAAATGCATAACAACTGCTGCTGCCTCACCAAATCTGCTTTGTAGATCTTTATTTATTTCTGTGATTGTTCCGTGATATAATATAAAATCATACACAATTCCACTTTCCCCACACAAAAGAAATAATTTTACTCCCCATTTGTTTGGTTTGTTTTTGGTGTATTGTTTTACTTTTAGATGTCCCTGGACACATCTGCTCATCAACACGTAGCTTTTCTTCCATTTTCAAGTGCTTACATCTACTTTTAACAGCATCAAAAAGTGGTCTAACTTTATAAAAGACATCAGTATTGTCTGAAGGGCGGTCTAAATTATTTACAATATGTAAATTATATAACAATGAAAAATATCTACTGCAGGTCATATAATTTTGGAAAAGGTCAATACCCAGGGTTTTATCCCAGTAGAGCCCAACTCTTGCAAATTTCATTGCCCCCATAGCTACATGAACAATATACAATAAAAACTAAATAAAAGCAAACAATATCATAAAGTTACAATATAGTGGTACACACACCGTTTGAAAATATTTGTCCATGATTATGGACACATGTTTTTAAATAATTCTATAACAAAATTTTAAATACTTAGAACTTTCAAAATAAGCTTAAATCAAAGTTTCTAGTTTCCGTAATAAAATAATAAATATATTTAGCTACTGCTTATATAAAATTATATCAAAATACTATGATTCTTAAAACGCTTACCGGGGCAAGAGCTCGTGTTTCTATCCATCTTGATACAAATATTCCTAGGTGCTGCCATGTACTGGTTTGATTTCTAAATATTTGTGCTTTTAGTAGGGAAATGATTAAAAATACAGACAAAAATTGTAAAATTACTTTAAATTAAATTAGAATTGATAAAAAAATTCTAAAAAGTATGTCCTTGATCATGGACACCAGTAGCAAAAGGGTTAATAACATTCAAATTACTGTTTAAAAAATGTAAACAAAGCAATGACCAGAAATCCACAAATTTCTAAAACTGCACAACCTCTGTTCCTAAGCTGTGTGGAGGAAGTCTACTGTAGTATTTATATAACAATAGGCTAAGGAAGAATTTTTGGACATGTTTTGAAAATATTGCATTACCGTAAGATTTAACGTATATTGCAACTTTCTAATCCTTTTTTGCATGTTATTACACATGATTCTTTCAGGAAAGTAACTTTTAATGTAAATTTAAAGAGTGAAATGTATATTTAAAATAAAAAAATCGCAAACGATGAAAATAGACTGAAGGAAATAATAATAATTGATATTATTACTAAATGCCTAAACATCTGTGAATTCATATAGTAAATGTTTTCACATATATAAATATTACTACATGTAAATAGCATCAAAATTATTTCTTAAAACAAATATTACTCCATTAAAAGACATGTACATTAATAGTACACCAGACCCTAAAGGGTTAATATTTTATGTGTTAAAAGCTGATGAACGTTCATCAAACACTTCATATAAAATTAAGTGTATATTTTAAAAAATTAAGAAAAACAGAGACATCTTTTAAGGAGTGCATACAAAAAATACAAGTTAAAAATATTAATTTTCTGTAATCATATTTTAAATATACAAATGCTCAGAGACTTTACGTTAGTAAGGGAAATATGTAAACTGAGTGACTAGTATCCTTAAGAAACTACGGTTGAATCCTGGAAAAAGTAATGTACTGATTTTGAGGTGGGATCTCAGTATTACTTCGTGCTAAATGAAATTTAATATTAAAAAGGTACAACTATATTTGTTCACATACACACACAAAAAAAAAAGATTTTGTGATTAATATTTTTTTTAAGTCATTAATGAATGAAATGCACAATTTTTGGATGAAAAAGTTAGAATGAAATGGATGAAAATGTTAGAATTTTGGTTTAAATATCTTGCCACAGTAACCATCTTGATGATTTTTTATTGTGCATTATGTATTAGAATATTGCAGTCTCTCGATTCAGTTAATTCACTTCATTATTCTACAAATGTGGAGATGTCAACAGTGGTGGCGGCAGTAATTTCTGTCATCGAAATATTTCATACTTTTTTTATATCTATGTCAGCTTTCCTTTACAGAACTTTAAAAAAAATTTTTTCCTTTAAAAAACTCCATAAAAGGTTTTTTATCCTATTTACTTAGACTCTTATGCAGTTAGTTGCAAACAAATTTTCTAATTACTTGATATGCATACACTAGGATCGAGTAGTTTTTTTTCTTTTTATTCCAATATTCTGTACTTTTCAAAAATTCCTTTTTTAAAAATAATGATGAAACTTCCATATTAGTGTAGTTAGATTATGCTTAGAGGTGAAACAAGATAGGCAAACTCTAAGTTTTTATTAAAATTTTGCAATATTTGTTGAAGCTGCCAACTGATAATAATAAATAATAAAAAAAAATAGTAATAAATAGTAAAAAAATAATATATATATATACATATATATAAATGATATTGTGAGTTTCAAAATTTGCCTTATCCAGAAAGTAAAATTTTCGAAAATAATGAAAAATTTCTGACTATCTTGACTGTTTTTCATTGTAAATCAATAATTTACAATACCAGAAATACACAATAAAATCAGATTATTTTGCAGATTGTAGGAATTTTCTGATGGAGATTCATCAATGGAATAGACTGATAATGAAAACTTGATTTTTAAAAATTTTGAATAAGGCGAGTTTTGTAACTCATATCTTCATTTATACAGCATTGATCATTTAATTAAATGTGTCTTGACTTAAATGTGGTGGACATTTAAAATTTACTTAATTTCATTCTTATGTTGAATTTCAGATTCAAAGTATAATTTTTGGATTAAAAAAAGAAGAAGATTCGTCTGTGTGAGCATAAACAGGCAGCAGATAGATTGATACTGTAATTTTTATAATATATTAAAATAAAATTGTATTACAATGTTC
Organism: Maratus speculifer; assembly: GCA_964019185.1. Taxonomy (NCBI): domain Eukaryota; kingdom Metazoa; phylum Arthropoda; class Arachnida; order Araneae; family Salticidae; genus Maratus; species Maratus speculifer. The sequence continues at coordinate 51,845 of CAXHSM010000979.1, read as the reverse complement.
TGCTTTTCAATTGGTATGTTTTGAAGCAAAATATAATGTGTAAGTATGTATATATTAATTCAAAAGCTATTTCTATTGAAAAATATGCATTTTTTATATAAAAAATTATGTTTATGTACAAAATTTGGTGTATGTTAAGAAAATAAAGAAGTATTGCAAATATTTTGCTTCATAACACAGGTAAAAGGTTTGCTAATATATTGGTGAAAAAAATAGTTAAATATATTGAATAGACTTTAGTATAGAAGATTTGTTATAAAGAAAATTCTTTACAAAAATATGACTAATTATTGCCTGAGTTTGAAAAGAAAGTTAAAATTCCATTGACAATTTATTTGAATTCATAGTTTTATTTTGAATTTTAATTACATACACATGTGTTTAATAAAATTTTCTCTATATATATATTTTAAAAGTTCTGAAGGTAGTCACATACTTTAACCTTTCGCTGGGCGTGTAAATTTTCATCACATGAGCGTGCATTGTAAATTATACAACAGGTAAAAAAAAAAAAAAAAAAAAAAAAAAAAAAAATTGCTACTTTATTTTAATTTTACAAATAATTTAATTTGCAAATGTGATATAAGTTATCTCTGATCACAATTTATGAAAGTATTCCGCAATACACTTATTTTGTTATACCATACTAAAGCAGAAGTTTCGATGTTTAAAAAGCTACTTGCTACTACAATCACAAAGATTAAAAAGTATTAATGAATTAGTAAACAATAATTAAGTAATTTTGGATTTACAGAATTAGTCCTATATTGCATCTATACAGTCAAAGTTCTATAATCCGCACAAGCTGGGGCCAAAAGTTGTGCGGATTATGTGATATTGTGGATTATAGAATGTTATTGATTATACGTCATTGTATTATTCGTAGACAACATTTTAACCCTCTGGATCCCAAACCGCCCGAGATATTTTAATTCGTATATTTCAGTTCCCACCAGAAAATTAAAACAACAATATTTGCTTTAATCAATAACAGAACATTCCGTATTTAAATAAAAAGAAATTAGCCATTGAATTTTTCTGGTGTGAAATGAATTACATAATTTCTTGAACGTGTTCTAGCATTGGAATTAAAGGGTTAATTCTATAGTCAGTTTAATATGAAGTGATAAATATGAAATCTAGTAATAAATTTAATATGCTATCTCAAAAAATGACTTTTAAATGTTTTTTTAGATAAAAAACTTATATAACTATGCATTTAAATGAAAATAATTACATATGTTCCACAATACAGTTTGTTTTTTACTGTTAATAAAATAAAAAAGTTATATTAAAAAAATATATGTTTCACTATGATTTTTTTCAACTTTTTTACTATTTGTTTTAAAAAATCATTTTTTTAATCACAAATTTGTAAATTTTCTTAATTGTTTATTTTATTGTTTACATTCCTAAAGTAACGCGAATTATAGAAAATTGTGGATTATGGTTGCGCATATTATCGATCCTTGACTGTATTTGTCGCTTCCCATATCAAGCATAAGATTTGCTTTTTTGAAGGCTGTTTACAGATAAACCTTGAACATTTCATGCACTGTTAATAGATTAAAATGACATGTGCATCTAATTGTGCAATCCGAAATACACCTAACTTTCAGGAACTGGGTAAAGAGATCCAATAAACGAATAGAAACAGTCATTAAAACCCACTAGGGCTTGAATTTTGTTTTAAAGAAAAAATAATGTGAATGTTGTACTTTTTACAACGCCATGCCCGACGGAAGGTTAAAGAGAAAAGCAGTCCATTAAAATAATCAACTTATTAATTTTATTATTTGTGCTGATGCTATATTATTTGCAGTTTCAAGTGATCTTCACTGTTTAAATTGTGTTGAGATAATCATTCCAGATTTCTGGACAAATTCATTAATCCAATGGAGATGGGTATGGAACTTCTGTTTTAAAATAGTCTTGAAAATATAAGTCTCATAAATTATTATTTGTGAAACTTGAAACATAGTTGTTTAAATATTTTTATACTTCAAAATAAAAGTATTGAAACTAATTACAATTAGTTAATAAAGTTTATTTATTTAGACTGAGATTTTTATGAAATTATCAGCAAATTACAAAAAGATTATAAAGTTAAACAACAAATTAATTAATAAAAAGCAAACAAATTTACTAACTCTAAATCAATGTAGTTCAATTCATATAGTAATATTTTAATCATTGAATCGCAATGTCTTTGAATTATAATTTAGCTTAAAAGCAGATTAAATCTATGGAGCGTTAATATTAAAACTGATGTAATTTTTATAAGTTTTAATATATAGATATAAATAAATTAGTATGCATAATTTTAAACAAACAAAAATTACTATTTTTATTTAAATATAACTACAGAATTATTTGTCTTTAGAACTTCTATTTTAATATTTGAAAGATTCAAAACATTTTTTAGAAGACTGTTTATTATTATTATTTTAATATGGAAGTTTTGGTACATAATTTTTAATTAATTCTATCACTGCCTCTTGTCTGCTTATCTATAATCTATTTTGTCAGAAAATGGTCATCTTCTCAAAAATTTAACCATTGTTTTCTTGTTTTTATTTATTAGCTATTTGGAAAATAGTTGTTGTTTTTTGGTAGAGAATTGGGAAATCTGAAGTAAATCGAATCTTTTTTTTTTTGGTTGGATACCGCAACTTATTTTATTTTATTCATTTCCTGATTGGTCCAAGTTTAATGGCCAAAACTGGAATACTTCTGTTGCGACAATGACAAAAAGATAATAGAAACTTAAAAAAAACTAATAATTTAAAAACAAATTGTGATAGAGATTAGCAAACAAGTTTCATTAAAAAGTGCAATTTTTTCTCTACGCAGTGGTGTAAAAATTTAAAATGTGCTATGTTTAGAAGTTTGAAAATTTGCAGTTCCAAAAATTGTAAGACTGAAATTTCATGTAAAATTTGTTTAGGATAGACCCAGGAATATGAATGTTTAATCCTCGTCGTTTATAATAGGAGGCATTCAGAAATCAGTCAGATTAATTCCAATCAATAAAAAGGCACACTTTAAACATTTAAAGTTGTATATCTATAAGCTACTTTTAAAAAAAAATTATTGATCTAGGAATATTAATGTTTAATGCACGGCATACGTAATATATGATTCATTATGATCATCCTATATATTATGTTTATTATTGTAGCGTATATAGGGTTCTTTTGATCTTATGGTTAGACATCTTCAAACTCTTGTCTCTTAGAAAAGTAGAAAATAATTTATTTTCAGATATTCAGAACAACAGAGTCTTCGAAACTTACAAATATTACTAGATATTCAAAAATATCTGTTCAAATCTATCGTACAAATACTGATATAGGTTCCAGAGACTCTTTATACAACGTCTCAACACTACATCACATTCAAAACAACGTAGATAAAACTCAAGCAAACTTGCTTAAACAATCGTAGCTCACTCAATGACTGACTGATAAATAATAACAACCACAGCTCGCATTGCTCTCCTGATATAGGCTCGCAGCATGCGCTGGAAATTTCCACAGGCTTCTCGAATATTCCAGAAAATTACGGAATAACATTCAATGTATCAGCATATATAAAGGGGGGTTACCATAGAGAGGGAAGGGTTACCATCGCCAACAATCGCCAAGTTTGTCGCCAACTTGGTGACCAAAATTAGTCGTCAAACGTGACGCCAACTTGGTGATATCTATAATATTTCGCCAAGCTGCCATACACATTCACTGAAAAATAATAGACAAGTTTGCTTGATAACAGAGACAATGTAACAAAAACTAATATTAGTAAAGGAATGGAGCTTAATAAGATTATTTACATTATTTTACAGTACAAACACTAACTATTTACAAAATTCGTAACATTATTATCATTAATTTAAATATAGAATTTATTTATGAGTTTTTAAACTTTTAGTCTTTGAAAATATCGTTTTCGAAATAATCGTTGTATTTGTTAAATTACAATTTTGTTATTTTTATTGTTTCTTTATTATTTTTATTTATTGTTATTATTTTTAATTTTAACTTCCTTTAATTTGATTTGATTCTGCCTTTTGACATACTCAGAAAAAAAATGAACCCAGTAATCATCTTTATTCAGCTGTTACTTTAAAAAACATACAGCTCTAAATAACACTCCAAAAATTTAATCATTTGTACATGACTCATGATTCTGTTTACATTAAGAAGGTATTATTTATATAAGAGGTTGCTTTTATAATAAAAAAAATCACACTTTAAAAGATAACCATAATTAAAATGAGCGTTGTTATTCATTTTAAATAAATTCAAAGATTTTTAAGGAAAAAACGCAATTGCAATTTTTCTTTTCAAGCACACATTTAATTTTGTGGCCCAGAATCAAGGGAAAAGAGTCAATTGTAGATAATTTAAAGATAAAATTATTTGTTTTATAAAAAATTATTAATATAAATTTATTATCCTTCTTCCAAAATTATTATTGTTCCTGGGAGTATCCTGGGAAAATATTTACCACTAGATGGGGAATATGAAGGAATTTTAATTGAAAGTGTTTGTCTCTATCTGGAATATTTGGTGGATGGGAGTCTATAAATGCTATTACAAAAATATTCATAGAATCACTCATGTAAAAAAAAATTCCTCTATCTGTAAAACGATGACTCAAATGGGACAAAATCAAGTAATCTGTGGGAGATGGGTGAACAGTATTTAATTTTCAATGAAATTATTATTATATGTATATTAAAATATGTATTCAAAACTCAATGACAGTTTAAAAATGAATGGTAAAAGTATTTTTTTTGAAGAAATTAATATTATTGTACAGTTTGTCACTAAAGAAGTTAACAATAACATTGAAAATATAAAACAGTATGCCAATCAAGAGTATAAATAGAAGATAAGAAGGCAATATAAAAGATAAATATGTAATTTTTTAACTAAAAACATACATTGTGTTTTAACACATTATTCATGATCATGTTTATTCGCATAGTGTAATATTACCGCACATTTGTCATCTAGAAATGTATAAGGTAATTAATACGTGTGCGCTATGCTAATGTGTTACGATTGGTTACACTAAATTGAGTAAATTGATTTGTAATTTATTATTTTGTAGAAAAATGAATTTATTCGAGATATTTATATAATTCATATTAAAATGTTTTAGTCCACTTTTACTTTTCATATCCACTTTAGTAAAATATAAAACCTGAAATTATCTATAAAAATATAATTATTTTATTGCTGGCCTCAAAATATGAGAGGATTTCAATGTAAGGTATTTGCAACCAGCATGTCTCGTATAATGCATCAAAATCAATTTAATAAATTAGTTACTATTCCAAATCTATTTCTCTACTTTCAACTTAAACTTTATAATCTTGCTCTTAAACAGGAATTTTTATGCTGCTTGTAGGTGACGTATTCTAACTGCAACACAATTATATGAATTACATTCTATAGACTTAAAACACATATTGATGCTTCCTCTTCACACATTTCATTATCCAATTTGCATGGACCAATCTAAGAATGTATTTCCAAGTGAGCCATATTTTGAAATTGCATAAGATATGATAAGTCAATTATATAGGTCTTTAAACATGGTAAAAAGGATGGTTAAATTATGACCATGCAATATAAGTTGAATTAATAATGTGAAATCTTGCCCGAATAATCCTTTATATTTGTTTGAAAAAATAAATAATTCTGGATATATTTTGATTAACCACATTTGTACATTGCCATTACCCTTTGCAAAAAATAATTTAATTTGCCTTACTGCTTACAAAATGTATCATTGTTTTAATTGATGGTATGAAACTATTGAATTTTATCCTTAACCTTACATTGTTTTTTTATGAAGGATATTAAAATACTGGATTTATAAATATTTGCTTTATTTTTTACTTGTAATATTTATTTGTTACTTTTAATTTTAATGTTGAATATTTTCTTTTTGATTAATTATTTGTTTTATAATGGTGATTATTTACTTTAATTTTCATAATTTTATTTATAGTTTATTCATTATATATATAATAAGCAATTTGCACATACGGGGGAATTCTTTTTAAATTTGTCTGATAATTCCACATCCACAGTTTTCAAAATTGATCTCATAAAAGTAAAAAAAATCACTAATTAAATACTTAGTCATAAAATAAGCTGAAATCACGTTTTCCAAATCGGCTGTTGAGTTAATATGATTTCACAGTTCAAGGCAAAACCAATGTTTATATTTTGTTAGCAGGCAGCGATCGTTTTTTTTTACGTACACATTTATTTCTATTTGAAGCTTATAATACTTCGTCATTCTGATTGTTGATTTTTTGTCGTTTTATATAAACAGTCGAGTCTCTCTGTAACGAAACTACATGCAGCGAATTTCTCTATTCAACGAATTTTTTGCAGGAACGGTCAATTTTTCAATAATTACATTGAAAATAATCTCCATATAACGAAATATGTATCGCCATATAACGAATTTTTCAGAGATGTTTTGCTCAGAAAATGCTTCAAATTGAAATTGTTTGTGAAATCCATTTTTCTTCGCTGATTCCTACTTTATATTCCGTAACTGGATTCTTCTGCTTTATCCTTTATGTCCAAAAGAGACGTTCATCTCCACCCGCCCCTTAAAAAAATCTCTTCTTGATTCTACCAATTCTTTGAATTTTTGGTAATAAAACACCTAAAATCTTCTGAATAAATCGATAGGTATGAACCCTGCGTTATAAGAAAACGACATCAAATGGAAGGTAACGTTCCCCATTCATATTTGCATTCCTCGTTAAATTATGAAAATTTTTAGATGTTCAAAAATTTTGAAATCAAAACATCCAAAAATTACAGATTTCTTCAATTAAAATAAATATAAATCTTCCTTACGCATTTTTTAAAAAATCATTTGAATATATACATTTACTGATTCGAATCTGTTAAATAAATTTAAAATAAAATATATAGTAACATTATGCGTTAAACGTTTCAAAACCTTACACACACAGCTGGAAAACAATTTTCTTCCAAAATTTACAGATTAAATGAAAAACTTTCCGTTGTTCTCTATTCAGCGAATTTTCCCATATATTTTTTGACTTAATAATTTTTTGACTGAACGATGGATTTCGTTATATGGAGACTCGACTGTATATATTTACGAATTATGTCTCTTATATACGAGTTTAGTAAAAGACAATCGAACAATCTACAGGTAGCATGGATATGTTCTCTTTTTTCGGAGCAGATAAAAGAGGGTTTAAAATGAAAAACGACGAAAAATATTTTTTTCTATTATTCTCTTTTCTCAACCGTTATAAAGCTAGAAAACATGCAAATTCTCTATAACGAAATGGAATCTCATGTACTTTTGTTTTTCGAAGCATCACATTTCAATTCAGTTTAATACATTGATTCTAATTTTTTCATCATAGATTTATTTTTTCTTGTATTGTTTTTTAACGAATCATAAAAAGTGGTTAATTTATTTCTGTTTATTTCAGATGCATAAAGCTATAAAGATAAATACAGATGAAGTCAATCAAAACTACCTTTGAATTCTAAAATATGCAACAAAGCATTTCATTACAAAACATTCTTGGAAAAACTGGTTCTACATCACAGCAAGAAGAATGTTTTATGTGTGAGATATGCAACAAGAGTTTCTCTCGAAAGTCTAATTTAAGCACTCACCGGTTAATTCATTCTGGTAAGAAAGCTTTTGTATGTGAGATATACAACAGGAAATTCTCACATAAAAGATCTTTAAACCAGCATATGTTAATTCATAGTGGTGAAAGATCTTTTGTTTGTGAAACTTGCAATAAAAAGTTCTCTCAAAAGAGTAATTTAATTCAACATCTCTTAATCCATACTGGTGAAAAACATTTTGTATGTGAGATATGCAACAAGAAATTCTCTCAAAAAACTGTTTTAATGAAACATTTATTAATTCATACCGGTGAAAAACCTTTTGTTTGTGAGACATGCAACAAGACATTTTCTCAGAAGTCTAGTTTAAGCAATCATCTATCAACTCATACTGGTGAGAAACCTTTTGAGTGTGAGATATGCGACGCGAAATTCTCTAATAAGCGTAATTTAAGTAGTCATCTATTGATTCATACTGGTGATAAACCTTTTGTTTGTGAGACGTGCAACAAGAAATTCTCTCAGAAGTTTAATTTAAGTAGTCATCTGTTAATTCATACTAATGAGAAATCTTTTGTTTGTGAGACATGCAGTAAGAAATTTTCTTACAAGTCTAATTTAATGAAGCATCTGTTAATTCATACGGGTGAGAAACCTTTTCCGTGTGAAATATGCAGCAAGAGTTTCTCTAATAAGAGTAATTTAAATAGTCATCTATTAATTCATTCTGGTAAGAAACCTTTTGTCTGTGAGACATGCAACAAGAAGTTCTTTCAGAAGTCTAATTTAAGCAGTCATCTGTTAATTCATACTGACAAGAAATCTTTTGTTTGTGAGACATGCAACAAGAAGTTTTCTCGCAAGTCTCATTTAACGAGACACTTCTTAATCCATACTGGTTAGAAACCTTTTGTTTGCGACATATGTAACAAAAAAGTCTCTCAAAAGAGTAATTTAAGCTCACACTTTATAATTCATTCTGGCGATAAACCTTTTGTGTGTGAGATTTGTGACAAGAAATTTGTTAAAATGAAAAATTTAAGCAGTCATCTTTTAATTCATACTGATAAGTAACCTTTTCTGTGTGAGATATGCAATAAGAAATTCTCTTGATAGTGTAATTTAAGCACATTTTTGTTAATTCATACTGGTTGGAAACCGTTTGTGTGTGAAGTATGCAACAAAAAATTAGCTTCAAAGGATTATTGAAGCAAGCATCCGTTAATTTATATTGGTGAAAAAGCTTTTGCTTGTGAGATAATTCTCACGGAAGTATATGCTAAGTAAATTTCTTTTAATACATGTTAGAGAAAAAAGTTTTGTGTAAGATATGCAACAGGCATTTCTCTTAAAAAAGTGTTTTAAGAAAACTTCTGTTTATGTATTGAGAAAACTTGTGTGAAATACTTACAAAAAAATCTCAAAAGAGGAAATCTGTTAATCTTCTCTCTCATAATTTGCTAACTGAGATTAACTAATTAGTATACATCTTTTATTAAGGAACTTTGGCATATTCTACTATTAAGTTAGTATTTTAGTTCAAATATTATAGAGACTAAAATGAACGCCTACCAACAAAAATTTTGCCAATCTAAACAAGCAGATCAGCAAATGGGGAACTTCAATATCGTTTCTGGCAACCCCCCTTTTTTATCTGGCTTTATCTTTTATATGATCGCAAAAATATTTCAATCTTTTTTTACGACATAACATAGATTTATATGATTGTAAAATTGAGCCTGTTAGCTATTGAGAATTTTTAAGACAGAAGATTTGTTATAAGTTATTTTTCACGGTGAATTTCTTTGATTTTAAAAATCTCTTTCTTATAACATATTAACGTCCTTACATCTAAGACAAACATTACATGTTACTACAAAAATCAGTTTAAAATTTCTATAAAACATCTCCAAAAATATATCAAACTATGTATCGATACTTATGATATGCACACATTAAAGGGAGCCGAGTGATAAAAAAATGAACAGATTTTTATTTAAGAAGCTTTTTATTTTATGATATTTAATTTCATTCTTACTGATTTCACATCTCATTAAATTATTGCTGTATCTCACACATCTCTTATCTGTTGCTTTCTGCTTAAATTAATTTGTCATAACAAGAAATTTTATACCGAAGTTCTTTAGTACACCATGAGAAATGTAGTAACAACATAGCAATCAATGTTCAAATGTTTTGCTATTATTATTAAATGTTATTATTTAATGCTTCACATTCTTTACTATATGATGAAATGTCCAAATGCATGCTTATAATTGATTATGATGAAGCATTATTATGCTTGAAATAACATCATGTTTTAACAGCTTACTTTTCTCTTTGTAATTCCTAACACCGAGAAAAATTGTATTCTTCAGTTTCTTAAAGTTATGTTTCTTACACTATCCTGTATGATTAATGTATAAATGTGAATAATACTTGGTATGAAATTTATGTAAATGTACAATAAGTATGAAGTTAAGTTTTAGATATTTCCTGCATAATTCACGAAAAATGTCAAAAGATAGAAGGGACCCTCCCAAATAATCTTTTCCCCCCAGCCCCCCCCCCCACTGTCTAAGTAGAGCCCTGCACACATTCATTAAAAATTTCTAAAGATAATTTTAACAATTCTAGAAGCATTTAAATTAATTTAAAGAATGTTTTTTAATGTCGCCCACCGGCGACATTAGGACTGTGGAGGTTTTGCTGAAAAAATTGTTTTTAAAGGGGTACTGTCCTGAATTCTCCATATTGTTGAAAATAAGATATAATTAAATTGTTTGATACACTGATTGTTATTTTAAAAAGTCTGATGAGATTTAAAAATTTAAATAAAGTTTGCTAGCATGTGCTTTAAAACTATACCTTTCTCATCAGGATTGTATAAAGAGAAAATGTCCTAATTTACTTAAAATGTCATTACTTATACCTGTAGTTATTACTTAGTATCAAGTATCACAAAATGTATAAAAATCTGATGTGATTTTAAATATCAATAAATGTTGGTAAAAGACATTTGATTTTTCTTTTTCCAATTCTATCTTTCTATAACCCTTTTCGGCGCAGTACAGATTCAATGATTGAGTATTGAAAATGATGACTGATACCGGAATTTTGTAAAAACTTTATTTGTAGTTATGAAAAAACTAATTTGCAGGAATTCAATAAACCGAATTTTTTACCGAAATTCCCGTACGAATGTGGCGTTTGGGAATTACAATTAAGTGGTTTCATACATATACCACCCCGCCTCAGGGGGTTAAAACTGATTGATAGAGATAAACTTTTTATTACTATCTAACATTCCATATTAAAAATGAACTTCGTAGCAGTATTTCTACTTCGTTCAAAGGAATATTAAAGATAATTACTTTTTATGTTATGGTCTGTAATTAAAATCTTTTATGGATTATTTATCAAAATCATATATTTATCAAAAGGAATGAGCATAAATTTCTGAGATTCCTTAAATATGTCTTCTGTGGAATGGGATAGAGCGAACAAAGTATTTTTTATTCATGTACACTAGCCATAGAAACGTTCAAGTCCTTCATGGTCGGCTGCTCTGTGATCACATAACTTTTTTAAATGGACCACTATTTTGCAAAAAACTGTCCTCCAAAACTTAAGTTATAACATGTATTTCGAATCTCACCAGAAAAAAAATGTCATTCAGATTAAACATCATAATTTATATGAATGACAATAATAAGCTTTAAAACATTGAAGCTTCTACTTTTAATTTATAGAAAAGTATAGGTATTTGTGAATGAAAGAAAAATATGCAATTACAAAGCTTCGGTAATTTCGCGTGTAAGTTTAGTTTTATTTGAAATATTGTTGTCAGTTTTGTTCATAACAACCAGTAGAGTCTAGAAATGCCTAAAGAAGTCGTTTGCCCGATTCATTAAAGTGGGGTGTGGTAGAATGGATGGAAATGGGGTTGTTACAGTCTGATAAAGCTCAGTGTGTCTCACATTGCAGCCCCACGACGATGGGATCAGTATGAAGCCGAAGATTCTTTGATAGGAAGACATGTTCCAGGTCGCCCACGTGTTGCAGCAAATGCAGAAGACTGACTAGCAGGCCAGTCTTCTAGCCTGTTTTCTAGCTCTTTCAACCCGAATGAGAATACGCAATACTGTTCCGCAATTCACTACAGACCACTTTGCAGCACTAGAGAGAAGAATCTCCGCTATTACGGTGCAAAGACGTCTTCACAATGCAAATCTCTATGCAAGGCGACCAGTTGTGTGTGTCCCCCTCAACAGACGACAGAGAAAGGCCTGCTAAAGTTCGGAGAGAGACAAGTTTTTTGGACCAGACAACAGTGGACTTTGGTATTCTTCACAGTTGAGTCCAGATTCACACTAGATAGCGATTCAGGACGTCTTCTGATCTGGAAAGAACAATGCACTTGTTACCATCAATCAAACATTGTCGAAACACACAGGTATAGAAACGGTGGAATCATAGTTTAGGCAGGGATCTCACTCGGAGGCCACACTGGCCTGCATGTGTTCCTTGGAGGAACACTGGTTGATACGAGATATCGGAATGAGATCCTTGATTCATATGGGCTCCCATATGCTGGTGCTATTAGCAGTTGTTTCATTCTAATGGATGATAATGAGAGACCACACAGAGCTGTGGCTGTTAAGGATTATCTTGAGGATCCCGGTTTGGAGAGAATGGAGTGTCTGACTCACTCTCCAGACTTGAATCCCATAGAAAATATTTGGGACTATCTTGGAAGACAGGTTGCGGCTTTAAGTCCTCCTCTCATGCCATTAAATGAGCTGGAGTTAAGCTTACTCCATGTCTGGTCAGCGCTACTTATTTCGATATCCGACAATTTAATTGAGAGCATGGAAAGTCGATGCCGCCAATGCATTCAGGTTCGGGATGCACATATTCCGCATTAGAACCAGTTTTTTAATGTTTCTGTCACATTTTACTCCGTAATACTGCGATGTACTGATTTTTCCAAGAATGGAATTTTCCACCAAGAGTGTTTTTTGTTGTAATTTCATTTATGAGTTCAACTTAAGTAAATTTCTATGTCGCATTTAATAAGTAACAGTTTATTTCACTTTTCCTTACAATTTGTTGTTTCTATATTCGTTCATTTGCAAATTGGTTGCAAAAAACCGGTTGTACATGAACTTTTGGAGACCAGTGTATTCAGTGATTCTTCGTAACAGTAACTTTTTCCCGCCTCTTTAGTGTAAATGTCGTAAATGTACATTTTCCCCACACTAAGATAACTGCAACTCATTCCAAATCATACACCTTTATTTTAAAAAATGAATGAGTAAAAAAATTAAGAAAACTCTTCTTCTCCCAAGACGTTGATCCTCTGCTGCAGTTTACACTTGCTCTTAAAAGCAAAAATTTTGAGCGCCATTTCTTGGCTAAGGAGGGGGGGGGGGTCACACGCAGTGTTAAAAATTACCGTATATAAATCAAAGAATTATGACAAAATTTGGACTTTTTTACATTTATATTTTGAGCATTGATTTTGTTGGGGATCGCCTCATACATAATCATTATTTAGTACAAAATTAATTTTAAAAATATAATTGGCGAATAAGCAAGTGTTGCAACTAATCACATATAGGTCTGGTTTGGAGTAGAGATGGGAAATGGAGTTACTTTGGTTAACAGGTTACATACTTGCACAAGGTCCAGTTTACAACAACCTGTTACTTTTGTAACGTATATCTAATGACATACTTTCAACGGGTGTTTTAATTAAAAGACTTTTAAACAAAATGTTTGAAATAATTTTGGGACTTACATATAGACACTGTTTTTTTTTTAAATAAATCCACACCATTAAAATCAGTTTTTGGTTAAAAAATTCATTTTTGCCGGACAAAACCTATCAAGTTATGATCTTGTGAGTATCGTGTATTTTCAGCTTTTCTGACACTAAAAACATGCTGTCCGTTTATGGTTCCTAAGACACCAAAAACTCATCAAATTCTTTAAGCATCATAATTCAGTAAGTTTTTGCTATAGAAGAATAATATTTTTTCTGGCCAGATGTTAGAATATGGAGAAACCTTTTCTGAATGAAGCTTTAGGATCCAACAATACTCTTTTTAAATTTCCTTTAAACAAAATGTTTGAAATAATTTTGGGACTTAAATATAGACGCTGTTTTTTAGTTCATGTCAGTCAACATCATTAAAATCAGTTTTGGATTAAAAATTAACTTTTGCAGGACAAAACCTACCTAGAAATTATCTTGTGAGTTTCCTGTATTTTCAGATTTTTCGACACTAAGAACAGTTTACGTTCCGAAACAGTTCTGACACAAAAACACGTTTTCCATTTATGTTGCCAAAAACATCGAAAACTCCTTAAATTCTTCAAGTATCATAACTCACTAAGTTTTTGCTATAGAAGAATAATTTTTTCTGGCTAGATGTTAGAACATGGAGAAAATTTTTCTGAATTAAGGTATAGAAACCAGACATTGTAATTCTTTTAAAATTTCTTAACTATTTAAAAAGCATCTTTTAAAGTATAAATTGGATTTTACATGATGCATAAATTCTGAAACACGTTTCAAATGGAACTATACCACTTAATCTAACGGTTTAGAAATTAGTTTTTAATAAACGATAAAAAGAGACGTCCTTTTATAAAAATAAACACCGTTTTAATATGTTTTGTAAAAAATAAAAGTTTGTTCCGACCTAATTGCTGCCTAACGCATATACATAGCGAACATCATAAGACTGTGAAATTATTATTTATGCATACAATCAAATATAATTTAGAAATGCATTTCTAAAAACATGTTTTTCCATATGCTGACTAAAAATCAGAAAATTCATTAAACTGCGAATATTATATTTCAGTAAGTTTTTGACATAGAAGAATATTTTTTTACATGTTAAAACACAGAAAAAGTTATGAGACTCAACCACTGAAATTTGTATTTTTGAAGCTTTTAAAAAACAGCTATTTTAATGTAAATCAATTTTTATGATATAGAACAAAATTTTAAACACTTTTGCAAGTGGAACTGTGCCTTTAAAACTAACAGTTTTAAAATTAACTTTTGCTAAATGATAAGAAAAGGCATGCTATATAAAAACAAATAATGCTTTAAGAACATCATTGTAAAAAAAAGAAAGAAAGAAATTTGATCCCCGATTTCATTGCATCCATATTTATCAATGACTGTTCAAAGATAATCCATAAGAACATGAAAGTGTCCTTTGTACACTTTTAATCAAAAGAAACTTATCCAAACAAGTTTTTACTACGTTTCTCAAATTTGTTACAATTGTGCCATGAATAAATAATGCGATGCTATTTTCTTTCTTTTGTTTGTAATGAAACAAAATCACAGAAATAAAAGTGTTCCAAGCTGTTATTTTCCAAAAACACAGGGATGAGAACTTAAAAATAAATAAATAATTAATGCATATGCCGCCCTTTCCAAGAAAAATCTTGGGTCATATAAAAAAAAAGAAAGAAAAATTTGTGAAACTGCATAAAAAATTTTCTTTTTATACATTCAAAGTCAAACAAATCGCCACTGCTCTGTCAAAAGTATAACGAAATCAAATAATTTCAATCCTGTCCTCTGATTTGTTTTCAACATTCAAATTCAAAGAAAACGCCACATGGTAAAAAATGGCCGACGAAACCAACTCTGCCTATTCAGCGAAGCCGGAATTATAGCCATCATCTGATATCATTTAATAAAATATATTTTTAACTTTTTATTCCCGTAAATCCCATCAACTAAGATGATTTTATGTAACATTTTTTACCTGCACAAAAAAATACAACAATTTAACTGATAGCAGTGTGGTGTGTTAAAAAATATTTTGTTTTCCTATTTTATAAAAGAAGTTGCATTATTAGAATCAAAAGTAATGAATACTAGTAATAAAATAACTGCAAAGTTCTATGCAGTTTCTCAGAATATTTTAAGATCGTTTTTATCTAGTGAATCGGCAGGTGTCTGCTAGTAAATGTGATTCTGGTTGGTTGTTTGGATAGTCCTTCGCAGTTTCTAAGCTTTACTTATTTTTCTACAGTGGATGATGGATAATACTTCTTAATTATTAACCTATTAAGGACGTATACGTGTCATAAAATGGCTTAAGAATCCTTGTTTATACCCACCAGTTAAATTTTATTGTGAAATTTGATTTAATTAATCGGAACATTTTCTCGATTTAAAATGGCACAAATTTCTGTTTTTCAGAACCGGTGGCAAAATATTAAAAATTTCGTCCCGTCGCGAAGGGATTAAAGACGACTAAAGCCATGAAAAGATTGATAAAGCCAAATTTTTCACTGTCTGCAGTTATTAATGAATTTTTTCTATTAGTTTTGTCACGTCATAATAAGCGTTTAAAGTAGGACATTTTTTTATTTGAAAGTATCTTTTTAAACTCTTTTCATTTTAACATCGTAAAACAATTTTTTTTATAATTTTATCTAAATTTTCTATCTAAAAAAACTATTATTTTAGCTTTTTCTTTTCTTTTCTTTTTTACATACATTAAAAGATAATGCGGTCCAAATTTAACATTGACTTCCGTTAATCTGCTACTAAATAATGCACTATGAAAGAATAACATTGTTATTTATCATAATACGCTAAATAATGCGCATCTTTAGTGAGTAACAACTTTCAATGCGAATACAACTTTCAATATTTTTCTAACAAGAGTTTGGGGGTTTTAATTATAGTTCATTAAAAGTTTTTAAGATATACTGTCCGTCATATATTTTAAAAAATCAATTATTTCGACTATTTTATTCGACATGCATTTTACTCTTATTTTAATCTCTATTTGCTATTTCTTTTCAAACATGTTTGTTTACCAGCCTGCAAGTTTTTACATAAAACTGTTTAAACATAAATAAAATATGTTGAGATTTTTAAATAAATTCTTTTCGTAGTTAGTTCTTTTTTTCTTTAATCCTAAAAATCAAAACAAATATAAGTTTCCAATTTATTTATCAGCAAGAAGTATCATGATCTATTTCTTATTATAATTACTTTTTATCCTCTTTGCGGCGATAAAAGTCATCCGTATGACTGATATACAGGGTGTACAATTCACATTCTTACTATCCTAAAATTGACTTGATTTTCTTAAATTTTTATCGCTCAGCTCAGATAATTATGGGTCAAAAAGTTTCTTTAAATTTTATTTTCAGAAAATCAATAAACATATATATGGCATATAAATATATAAATATAAATATATAATATATATAAATAATTAAATTTATATATATATATATTTTATATATATAATTAAATTTTTTAAAAGGGGTTAACGTTATTCTTACTCATATATATATATATATGGAAAAGAATAATGTTAAGCCCTTTTTAAAAAATTAATTTAAAATTAAAATTCGAAAGTTTAAAATTTAAAGTCCCATTTTATTTTATTTTAACGTTAATTCTAAAGCTTAAAAACAGTTTGACCCTGATAACTTTATTTTCCAGCAATGCACATTATTGCTTCAGAGATCATTTTTGGACGCTCTTAAGATCAAGAAGTTGGAAATTGCACATATAGCGTAGCAAACGCGATGCATTCGAACTATAACGAAGTTTTAACAATATTCAGATTTCTCTGTAACGGTATACAGTACTTTGAATACAATATAGTGGTAAATTTTGTGTGTATTCCTGTGAATGCCATCTGTTTTCTTTTATATTGGAAGTAATTTGTATTAAACCTCAGCAACGTATATCAATTTTATTATAGGTATAATATTTTAATATAATTGAAACACCCCCCAAACAGTTTTTTTCCCGCATAAAATGGAGTTGATTACTTTTGTGTGGCTCAGTAAATTAATAATAAATATTCCTTGAATCAAAGATTGTGCAGAATGTATATTTTAGTATATAATTCATAGATTCATGTCGATTGTATTATATTCGGAATGGTGTAACATAAATAAAATGTGCTTGAAGTTATTTTTTTCTATTAACCGTAATGTTATGGAATAACTTTGATTGGCCCGATAATAAAACTTTGCATCCGATTTTTATAAAATTTGAAATGACTAGACAAAATTATGTAACAATTATATATTTTAAATTTCAAACTATTTAGTTGAGTAGTTTTGCTCTGTTACGGAGAGACTACAGATAGACGGAGAAACTGAACGACGACTATAGTTGCTACATATTTATATAATTACGAACAACCTAAAAATATTAAAATCTTGGTGAAATAGTATACAGCATTTCGGATACAATATATCGAAATATTTTGTGTGTCTCTGTAAATACTATCGGCTTTATAATATACAGGAAATAAATAACTTGTAGTAATCTTCACCAACTTATATCAATTTCTTAAAATGTTAAAGAGTTTAGTACAATTAAAACGCTCACCAAACAATGTTCTCCCTGTACCATTTTGCAATGGGGTACTTTTGTGTGGCCTTGTAAAACAATAACAAATGTTCTTTGCTCCGCAGATTATACAGAATGTATATTACAGTATATACACTGATGTGCAAAATTTAAGGACGATTGTCAAAATGCCAATTTCTGGCGAAATTAATTTGAGTTACGTCATTTAAATAGTCCGGAGCTGCGAATCTAAGTGTCTTTTGGACACCAGGACTCGCCGCCAAACGTGCTGTCCCAGCACTGGTCGATTTAGGAGCTTTAAGTCAAATCAACATTTGCCTGTTTTCAACGAACATGTATGAAAATGATTAATAAACCAGATCCCATAAAATAGACTGATTTGTGTTTCCTATGATAGGATTTGATCTTGGGGGTTAGTCGAAAAGCAAATTCCTATCGCGGATTCATGGCACATAGTTCAGCAGCTTCAGCGCCCCTATGGGTGTTGTCGTCCGGTGGCTCGTAGTGGGTACTTGGGGGCGGGGGATTCCAAGCGTAGAGACCATTCGGTTCCTCCGATAGGCAGATGAGCTGTCGCTGTCGGCCGTTCATCTTTCGTTTGGGAACGGTGGTTGACTCCTCACAGGAGTCGACCATTCACCGTAGACATCGGACAGCAAGAGGGGACAGTGCGGAACCGCCTAGCGGTTTGCGAGCTGGGACCCGAGTCAAAGTGCTGGTCGCGAATCATATGGGCCTGACAGGGCCTGGAGACGGGAAGGAAGTCTATCTGTGTTACCTGGTAATATCTACATGATTCTCACAACTTATGTGAACACTGAGAGCTAATGGCGAACGATCGACAGTGGAGTGACGAATCCCTTTCGATGGACAATTTCCGCTGTGTGCGCTGCATCGGAGTAATCGCAATATGATGCGGATAAACCAAAGACTTGCCGGATCGCGCTCTCACAAGAAACGATCTCGATATCTTGCAAAAAGTCGACAAAGACTATAGTCCAAGAGCCGACCGCACAAAACCCTAAGTCGCCGAACACAAAAAAATCTTTTATATTAGGAAAGAGTAGTCACAGGGGAATGTAATGATATGTGTGTGCCTTAAGTGAAGTGGTGCCTAAACCAAAAATTAATACCACTAGTGGCTCACTCGTAGGTCTATCATTATGTTTGCCGTACAATCAAAAGTATGAAAGCACAGAAAAGTGGATGCAGGAAAACATAATGTTAAGTCTACGAGTCAAGCACTAGTGGTATTGATTTTTGACTTATTTACCAATTCGCTTCCGGTAGACATAATCATTAGATTCACTCTTCCATAATATAAAAAAAAATTTCTTGTGCTCGATAACTTAGGGATTTCTGCGGTCGGCTCTTGGATTTTTTCTCAGTTACTGTGAATTAAATTCCTCTTCCTTGCCACAAACGCTGAGAACATTCATTTGACCTTCTATCACTACAAAACAGACAGCGAAACGCAGACTTCTCGAGGTCAAAAATCGTGATGGACAATTTCATTCCTACCAGTTAACGCACACACAAACAGAGCAAGAACAGACATTTTCAAGCGATAAATAGAAAAATCTTTTATCGCTTCTCCAAGCAGAAATGAGACGAAGTTACAACAGCTGTTTTCTGGGTCAAATTTAACAGAGTTACGTGATATGGTGGTTTTCAAGGTCGCGCGTTCATTAGCAGATTCGATTAGAAGCCAGTGTGTGTGTTTATTTATTTATTTGTTTTCTTTTCTTTGTTTCCTTCTCTCTCATTTACATTCAAGGCGTAATGGATTGTTTAAGGTAAGAATGTTTTCTTTAGCCCCTTCGAGACGGGATCATTTTACGAAATTTTTAATGTATTGTCGCCGGTTTTCAAAAACAGAAATTTGTTCCTTATTAAATCGAGAAAATGCTCCAATTGAGTAAGGCAAATAGTATAATACTGGGATATCAAAAAGTTCCAATTAATAAGATTTTTAATTAAAACGTCAGTTATTAATAATGAAATCCTAAATAAATGTGTATTACAGGAGCTAATTTATTATCGCTTGCACATAAAATAAATATTTCTAATAATAAAAATAAATAATCCAATTGAGTAAGGCAAATCTTATTGTATAATTTTACTAGTGGGGATAAAAAAGGATTCTTAAGCATTTTTCATGGCCTGTATACGTGTCCTTCGTCCCCAAGGGCATATATTATGCACTACGCTAATGCAATACGAGCATTAGCGGTTATATTAATATTAACATTTGTTCTCATTGAACCTTAAGGGGAAAATTACATATATTTTGCAGTAATATAGTATTTTTTGTGCAAAATAATATTTTAATGTAACTTTCAATGTAAATGATGTGAAAACTAGTTCAAGCTTGTTTGATGTTTTAAAACAGAGAAAAAAATATATTAAAATCGGGTTAAAATATTTAGGGGAGCTGAGACCAATAGACCTTCCAGGCGAGGTATGTGGCTTTTATTTTACTTTACTGGGGTAGGGGCAGGGTAGAGAAGGACAAAATTAACTTTTAAAAGACTTTAATTTAAAACTAAAATTAAAAATTTTTAGTTTGCAGTCCCATTTACTTTTTTTTAATCTTAATTCTAAAGTTTTTATACATTTTAAACCCACAAATTGACCCTGATGACTTTATTTTCCAGCAATACACCATATTGCTTTTAGATATCATTTTTGAATGCTTTTTAAGATATAAATGTTGACCTAAACACAATCGTCATGTCTTGTGGTTACAACTAACGAGCCTGGATGGCCGCTTCCTGCAAGCAGCACGATGTCCTGATTCTTTTTTAACCAATTAAATTAAATTACCTCCCATTTTTCTAGTGTCACGATCTGGAAGGAAATAATGTTAGTTGCGTCATTTAAATGGAGGATATTCGATCTACGTTATGATCATGTGGTCAGGCAAAAACTTCTAGCGCACGGTACGAAATTTGACGAACGGGTTTTGTTTACGGGTACGAAATTTGACCTGCCGAATCCTGTTCTATGTCCGCATCGGCGTAACCAAAAGTGATACAGGGAAACAGCGAACGACTGCGGAATCGCGCGCTCTGACAGCCAACAGCGGACACCGAATCCCGTTCGATGGACGATTACCGCCCTGGGGAACGCACAGGGTCATAGCCAGAAGTGAACAATAGGGGGGGGGTGTTCATAATTTTCTCGCTGTTTCTGACACAAAAAAGATAAATGAGTGCATATTCACATTGTAGGCACTATGTTTCTTATTAAACTGTTGTAACACTTTCATTTTATGCTAAGAAAAATATATGATAATTAAAATTTTGAGTGTATAACTTATACAAAACTAGCAGGCTAAGCCCGCTGCGCTGGTCTATTTTTCAAAACAAAGCATGAATCAAACAAAATATTGAATATGATTGCGTTTTTTAAAGCAACTTCACCTCTAATGCTCTTTCACATTTCTGAAAATCATACAAAACGCCAATGTATTTAAAGATAGAAAATCAACGATTATAAATACACCAAAAATGCATCAAAAGTTAGCAAACAGCTGTTTCGAGTCTAGTGTCGAGATTTTTCATGAGTGCAAAACTCAGTAAGCTAGAAAAAACAAAACTGAGCCAAAAATAAAAACAATAACAATGGAATCAAGGCCCGTTGACGCCAAAATATATTAAAATAATAATAAAATATTATTTTGTTGTATCAGCTTATGCATTCGATAAAAATCGGGCTTTTAAGAAAAAAATATCTCAGTTGACCATTTATAGTAGAGTTTGATAGATAAATGAGGCAAGTATGAAAAGAACAATTTAAATATTGTCTATTCACCATACTTCTAAAATAGCGAGCATTATGATCGCAGAGATTGACCATTGAAATTTAAACAATTTTCAAGTGATTCATTTTCATTTGATAGTTTTTGAACTCTAAACATCTCAACTTGAGGATATGGGTATCTGTGGAAATCTTAATACATCCTCTATCAATATTATAGTATCTTTCGCAACGTATATCTGCTCTTGATAAATCTATTACAGTGTTCCGTTTTTGGAATGCAGCAGAATAAATAAAGTTAAATAAAGTTTTCCTTAGAAAAATAAAGTGAATGTTTTTTGAATGTGTGAAATTCATTTTTTGATACAAATGTCATATACGCATCACGTTGGCGTGATTGAAACGAAATGAACATTTTATGCCTCTTATGGTAATCCAGCTTTGTTTTTAATTTATTAATGAAGTATTTATTTACTTTCATTTGCATTTTAAAATGATACAAAATGTTATGCTCTATACATAGAAAAGTAAAATAGAAAATAGAAATGTATCTGTCATTTGAAAACGAAGTTTCCATTAAAGTGGCTCCAGAAATGTATCACCCCAACGTGGTGCATATATGACATTTGTGCCTCTTTCTTACAACATGGGTGTGTGTATTTCCACCTAAATTTAGTTATTTAGCTCTATTTTTGTAATAACTGGAGTTTCTACAATGTACGGTACTACTTGATTATTCTGTCGAGAGAAAAATTAATAGCAGATTATAGGAATAAATGTCAATAATCGATGATCGTAAGTATGATAGCAATTGATATTACACGTGATGCACGTATTCTTTTACGTCATAAGTGGTTTTTAATTCGACTTTTAATTTGTATTTTTTTATTTATGTTTATTGTTCTTTCGTTATTTAAAATGAATTTATGTAAATTTGAATAGTTTGGCGAAACTGGCCGACGTGTTAATCAAGTAGCACTCAATTTACATTTGAAAATACCATATTTCACAAAAAACTCCATCACAAACCCGGATTTGCAAGATTTCCTTCCAATAACAATGCGGCAAAATCCTCGTTTTAGAATAGCGGAGAAATGTACATTTTTAAAATTATTTTCGTTATTTTAAAACGAAAATATTAATAAATAAAAAAAGTCACTATAGCACAAAACAATTTATAGAATTTCTAAAATAAATTGAAAGTAAATAAACAATTTATTAATACAGAAACAACTATTGCTGGGTTACCATATCAGGCAAAATAACACCGTTTTGGCGATAGTCAGATACCTCAGTGTGTATATAATATCTGTGCCAAACATGTTTGGAAAAAACGATAATCGTTATTTATATAGCATGTTTAAATACTGTAGTATAGTGAAAAAAATGTATACATGACATATACGCACCACATTGGCGCGTTTTTTTTTTCTTCTGATGCCGATTCGGAGAAAATTTTGTTTTCAAATACCAGTTACATATTTAGTTTACAATTATTTTCTGTTATTTTAAATAAAAAATAACAATAAATTTTAAAAAGTTTAGTTAATAATTATAAAACAAAACTATTTATGTCCTTTAAAAAATAAAATAAAATAAAATAAAAATTTATTAATAAATAAACAACAGCCAGGTTACTAAGTGAGGCATAAAATCGCCATTTTATTGCATTCGCGCAAATGTGGCGCATATATGACAAAAGTGCCTAGATTAAAATAGTTTATATAACTGGAAAAAAAAAGAAAAAAATTGTAAATAGACAATTTATTAATAAATAGACAATAACATCCGGGTTGCCATATCAAGCAAAATAATGACACTTTGGCGTCAGTTAATTACCCAGATGTATATATGGTATTGGCGTAAGAGACAAATCGCACCAATGTAGTGCGTATGAAATATCTGTGCCAAAAATATTTTTTTTAAGTTGCAGTTAAATTATTTTACAATATCTATGTATGTGGAAAGACATTTACCCTAAAATTTAAATATTATTCATTTTTGTGGTATTAACTGCTATATATGTATTTAAGTTAAATGTAAAATGTTTTCTTAAAAATACTCTCACTCATTAAAACAGAGAGAGAGAGAGAGAGAGAGAGAAAATAGTTCTTGCGAACAACGCTTTTTTTTTTGTTTAGAATCGCATTGATTGGCGACAAAAGTAGATTGAAACACCCAAATGAACAAACAACATACAAATAACAATTGGAGCCTTTTAAAAAATATTAATTCTGCGAGTTTCTTCTGTAAAACACATAACGGGAAAATTAGATTTAAAAATATTTTTTAAAAAAGAAAGAAAAAAATATTTATGCTTTACCTAATGAAATTTTTAAGATGTTTTATTTTAATCTGGCTCGAAAGAAATAAATAGCCAAATATTGTGTCACTTCAAAACTTTCTTTCACATTGAGTTACTTTTTAAATATTATAAATATTTTTTTTTCCGTTAAAGATAAATATTTTCCTTTCATAATATTATTTTGCATTAAACGGATTTTTTCTTTTTATCATTATTTATTTTAAATCAATGAATTAAAAGGTTTTTTATCGAAATGTTTATATTATTTTCCATTAGAGAAAGCATTTCATTTCTTTTTTGAAATATAATTATCGCCAAACAATTAGTTGTTGCAACCCTTCCGTCAAAAATAACCGAAAAATACGAAATTTAGTACGAAAAATCAGAGTTATCCCTGTAAATTTGTATCATAAACCTCCGCAAAAATATTTCCTATCGAATGATATAATCTGCAAAAAAATCCATCGGGTAGTTTTTGAAAACACCCGTTTGGAAGTTTCAGAATTTCTGCTTTATAATATATATGATTAAACATCATGTTAGCTTCATATGCACAAATAGAATGAGGGAGTGTTGAAACACTTATTTTAGATACAATTGAGTAATTCTACAAAACTGTGAAAAGATCTCAAAACTAAATTAGATTTTTGAACAGAATTTCATTTGCATTTTCGGAACAAAAATTCATTGAGTGACCTTGAAACTTTTTGAAAGGGGGGGGGGCTGAGTCGCCCATTGCACCCTCTTAGCTACTGCCCTGGCATCGCATCGAAATAATGGAAATGAGGCGCAGGGAAATCACAGACCTCGACCTCGGTGTTTCATTACATAGGAATAGATTAAAAAATGGCGAAAACAAAATCATAGAAATTAAAATATACCAATATTTCCATTGTATGGTTTGTATTAGGTTTCAAATACGTATTTACAAATTCACGTGACGTTATATATTCATCTGCTTTTGGTTCAGTATATTTCCAATATGGCGAATATTTGTTTTTTTCTTTAAAATGCGTCAAGCTATTTATTTCATTGTCTGTTTGCATGAGGAAATCTTGCCATAAAAGTGTTATGACGTAATTTTCAATTTTCACGTGCAAAATCTTGCAATAGTAATGTAATTGTTGTAGTAAGAAATTTATTGTTTTATTTTTTATTGTTGGCAATTGCTATAACGAAAAATGTTTATTTTATGGCGAATGCAAAATCACAGAATTTCAAAACGTTAAAATATGCCAATATTTAAATTGTCTGGTTTCTATCATGTTTCAATACATATTTACAAATTTATATGACGTTATATATTCACCTGCTTTTGGACTATTATATTTCCAATATGACGCAAAATTTGTCTTTTTTCTTCTTTAAAATGCGACAAGCTATCTATTTCATTTTCTGTTTTCATAAGGTCTTGCTATAAAAATTTTATGACGTAATTTTCAATTTTTTTATTTTTCCAGTACAAAATCTTACAATAGTAACGTAATTGTTGTAGTAAGAATTTTATTGTTTTATCTTTTAACTGTTGGCAATAGAACTCATCAGTGTGACGCCAGAGACAACTCAACCCCGCATTTCCATGGAAAGTGGGCAAAACAAACCTAGAACGTTTAGAGTGTGTTAGAGATGCACTATATACAATTAAAAAGGCTTTAAATATGAAATCAGATATCGTTCAAAGGCTTAATTCATTGAACTGGGTGAAGTTTTAAAAGCGATCCGCGAGTATTTGGGTCAAATTGTAACTTGTTTAAAACAGTTTTAGGGTTGAATTTTTAGCTTCACAATAAAACAACACATTTCCTCTCTATTTTTTCTGAACTCCGTGGTTTGTTTTGACCCAATTTCGGAAGTTATGACGTCACCACTGATGAAATTTATTGCTATAATGGAAAATGTTTATTTTTTGTAACGATTGTTTATACGATTGTAAGAGCTGGTTTAGTGAAAGCCATGTTAAGGCGGTATTCAAGTTTTTGAACCCTCTCCATTTCACCTTTCTTGGGCCGATTTTTCCCATTTGCAACCTCCGCCGAAATCTTAAACATCTCAGTGTATCCTGCAAGTTTAAAGAAGATTCGTGCATAGTTACGACTTTTATCGTGCATTGCGTTTTTATTCATGCAGGCAAAATTTAGTACATACAGAAACACATACACATATAAACATTTTAGATGAGGGTAGTTTTGGGTTCCTGATGTCATACTGTGTGCGATGGGATATCAACAGCTATTTTTAAGCTATTATTCATAGCTTATTATAGTTCATTTTCGTAACAATTATCGGTACTACTTGGATATTTAGTCAACCATAAAACTATCGCCAAATCATAAGATTAATGCCAATAATCGATGATCGTGAATGTCATATTCAATGATATTAAGTACGATACACGCGTTTATAACGTCATTAAGTGATTTTTATTTCGACTTTTTATTTGTATTTTTATTAAAATTCTACTAATTCTTTTGTTTTTTCGTTATTTAAAATGAAATTCATGTCAATGTGTTTAATTTGGCTATTAGTTTGGCGATTTGCATAATTCGGCGAAATTGGTCGACGGGATAACCAAAACAGTACCCAATTATCTTATGCAAATTTCTACCCGCCTAAAAGTTAGCCCCCCCCTTTGACGGAAAATGAAAAAGTGACAAATGCATTTCGTTTGAACAGATTTGATCAACAGTTTTCATCGTTTGACCAACATTATTTTACGAGTTATGATTAAAAATAACCAAGGGGGGGCTAACTTTTAGGATTTTTCAAAATGCTCAAAATTTAAAAAAATTAGCGATTCTTATCAGAAATCGATCGTAGAGATTTGATCAACTATTTTTAGCGTTTGACCCCGGAAGTGCGCCCAAAATCGATATTTTTAATTCCAGACACCTAAAAGTTAGCCCCCCCCATGATGGAATTTCGAGACAAAAATGGTGTCATCTAACGTAAAATTACCTCTAGAGATTTGATCAAACCCGGAAGTACCCCCAAAATCGATATTTTTAACTCCAGACCCCTAAAAGTTAGCCCCCTTCCATGACGGAATTTCGAGACAAAAATGGTGTCATCTAACGTAAAATTACCTCTAGAGGTTTGATCAACCATTTTTAGCATTTGATCAAAGCCGGAAGTGCCCCCAATATCGATATTTTTAACTACAGACCGCCTAAAAGTTAGCCACCCCCTTGACGGAAAATGAAAAAGTGACATATGCATAGTAGTACCCAATTATCTTACGCAAATTTCTACGCAATCACAAAAGTATTTTCCGGACAAACTCAGCTAGTTTATTTTAGACCCTACATTCACTCATTTTTGGTCAGATTTTGGTCAAAATTAAAATCTTAAAAATAAAAGAACGCGTTTAACAATTTGCATATCTCAATATTTTATAAAAAAATGTTTTGCTTTGATCAATTTAAAGTAAATAACGACAAAATTTTAAAGTAAGTAACAGCAAAATACTTTATTAAACACCAGTGGCTGTAGCATGAACAAAATATTTACAATTGTAATAAAGAAAGAAAATATCTTGTTACATTGTTAAAGAGAATTTTTCATTTCACAAACAAAGAATTTTTTTTGATATGACTATGTACATTTAAATTCGAATTTGACTGAAAAAAATCTTAACTTCAAAAACAATAAAGAAAAAAAAGTAAAGAGAACTGCATGTCAAGTCTGTTACAGAAGTCTTGGACTTCTGAGTCGATATGGGGATGCATATTTAAAGCAGATTCATCAGATTACTTTTTGTGGTACTACTTGGTTATCCCGTAAACCATTTTCGCCAAATTTAAAAAATCGCCAAACTAATAGCCAAGTTATAGATGTTGACATAATTTTTATTTTTAATAACGGAAAAACAAATAAATCAGTAAATCGTGAATAAAAATACAAATAAAAGGTGGAATTAAAAACCACTTGATAAAATTTTAAACATATGTATTATGTTTAATGTCACTGAATGTAACATTTACAATCATCCGTTATTGGCATTAAAATCTTATAATTTGGCGATTGTTCTTTGATCCACGGGATAACCAAGTAGTCCCTTTTTTGTTAACAACTAATGCTTCTGTGTAGTGTGAACATGCAGGTAGACCTAATATAAATTTTTTGCAAAAACCTTGTTCCACATCTCATAGACAGCTTTTCCTGTATGAATTTACAGTCATCCAATTTAATTGAGAAAACAATTGCGCATATCAGATGAAAAAAAAATTTTCTTTAGTGTAAAATTATAGATCGGTATTCAACCAACATTTCTGAGAAAGGCCTTCTTGCACACCTCACAAAGGAAAAGTTTATCTTTAGTATCAATCCGATAACTGGGATTTTGAAGAAAACTTTTTGTTACATACCTCACAGCAGAAATGGTATTAATTCGCTGGTGAACATTCAACGTAAATTTCACAAAAAACAAATTCTTGCACAATTCACAAGAGAAAAGTTTGTTTTTTGTATGAACTCACACATGGACATTTAAATGATATTTATATCTAAAACTATTATTGTACACTTCACTCAAAAACAGTTTCTCTCTGGTATGACACAGCAGGTGTTTATTCAAATGGGCTTTTCGAGAAAACCCTTTGTTGCACACCTCACAAGAGTAAGGTTTCTCTTTAGTATGGATTCGCAAGTGCCTATTTAAATCAGACTTCTTAGAAAAGCCTTTGTTACAAATCTCACAAGAGTAAGGTTTCTCTTTAGTATGCACTCGCAAGTGCGTATTTAAATCAGATTTTTGAGAAAACATACTCTTGCATAACCCACAGGAGAAAGGTTTCTCTTTAGTATGGATTCGCAAGTGCCTATTTAAATCAGACTTCGTAGAAAAGCCTTTGTTGCACATTTCAGAGGAGAAAGGCTTTTCTTTAGTATGGATTCGCAAGTGCCTATTTAAATCAGACTTCGTAGAAAAGCCTTTGTTGCACATTTCACAGGAGAAAGGCTTTTCTTGAGTATGACACAGCAGGTGTGTATTCAAAGTAGTTTTTTGAGAAAATGCTTTGGTGCAAATCTCACAGGAGAAAGGTTTCTCTTTAGTATGAATTCGCATGTGCCTATTTAAACCGGACTTCTTAGAAAAGCCTTTGTTGCACATTTCACAGGAGAAAGGCTTTTCTTGAGTATGACACAGCAGGTGTGTATTCAAATTACTTTTGTCAGAAAATGCTTTGGTACAAATCTCACAAGAGAAAGGTTTCTCTTTAGTATGAATTCGCAAGTGCCTATTTAAATCAGACTTTGTAGAAAAGCCTTTGTTGCACATTTCACAGGAGAAAGGCTTTTCTTGAGTATGACACAGCAGGTGTGTATTCAAAGTAGTTTTTTGAGAAAATGCTTTGGTGCAAATCTCACAAGAGAAAGGTTTCTCTTTAGTATGAATTCGCATGTGCCTATTTAAACCGAAATTCTTAGAAAAGCCTATGTTGCACATTTCACAGGAGAAAGGCTTTTCTTGAGTATGACACAGCAGGTGTGTATTCAAATTACTTTTGTCAGAAAATGCTTTGGTACAAATCTCACAAGAGAAAGGTTTCTCTTTAGTATGAATTCGCAAGTGCCTATTTAAATCAGACTTTGTAGAAAAGCCTTTGTTGCACATTTCACAGGAGAAAGGCTTTTCTTGAGTATGACACAGCAGGTGTGTATTCAAAGTAGTTTTTTGAGAAAATGCTTTGGTGCAAATCTCACAAGAGAAAGGTTTCTCTTTAGTATGAATTCGCATGTGCCTATTTAAACCGAAATTCTTAGAAAAGCCTATGTTGCACATTTCACAGGAGAAAGGCTTTTCTTGAGTATGACACAGCAGGTGTGTATTCAAATTAGTTTTTTGAGAAAATGCTTTGGTACAAATCTCACAAGAGAAAGGTTTCTCTTTAGTATGAATTCGCATGTGCCTATTTAAATGAGACTTCACAGAAAAGCCTTTGTTACAAATCTCACAAGAGTAAGGCTTTTCTTTAGTATGTGTCCGCATGTGGATGTTTAAATAATATCTTCGCATAAACGTTTCCTTGCATATTACACAGGAAAAAGGTCTCTCTTTAGTATGAATTCTCAGGTGGGCATCCAAATAACATTCCCGAGAAAACAGTTTGTTGCATAGTTCACACAGAAATAATTTCTCTTTTATGTTAACACGACTTTTCTGTGAATTAGACATCACAAAAAATCATTTGTTACGCCTCACAAGTGAAAGACTTTTTCTGTCAATGAAAATGAATATGTCTGTTTAAATTGGATTTGTTATAAAGTCCTCTATTGCATATCTCACAAATGGAATTTTTTTTATTTCTTCCAATACGATGGTTTAATTTTAAACTGGATTTTCTTTTCAAATGTTTTACTACAAAAATTTCTAGCGAAGTTCATTAAAGAAAGACAAAGCTGCAAAGTTAAATTAGGTTTCTGAAGAACATTTTATTTACATCACACAAGTAAAAGAGATTTTTGACCATTATAAATGTCTTTCTTCTTACACTGAAATAAAAAATATCGAGATATAGGAGGTTTTCTGTGGATAAACCCAGAAAGGAACAAGATTGTGTTAGTTATATCTATTTATATTTAAACTGCTTTTCCTTCCTGCAGAAATATAGTCAGTTTTACGGAAATCGCCACATTTTCAATTGAGATCTGCATGCAAAAGGGTATTCAGATGAAATTCAAAAGGCAATGCTCTTGCATATACAGTATTGAAACTATAAATAAATTTGAACAATCGCATGTTTTTAGAAAATTTTTAATCCTTTCCTTATTGCAATAAAATAATTCTTTCAGAAATGTAGAAAAATTCTAAACATCACATTAAAATTTCACCATCGTAACAAAGTTGACATTTTCTTAATAATAATTCGAAGCACTTGATAGCGATATAAAAATCGTTGTCTAATAATCCTAATTTAATCCAATCTGACAGCCGGCGGAAGAAAATAAACACAGTTTCATTGTTTCAAACTAATCCAGAAGTTTCAGAAAATCCTCACAGAACCAGTTTACTATGCCAGTGTATATGAAGTGGGGAAGAAGGAGTCCATAATCTTCAAACGCAATTTGTGTTTAGAAGTGTCTTCATGGTATAGTTAGAGTAAACTTTTCAAACAACTGCATCTACAATATAAATAAAACAACAAATTATAAATTATAAATAACTCATAAATATTTTGTAAATTTTATTCCAATTGCTAATAATTGAATGTAAATGTTTTATATGAAGATACATTTTTTTAAATATGAGATGGGAAATAAGAAACAAATTACATTCAAAGTTTTTATGGTTAACAGTTTTTTTCTTTTTTTAAACACAAAAATTAGAAATGTGGCGTAAGAAATAAGTTTCCTTATTCGATCTTGTAAAGATTCTGAAAATAAAAGTTGGTCTAGATTAAGCTTTCAGTTTAGTGTCTTTTACTGTCACATCTAGGAGCAAAAACATACCAGAAGTACAAGTGTGAAGAGGGAAATGAGCATAGTATTAGTCTTTCGCCGGGCGCGCAAATTTTCAAAACATGGCGGGCGCTTGTTGTAAATTGTAAACCAGGCGGAAAAACAATCAATTATTTTAACAATCAATTACAATTTTACAAATTATTTAACTTAAAAATATGATATATGTTATCTCAAATCGCAATTTATAAAAGTATTCCGCAATACACTTATTTTGTTATAACATACTTAAGCAGAAGTTTAAATGTATAAAAAGCTTTTGCTACTCCAATTACAAAGATTAATAAGTAATAATAATTACTATACAATAATTAAGTGTAGGGGTGCACAACCTTTTCAAGAGAAGGGCCACTTACCAATACATTTGGGTGGTCGAGGGCCACATCAATAACATGGAGAGAAATCAATTTAGAGGAGGTGATCTGTGGCCTATAATCGTATCAAAAATATGGTTTCAGAGGGGAGTGGAGATGGGGGATCTTTTAAGTTTGATTACCCAGTGAAAATATCCAATTCAGTTGGTAAGGATATATGTATCAGCAATTTTTATGTTTTTATGTATAACAGATAATGCAAGGATTATTTTCATTATGCAAAAATATTTCTTGATTTTATTCAGGAGAGTAAGTTAGTTTTGTTTTATCGAAAAAGTGCTGAAAAAACAAGCATAAATGGCTGGTGCTGAAGAAATTTGAACCCTATGAATGAAGAAGAGAGAAGGAGCCGATCAACAAGATATTTCCACGCCTAATTCCCGATTTTCTGTACACGATCAATGGAATTTGTAAATCTTCCACGCCTGATAGACCAAATTTGATCGATTTACGAAACCAATCGAGAAAATTCACGATTTTTCTACACTGAGACAACAAAATTTGCTATGTTTACGAAGCCGGTCGACGAAATTCGGGATTTTTAAAAAGCCGATCGACGAAATTTGCTGTTTTTCCTCACATGATCGACAAAATTCTTGATTTTTTTCCTGCACCTGATAGACGAAATATTCGATTTTTCGGCGCCTAATCTATGAAATTCGCGATTTTTCTTCGCATGATCGACGAAATTCGCGATTTTCTTCCCATGATGGACGAAATTCGCGATTTTTCTTCCCATGATCGACGAAATTCGCGATTTTTTTGCATCATCGGCAAAATTCACAATTTTCCTTCACATGATCGTCAAAAATGACGGTTTTTACGAAACCGATCGATGAATTTCGCAATTTTTACGAAGGCGATCGATGAGTTTCGTAATTTTTACAAAGTTGATCGACGAAATTCGCGATTTTTGCGTGCCTCATCGACGAAATTTGCATTTTTTTAGCGCATGATCGACGACATCCGCGATTTTTTCGAACCTGATCGATGAAATTCGCTATTTTTCCGATCCTTATCAACAAAATTCGCGATTTTTACAAAGCCGATCTATGAAATTCGCGATTTTTACGAAACCGATCGACGGAATTCGCGATTTTTATGAAACCGATCGACGAAATTCACGACTTTTAAGAAGCCGATCGATGACATTCGTGATTTTTACAAAACCGATCAACGAAATTGGCGATTTTTCGTCATATGATCGAGAAAATTCAAGATTTTTCCGTACCTGATCAATGAAATTTGCGATTTTTTCGTACCTGATCAAAAAAATTAACAACTTTTATGTAGTTGATCGACGAAATTCGTGATTTTTCCTAACCTGATAGACGAAATTCGTGATTTTTCCTAGCCTGATAGACGAAATTCGTGATTTTTCCGAACCTCATCGACATAATTCGTGATTTTTCCGAGCTTGATCTACAAAACTCTCAATTTTTATTAAACTAAGCGAGGCAATAACCATCTTTCCGCGACTGATCGACGAAATTCGCGTTTTTTATGAAGTCAATCGACGAAATTTGCAACCTTTAATAAACCGATCGATGAATTTCGCGACTTTTACGAAGCCGATCGATGAATTTTGTGATTTTTACAAAGCCGATCGATGTAATTTGTAATTTTTCCTCAGACGATCGAGAGAATTCATGATTTTTCCGCTCCTGATCGATGACTTTTTCGTACCTGTTCAACAAAATTCACGATTTTTGCGCAAATGATCGATGTAATTTTCGATTTTTTTCGTACTAGTTCAACAAAATTCACGATTTTTACGAAACTGATCGATGAAATTCGCAATTTTTACGACGGCGGTCGACGAAACTCGTGATTTTTCCGCGTTTGATCGACGAAATTAGCGATTTTTCTGAATCTGATCGACGAAATAAGCGACTTTTACTAAACTGATCAACGAAATATGCGATTTTTACTAAACTGATTAACGAAATTTATGCTTTTCCCGTGCCTGATCGTCGAAATTCACGATTTTTACAAAGTTTATCGACGAAATTCTCAATTTTTTCAAAACTCATCGATGAAATTTACGATTTTTATAAAGCTGGTCGACGAAATTCGCTGTTTTTCTGTTCCAGATAAGTAAAATTCCTGATTCTTCCACACCTGATTGACGAAATTCGCAATTTTTACGAAGCCGATCGACGAAATTTGTGATTTTTATAAAACCAATTGACAAAATTCGCGATCTTTCTTCGCATGATTGACAAATTTCGCAATTTTTCCGCGCCCGATTGACGAAATCGCGATTTGATTATAGTTTGATCGGTGTAATTACTAATTTTTCTGCGTGTGATCAATAAAATTCGCAATATCTCCGTCTCCGACCAAGGAAATTTACATTTTTTCCGAATGTGATCAATAAAACTCGCGATTTTTCCGTGTCCGACAAATGAAATTCGCGATTTTTTGTACTAATTCTGACGAAATTTACATTTTTTTATGCGGCAACATGAAACTCGCGATTTTCTGTTGTTAAACTCGCGAATTATTTCGCAGCTGATCAACGAAATTTTCAATTTTTCCTCTCGTCATCGCTAAATTTGCGATTTTTTCATGTCCAATCAACGTAATTCACGTTTTTTTTTTCGCGATAAACCAAGAAAGCATGCTTTTTTTTCTACCGATGAGTTTAATTTACAGTTTTTTTGCGCATCATAAACAAAACTGACGATTTTTTTCTTGTCTTGTCAACGAAATGTGCGATTTTTCGCGTCCGACCGATAAAGTTTGCGATTTTACCGTGCCTGATCGATAAGACTCCCGATTTTTCCGTGCCCGATCGGGTAAATCTGCTATTTTTCCGAGCCTCATGTGCAAAATTCGCGATTTTTTCATACCTAATGAGAGAAATTTTCGGTTTTTCCGAGTCTCATCGACTAAAATAACATTTTTCCGTTCTTGATTAATGAAATTCGCGATTCTTCTGTGCTGATCAACGAAATTCGCGATTCTTAAGTGACGAAACACTATATTTTGCTGCGATTAATTGATGTAATTTACGATTTTTTCGTGCGACATATCACAAAAATTTCAATTTTTTCCTGTTGTAAATTGACGAAACTCGCGGGCCACTCTTTAACCCATCACGGGCCACTTTTGGCCCGCGGGCCACAGGTTGTGCATCCCTAATTAATTGATTTCAGATCTACAGAATTAGTCCAGTATTTCATCTATATTAGTCGCTTCCCATATCAAGCATAAGATTTGCTTTTTTAAAGGTTGTTTAAAAATAAGCCTTGCGCATTTCATGCACCGTTAATCTTATACTATAATGCGAGCAAAAATTGTGTGTGTGTGTGTGTGTGTGGGTAAATTTTATCTCAAAAACGGCTCTAACGATTTTCGCAAAAATTTGGATTTTACCATTTTCGGGCACGAGAAGACCATTGGGATAGGTCCCATGTTCGGGAAAATTCGATTACTGGGTCATTTTGGGTCACAATGGGTCAGGATCAAGTTATTTATATCTAGAGAACAGCTGGATGGATTTTAAGGCAATTTTGTATCCAATCGTTTTTTGGCACGAGAAAACTATTGGGCTGGGTCACATGTTCGAAAAATTTCGATTAGTGGGTCATTTTGGGGTCATTATGGGTCAAGCCATTTTTATCTAAAAAACGGCTCTAACGATTTTGACCAAATTTTATATTGTATCGCTTTGGATTACAAGAAGACCATTGGGTTAGGTAACATGTTCGAGAAAATTCGTTTAGTGGATCATTTTTGGGGTCATTGTGGGTCATGGTATTTTTATCTAGAGATTTTCTCACGCAATTTTGACTAAAAATTGCATTCTATGGTTTTCGTGCACGAGAAAAACATTGGACTAGGCTACATGTTCGAGAAAAAATTTTAATGGGTCATATTGGGTCATTAAGAGTCTGGGTCAAGCTATTTATATTTAAAGAACGGCGTGATGGATTATAACGAAATTTTGTATGTAACAGTTTTTTGACATGAGAAAACTAATGGGCTAAATCACATGTTTGAGAGATTTCGACTATGAGGCTCATTTGTGGGTAATGATGGGTCATGTTCAAGCTATATCTAAAGAACAGGTGGATCGATTTTAACGAAATTTTGCATGCAACATTTTTTTGGCACGATAAAATCATTGGACTAAGTTACATGTTCGAAAAATTTCGATTAATGGGTCATTTTAGATCATAAAGGGTCTGGGTCAAGCTATATATAATTAAAGAACTGCAGGATCAATTTTAACGAAATTCTGTATGTAACAATTTTTAGAAACGAGAAAACTAATGGACTAATTCACATATTCGAGAGCTTTCGATTATAAGGGTCATTTGTGGGTCTTAATGGGTCAAGGTATATCTAAAGAATGGATGGGTCGATTTTAACGAAATTTTGTGTACAACATCTTTTTGGCATGAGAAAATCATTGGGGTAGGTCACATGTTCGAGAAATTTCGATTAGTGGGCCACTTTTGGGTCATTCTAATTTTATCTATACAACGTTTCGCTCAATTTTGACTAAATTTTGTATTTTATCGTTTTCGGGCACAAGAAAATCATTGGGTTATGACAGATTTTTGAGAAAATTCGATCAATGGGTCATTTTGGATCATAAGGGGTCGGAGTCAAACTAACTATATCTAAAAAACGGCTCAATCGATTTTATCTAAATTTTGTATTTAATATTTATCGGCATGCTAAAACTAATGAGCTAGGCCACACGTTCGAGAGATTTCGATTATAATGGTCATGATGGGTCATGCTAATTTTATATAGAAAATGGTACTCACCATTTTGATTATACTTTGTATTATATCGTTTTTGAGCAAGAGAAAACCATTTGGCTTGGACACATGCTCGCGAAAATTCGATTAGTGGGTCATTTTGGGTCTTAATGAGCTAGGGTCATTCTAATTATGTATAACAACGACTCAAAAACTTTTTACCTAAATTTTAAAACAAAACGTTTTTTGTCACGAGAAGACTATTGGGTTGAGTCGCATGTTAAACAAAATTATATTAGTGGGTCATTTCGCTTCATTGCTGAATGCTGCCAAGCTAATTTTACCTAAAAAATGGCTTAAACGATTTTGATTCAATTTTATATTCTACTGTTTTTGATTACCTGAAGACGATTGAGCTATGTCACATGCTTGATCAAATTTGATTAGTGACTCATTTTGGGTAATACGGGTCAAGGTCACGAGGATATGGCAAAAGCCAATAACTTGGTGATATTTGACAAAATATTGGCGACATATGGCCAAAAAATCGACTATAAAAATTACGAAAACCAAAACACGTATTTGGAGCCAAATGAAAGAATGCCTCGAAATTTGGCTATATCTAGCAAAAAATATTGTCTTTCAGAATGTAAAGAATTTTTTATACATTCTTAAGAGGATTCGAGATGCATGGTTAAACCAATCAGAGTCAAGCTAAAAAAGTGATTTAGATCGATGTCCTTTCGTTGTAAATTTTAAAATAAAGTAAAATTTATAAACATGCACATAAAAACATAGTTTTCTTATTGATTGCTTTTCTAAATAATACTATTATAAACATGTTTTACAGTAATAATACAGAGTTAATGATACAGTGAAAATACTATATCGAGTTGAACACAAAGTTAATTTTGACCGAGCTAAGCTCGGTCTCCCCTGCTAGTACGTTATAATTACAGTTGTAGCTAATTGTGCATTCTGAAATACAAATAACTTTCAGGAATTGGGTAAAGAAATCCAATAAACGAATACAAATGGTTATTAACACTTACTACTGCTTGAATTTTGTTTTAAATTTAAAAAAAGTAAATGTTTTACTTTTTACAACGACGCACCCGACGGAATGTTAAGCTGTATAATCTGGATAAGCTTAAAGAGATAATTTTAAGAGAATTTTTGAGTTACATTTTTTATTATTAAACTTTAGTTCTAAAACTACGCAATCTC
Source organism: Maratus speculifer (assembly GCA_964019185.1). Classification (NCBI taxonomy): domain Eukaryota; kingdom Metazoa; phylum Arthropoda; class Arachnida; order Araneae; family Salticidae; genus Maratus; species Maratus speculifer. The sequence continues at coordinate 13,959 of CAXHSM010000979.1, read as the reverse complement.
ATGCCGAACTCCATTTAAGAGAAAATACCATCATTTTAAACGAAGGAAACCTCCGTTGAAAGAAGCGAAAACTTTTTTTAAGAATAAAATTCTGGTAAAGTTTAGACAATGCATAGATATGAGAGGTAATAATGATATTGAGTTTACAATGCACATATGCATTATTGGATTATATAGTTTTATATGAGAACAGACGAAATATTTTGAAAAAATTATTTTTAATATAAATATATAAAAATCACTATAAGAAGTTTTTAAACAGAAAATAGCGTGCATTTTTTTAATATAGAATGAAAAAAAGCAATGTTTATGCTGTGGTTGTTCTTTATTATTAAAATAATGACTGAAAGTATGATATAATTAATATATACAGAATTTTGTGGCTAAATTTTCAATTTTTAGTCTTTTCCCATCTAAATTGTCATTTCATAAGGAGGGAGGATGTGAAACTTACAGCAGTGTAAAAAACAGCCTTTGTTTAAGGTAATTCTGTTCCCATTTTATAAAAACGGAAAATATTTTATCTTAAAGTATATGAAAATAAAAGATAAAAATACATGGAAAAAAGCAATTAAAAAGATTTTAGAACGTAAATAATAAATTTTTTATCAGATCATTGACAAAAAACAGATTGTGCTTTTCAAAGAGGGGAAGGAAGTTTCCAGGTGAAATAAATAAAAATGGAGTAATATAAAATGTGTGGCGATCAATTCAAATAAATACAATGTGATCTCTGAATAATGGTTTCCCGTCAAAGCGACCACGAAAAAATGACCGCTCTTTAGAGGTGAGTATTGTTCAGAGGTTTCATTTTTAAGAAATGAAAATTACATAGATTTAAATAAAAATGCTCACATTTTAATTATTACCCGTTGTTTTAGTATAGTAAAACACCAGTTGCGTTTTTTGCTGCAAATATAGTTCTCTGAAGAAATAGCTATATAAGATGGTTTGCTGACCGCTCTTCAGAGGTTTAATTTTAAGAAATCAAAATTACACATATTTAAAAAGAAATGCCGTCATTTTAATTATTCATTAATGTTTCAATACGTTAAAAAATCTTTTTTATTGAAGCTCTTTCGTTAAGATTTTTTTAATGTATTACTGCAAATGTATTTCTCTAAAGAAATAACAATATGAGTTGTTTTGCTACACAATTCATGATTATTATGATTTAATGCAAAATTTTAGCGAAAATTTTAGATTTCAGGAAGGTTCGTTAAAATTTCGGCAAGCATTTTAAAAAGGAGTCATGGAATTGGAGTCATGATTTTGGAATCGTACGAATGATTCAAAAGTTTCTCACATTTCCTCTTCTGCAACATTTTCCCCTTTCTCTCTCCTCTATCTTCCACCAGTTATTGCAAGGAATCAAATGTGGAAGTAACAGCCATGTTTTTGGTCGAGCTTTACTAGTCTGCATGTTAATGATTCTTTTACAGCTTACTACGATTTTTACTTGCAATCAAATGTTGAATGTTAATATGAAAATGCACGAATAGGCCCTAATTAATGCACGGATTTCCGGGGCCTTGGCCCTTGGTCCACCAATTTCAGGGGCCCACAAATTATGTGGTTGATTCCCCCCCCGCTTAATCAAATACTTTTCAAATAACACTGTTTTATAAAATATGAAATGTAAAATTTAAATATTTTGAATAATTCAATAAAAATTTTAGAAGCTTTTAACCTAGGCACTTTTCACCCTCACCATTGTCAACTCGTCAAAAAAACCTTCTTTTGTGAAAGCGTCACCAGAAATCGGTAGGTAGGGGAGTCCAAATTTTTAATAGGCGCTGGGCCAAACTTCAGCTTGAACGGGCTCTGTACACGAAGTATCACGAACATGTAAGAAATAGACTCTCAAGTTATAAGAAGCAGCCCAAATAAGACAGACTGCAGAAATGTTAAAAAATTAATTGAACAAAAATTGATCAATGTGTAACACTTGCAGCAGCGCCGTGCGAAAGGGGAGGGAAGAAGTGGGCGGTCGCCCCGGGCGTGGAAATTTAGGGGGCGCCAAATTTATACTATCAACATCATTTTTGGGCTGTTATAAGAAAAAGTTGGGTGAGGGGACGCCAAATTGAAAGGTTGCCGCGCCCGTAATTTTCTCTTCGTACACCCCTCACTTACAGTTTGGAAGTTTCCAGAAAACTGGAATTTCCAAAGGCGGTTCATGTTTACAGAATCCATCTTCCCATTATTCCAAAATGGAAATGCTCTCTCACCCTCCCCCTTTTCAAATGAAACTTTCACGGCAATTTCTATGAGTAAACGGAAGTTTGAAAAATCACACGTAAAAAAAAAATAGAGAAAAGGCTGCATAAGAAAAGACAACAGTATATCACACTATTCGTTTAACAGATTATTTGTTTGTTGGTTTTCCTGTTACACTTAGTTGATCGAAATTCTTTCTCATCACTTTGTCCTTTTAGTGTCTTGGGAATTTACAGCATCTTGAGGCAGAAGTGGTTATAAAAAGAATTAAGAGATCATTTAATACACAAGGTTCATACTCTCTTTCAATCATAAAAATCAAGTACCTTTCCAGAAATTTTACAAATGAAAATCTTAATGTTACAAAACAATATATTTAAAAAGTATCAAGAGAAAAAAATATTTTTAATTTTCACACGTTTTCAAGGAATGCTATAAGTACATAACATACAGTAGCAAAATCAAAATTGTAAAGTGTTATGCGATTATCTCCGCAAAATAAAGAAAAGTTTTTTGTATTTTTTTGAAAATTATTTGTTCTAACACTAGCACAAATTTTATACTTCTGCATGGAAGGCTGTACCAAAGATGCAACTGATGTGGAAAATCTCAACTTGAAAATAAATTTATAACTTTTAAAAAAGATACTAACGACGCATATGTCCAATCGTAAGATTCAGATTTTTTTTCAACACTAGCAAGAGACAAATGACTCCAACGCGCCCATTCTTGTCAAACAAGTACCTTTCGTAACTCCTTCTTTTCCGCAAACTTACGACCGACAGCTAGAAACGCGAATCTTGGCAAACATGCGAAAGGCTTCGCTATCGTAAGTCAGAGTGTCACGTGATCCGTATTTTGCGGCGGGCATTTTATTGTCATAGCCATTCGTAAACAAGATGGCGGATCGTACAGCAGCATGCAAAAACATGTGACGCTTGCTGCTTTTTCTTTCTATTTTTTTTCCTCTAAAAAGGCTGTCACAGTAAATTGTGTATAGCAAATAAACAATATATAATTTATAAAACTCAAACAAAATGTTACATGAAGACAAGGATATCATTTGAAACACAGGTATGTGAAATGCTTTTCAGTGTAATGTTACCTTTTGAAATGTTGTATTATGACTAATTTCTTAATACTTTTTATTACTGCTATAAAACCTTTATTTTGCTTCTTATTATCAAGATAAGATATACCATTAGAAATTTGATGTTGACAGTTTTGGATTTTATCTTGTGAAAATGAAATGCTGTCGCATCTATTAAAAAAACATTTGTTTACTTTTTATAAAATTAGCTATAAAGTTTCTCAAAATTTAAGAATAAAGTTTTCTTTTTTTTTTTTGCTATTGATCCCTATAAGATTCGATGATGTATAATGATAATAAAAATGCTGACACGTGAATTATTTTAAAAAATATATGTTTATTTTCTTCAGTAAGCAATTAGAGAATTTCTATGATTCATGAATATTTTATTTTTGATAACATGTAACGTATTAATTTGTTCAGCATTTGATGTTAACTTTGCAATAAATTTTAAATGCACACATAAGAAATAAACTTTGAAAAGTTAATAATTTGGAAAGGAAAGTTAATAAAGGAAATAATTTAAGTTACTTTTATTAATTAAATGCTGTTTGTTATCAAGATTTTCTTTTCTAAAGCTTATCTGTAATCCAGCAATGGAGCAAATTTTTGTAGTACAAAATGTATTCTGATTACATAGTATGAATTTTGAAAAAAAAAAAAAAAATTAATCCTAATTTTTGAAATTATAGTTTGGCATTTATAAATATCTTATCTTGATTTTTTTTCCTGATATAATACAACCTATAAATAATACACTGAAAGCATTTCACATAGTGACTGGTTGAGTGTTTATAAGAATGTATAATTGAATATTGATTATGTGAAATAATTTAATTCATTTAGGTCAAATACTATTTACTTATTTAGTTTAAGAGAGTGAAGGAGGGGATAAATTTCTTTACATTACATATAAAATAAAATAATAGTTATAGTAAAGTGATAATAAACACTATCAGTTTGCAGGTATCAAAAATCTATGTTATTTTCAAACTGAAAAAAATCTAATTACCTGAAAGTTATTTAATGATGTTTGTTAACAAATTTAAGAGTTTAAGTAAAATGACTCCAATATTTCGGATTAAATAACATTAACATCTTAATTTGTATTTATTTTTCTTGCATTTTTTGACCTTTAAAAAAAAAATATATCCTTCTGTATAATACAATTCTCAAATATATTAATGCATACAAGAAGTTATCAACTTTTAATTTAGTATAAATTTTGTCAATGCAAATGAAAGTTTTGCTCTTTTCGCGATTAATCCCCAATAATTAGATTTCATAATGCCTAATAATTTAAAAAAACTGGTACATAAATTGCTGTATTTAAAAAAAAAAAAGAAAAAAAAACTTCTTTTTTCTGCAAGTGAGCAATTAGAGAATTTTTGTGATTCATGAATTGTTGATTTTTGATTAGATGTAGCATATTAATTTGATGTTAACTTTGAAACAAATTTTAAATGCACACATAGGAAATAAATTTTGAAAAGTTAATAATTCGAAAAGTTATTTTTATTAATTAAACACTGTTTCTTATTGAGATTTTCTTTTTTAAAGTTTATCTGTGCAATGAAGAAGTAAAAATATATCTGATTATATAGTATGAATTATTAAAAAAATAATAAATCATAATTCTTGAAATTATATTTTAACATCCTATTTTAACATCCTAATATCTTGAAAATTATTTTTATTTTCTAGTATAATACAACATGTTAATAATAATAATAATGCACTGAAAACATTTCACATTGTGACTGGTTGAGTGTATGTTAGAATGTATGAATGAATAATATTGATTATGTGAAAGTATTTAATTCATTTAGGTTAAATATTATTACTTATTTGGTTTAAGGGGGGGGGGGGCATAAATCTCCTTTACCATTGAAAATACAAAATCTCAAACCTTCTGCGGGGGGGGGGATAATTGCGTTTTTTTTACTCGTGAAAACACAAAATCTTAAATCTTCCGGGCCGATCATTGTTCTGCCTCCCCCTGATCACTTCCTATACCTGCAGTCCTTTACCATTTAAAACACAAAATCTCAAACCTTCCGCGGGGGGGGGGGGGCGATTACACTTTTTTTATCCATGAAAACACAAAATCTTAAATCTTCCGGGGCGATCATTGCTCTGGGGGAATAGTACCTCCCCTGATCACTTCCTATTCCTGCACTCCTTTACCATTGAAAATGCAAAATCTCAAACCTTCCGCACAAAATCTTAAATCTTCCGGGGCGATCATTACTCTGGGGGAATGTCCCCCCCTGATCACTTCCTATTCCTGTACTCCTTTACCATTGAAAATACAAAATCTCAAACCTTCCGCGGGGGGGGGGGATAGTTGCACTTTTTTTACCAATGAAAACACAAAATCTTAGATCATCCAGTGCGATCGTTGCTCTGGGGGAATGGTCCCTCCATTGATCGCTTCGTATTCCTGCACTCCTTTATCATTGAAAATACAAAAACTCAAATCTTCCGGGGGGGATGCCATCCCCTAGAATCAATACTGCATCTGGTTGCTTTTTTTTTTTTTTGAAGTTCCAATATACTAATCTATTATTACTAATATATTAATCTGTTTATTTATTTTTTAATGCATTTAATTCTGTGAAAAAATATCATCATAGAAAAGCCTAAACTTGAAAGTAAAATGTTACCACTGTTCCATAATTTTACATTATTGTATTTTTTTTTCATAAGAAAATAGATGATACATTAAAGGGAATGGGCTAGAGCAATGAAAATATTAATATGCAATATAAAGACTTATTAAAATATTCCACAAATTTTAAATATTTTTCAATCCAACATTTAAAAGAATTATTCATCATAAATTTTATTAATCGTCAACTGATCAGCTAAATCCGAGTTCTAGACATTTTTCTCCAGGAGGGATATTTGTGGCTCCAGAGGGGGGGGGTGCACTTTTTTGCCACTGCAAACAAAATCTCAAATCTTCCGTGGGGAAACTCGTTGCTCCAGGAGGGGGGATGTCCTAGAGCAATTAAAATATTAATATAAAATATGAGCTTGTTATTTAAATAATTCATGGATTTTAAATATTTTTAAATCTAACGTTAAAATGAAATATTCTTCTTCAACCGATCAGCTAAGTCCAGGTTCTAGACATTTTTCTCCAGGACGGATAACTGTGGCTCCGGGGTAGCGGGTGGGGTGCACTTTTTTACCATTGAAAACACAAAATCTGAAATCTTCCGTGAGGGAACTCATTGCTCCGGGGGAATATCCTAAAACAATTAAAATATTAATATGCATTATGAGCTTGTTATTTAAATAATTCTTATATTTTTACTATTTTCAAATTTAACATTTAAAAGAAACATTCTTCAACTGGTCAGCTAGTCCGAATTCTAAAAGACAGGCCTGATGAGTCACTAATAAGACAGCATAGAGCGCAAGAACAATTATTCAAAACATTATAGTTTGTCCCTTTAAAAATTGATGTATTTTCATTGGTTTAAAACATGCTAACATTCGATTAAAAATCGATTCCCTTATACAACGATCGTACGCGACGTCATCATTTGCGGAAGGTAAAAGATGTTTGGCAAGAATAGCGTCTTCATATTCTTTCCCCTTCTCTTCCGTAAACCCCCCCGTTTGCAGAACAGCTTTCATAACTTTGTGGACGTTTGCTCTGAATACGCGCGCAGATCTTCAATGATTTCAATGGCTCTTTTTTTAGCTGGTATGGTGTGAAAACTTCAAGGCAGTTTTGACTGTTGATGGTATTTTAGAATAATCTTGAAGCTTTGCAGGAGATTACTTGAATCCTCTAAGTGCTGTTTTAAAAATTATTTTATCCCATCTGGCCCTAGAAATACATTCAATGCTGAAATTAACCAATAATTTACTACAGGAAAAAGTACAATCAAACTGTAAAAAAAGTAATAATAATAAGAATTAATAAATAAGACTAATTTTCAGAAGAATTCCAGGACTATCATAATATATTTTTTCTTCATAAATCAATTCTTTTTTACTACCAATATCATTGATTGAAAATAAGGCACAATTTATAGTTAAAAGAAAGATTTAAAAATAAGATATTTAAAAACTACTTAACAATTATATAGAATCTTTTTATTTCAAATGTTTAAAAAAAGGAGGGAGGGGGAGATTAGTGAATTATTTAGCATGTTGAACAAGAAATAATAAAAGTAGCTTAAAACTGAATAAAAAAAAATCGTTGGGGGCCACCGTAATACTTACCCATCATGTTTATACTACAAATAAAACAACGAAATAAAAATCGCGTAATGACGTAACATAGTGTGTTAAATCCAAGTGAATGCGACATTTACGGTAAGCCATTATTGGCTTTTAATCATACACTTTGGCGATAGATAGTTTTTTAATAGACGAAATCAACGAAGTGGGTAAAAGAAGCATCCTTTTAACTCTAAAAATTTCAATTATATTAACCAACAATTTACTGCATTGGATTAAGCGTCTCATTAAATATTGAAATATATCATTGAATTGAAATTTGAATGAAATACAGAATCATGAAAAATCGAAGAGTATAAAAAATAGGATTACAAATATCTCGATAGCTAATTATCTGATTGGCTTCAGTTTTTATGCAAAATTTGTGTTATTTTATTGCCTTTAACGTCCATTCCTTGAAACAAAAAATTTCGAAAATATTTATATATCTTTCATCAGAATAAATTTTTCGAGTGTCCAAAAAAATAGTTCTGGATAATCGAGGTTACTGATATTCAATAGGCTTTGTGCCATTCTTACATACCAAGTACATACAAAATTTCAAGTCTCTGTCTCAATTTGTTCGGGAGATAGAGCGTTCGCAGACACACAGACAGACAGACAGACGGACGACAATTTTTTTCTAAATATATGTTTTTCGGAATCTCCAGGGTCTAAAACGTGTAAATCCGTCAAAATTTTTTTTTCGATTTTCAAAACAATTGCAAGACTTACCCTATACTACGTATGATGGGTAAGTTACTTACTCATCATACGTAGTATAGGGTAAATCTGTCTGTAACCGCTCTATCTCCCGAACAAATTGAGACAGAGACTTGAAATTTTGTATGTACTTAGTATATAATAATCGGACGAAGCCTATTTAATATCAGTAACCCCGATTATCCGGAACTATTTTTTTCGGACTCCCGAAAAATTCGTTCTGATGAAAGGTATATAAAAATTTTCGAATTTTTTATTTTAAGGAATGGACGCAAAAGGCAATAAAATAACACAAATTTTGCATGCAGAACGATGTCGATCTTATTATTAGTTGCGGATATATGTGTAATCCTGTTTTCCATATTCTTCAATTTTTCATGACCCTGTAGTTATTTCAAATTTCAATTCACAGATATTTTTTAATTGGAAATGAGACGCTTAATCCAAAGCAGTAAATTTTAGTTAATATGATTATTATTTTTTGAGTTATAAGGATGTTTCTTTTACGCAATCAGGTGCTACTTGAGTATTTTTGAGTTGTTGAAATTGACTCATCAGCAATTCATTAATAGAGCATTATTATGTATATTAAAATTATTTAATTATGCGTTTAAATTTTATTTTGAATTCGCCATAGATAGTTTACACGCGTTTCATTTTCATATTTTATATTATGATGGGTAAGTATTACGGTGGCATCCCAACGACTAATTATCTATTAGTAATAACAGTAAGGTTAATTTTGAAAAAAATTCTTTTAAAAATTTAAAATCATCAAAATTTAATAAAGGCCCACGCAACAACGAACATAATGCAGAGACACTGCTGCCCACTGAAAAAGCCAGTTGGACCCTCAATCATAAGTTTCTTGAATAATTATATATGTATATACACTAAATATTTTCATAATTTTCATTTTATAAATATTTTCATGGAATTGGGATTGTATATATATATATATACTAAATATAGAATATACAACCTCTGACAATAAAGTTCGGTGAATAATCCTGTAACATTAATTTAGATAACATATTACCTAAAGTTACCAAACCATCCTTCAAAATAGTCATCTCCCATAACTATGCACCGCTGAGATCTGTTATACATGTCCTGGGAAATTAGCAAGAAGTCTTCGTTTGGGATGGAGTTCAAAAGCTTCGTCAAGTTTCGTTGGATTTTAGCAATAGGGTCAAATCTCTTTCAAAGAGACTTTGAGTCGTGGAAATAGAAAGTGTGGAGGATTGAGATCTGGTGAGTATGGTGGATGTTCAATTTGCACCAGCCCTCATTAATTTCTTTCGGTCTCTTGCAAAGCTTAAAACCAAACTTTAAACTGATCTTTTGGTCGTTCATTTTTCTGTTCTCAGTTAAGAACCAACACACTGAACAAGCACTTAGTAAAACACGTCTTACACAGAACATAAATGACGCTCAGCTGAACAACGGTGGAGGAAGATGGTCCACACTTCCCTCTATGCAGATGCAGCGTTTTGTTTCCCCAGTGTTGCCAGATCGGTCGTTCTGAATTCATTCACCAAACTTTTTTGTCAGAGGTAGTATATATACAGTTGAGTCTTTTTGTAACGAAACTCCATACATCGATTTTCTCTATATAACGAATTTTTACTAGGAGCGGTTCCATTTTCCTACGATTACATTAAAAACAGTCTCTATATAACGAATATTTTCATAAAATACTCTTTATTTATTTAGTTTTAAAAAAGCTTCAAAATTACAAAGAATCAAATTTTCATCACTTATTTCTGATTTATCGTTTGTTGCTGAGTTTTTTACATTACTTCTCTCCTTGAATCTACTTGCTCTTTAAGTCCAGCGAATTAATCCCCCTCCCCTCGCACACACCTTTCAACATCTTTCTCAAAATAGTGTCAATTCGAATGTTACACATTACAATGACGGTAATTTTTGAATTGGTGAAGAATTTGTAATTTTTTGGAGATAATTGCTAAAATTTGAACATTTTTGGAAAGTGTAATGATTTTGAAATCAAAACAACCAAAAATTACAGATTTCTTCTCCTCTAAAATTAATCATATCTTCCTTATTTGACTTTCAAAAAGCTTTCAAATAAATGTGTTTTCTTTTTTGAAACTGATTAAAAATTAAAAAATGGAATATTAAGATAATATTTATAGCTAAACATTTCAAATTATTAATTAAACACATCAAAAATAATATTTGTTCAAAATTTACGCATTACATAAGAATTTTAACTTCATTCTCTATACTACGTATTTCTCTATATAATGAATTTTTTACTAGAACAATGGATTTCGTTATATAGAAACTCGACTGTATGTACTAATAATTAAATTCATTGTCTCTGTGTATGTCTGCGGCAGCTAACGAAATCTGCATCATGTATGAGGCTGGAAATTTTTGTGAAGATAGTTCAAGGCCTCTTGTACAACACCTTAGACTTAGACTTTAAAATTTTAAATAATTAGCTTGGTGATAAATTAAAAATCCCAAATATTACTAATTAATGAACATTGATGATAACCTAGAAAATAAAAGAGAGAGAGAGAAATGAGAACAGATAAGCAGAAATAATTTTTTACTGCTTAAAGCTATTGAAAAAGGTCCATATTGCAGAAGCAGAATACTTTCAATAGAAAAAAGTGTGAATCATACGTTAAATAGATTTGTGTGAACAGTGTACTTGATTTTGGTACCCTTTTCATAAAAGAAATACAGTAGACTCCCATGAATCCGTAACTCTCTAAAATCCGCATATCATATTCAGATAAAAACAATGAAACATTCAGTTCAGATATAGAGACAAAAACTTGACTGTTTTTTTTATATCAATTCCATGTACATTTTAATTTGCAATTTTCATTAATACTACTGAGTTCATGCTTTTTCATGAAGGATTAATAAATTTATTGCTGAAAAAATTCAAGTTATTGCTTCAGTCAAACATTCATTATAGTTTTGATTTGCATTTTTAATTAAATTCAAAATACTTTTTTTAAATATAAACAAAACAATGACAAGAAGTTTGCAAAATTCTTAAATCCGCACACCTGTGCAGATTTGAAGAAGTCTAATGTACCATGTTGCAACAAAAGTTGACTCCAGTTGATGTTCTGGAAAATGCTAAGAATATGTCGTGATGTCTTTGGAATCAGGTTAAGTTAATAAATAAAAATTTTAAACTTTCACAAATGCTGAATGAGTAATTTTTAAAAACCGACCTCTAGGGGCGAAATTTTTAACTTTTTTTGGCTTAAACAATTTTCCATCCCTTTATTATAGTTTTACAAAATTTCCCAACTTTATGAAAAAAAAATTCTGTCTGCAGACAAATTTAAAGTAGGGTAGTTTCATTATGGACACTGTATGTTTTTGTTGGCTGTATTTTGTGTTCAGGTACGCAACTGCTTACAATCTATATAAAAGTGATTCTGAAATGATTCCAAATTAATTAAAAAGGGATCAATTGTTTCATTGCTTTTCTTCATCTAAACATTTTTAGTTTCTTCTTGCTTTACAAATAGAAAGTATTCGATTTGTGAAAATTTTGAATTCCGGTTTTCGATGGATTCACACGTTTTCAGAATCAGAGAATCGGAAAACTATATTTCTACAAAATGTCTGTATGTGATGAAAATTTTGTAAGCGCTCGATCTCAAAAATTAATGTACGGAATTCCAGAAAACGTTAGACTCTGTTGACCTTGATATAAACAAGCGGTGATTAGTTTTCCGGTGTATATCGTTGAACAGATGGCACTGCTATGTAGCATTATTCATAATTTTCACAATGGTCATACCTGAAGCATAAGATAAGCAGGGACTTTCATAAAACTTTAGATTTTGTGAGTATTTGATATAACATGATGCTGATTGCGTTTTGGTGCAAATTGCTTAAGAGGTGGCGTTGCCAGAATGCATTATCCGTGATTATCGCAATAGTTCTATTTCAAGAACTAATAGCACAAAATTTTCTGAAACTTTAGATTCAGTTAATCTTTGATATAGATTAGTGTTGTTTAGTTTTTCGTGTAAATCGCCCGACAGATGACGCTGCTATGCTGCATTTTTCATGTTTTTGCAATAAATGCATCCCCAGATCTAATGAATGGATTTTCATCAAACTTCAGATTCAGTAAGAACTGATAAAAAATTATCCTGATTAGTTTTTGGTGTACATAACTCAACATACGACGTTGTTATTGAGATTTTTTTTAAAGATTTAGCAATAGCTTTATCTCAAAAACTAATACACAGATTCTCATCAAATTTAAGATTCAGTTATAAGTTGACATAAATTGTTGCTGACTACAGATTTTGTTTCAACCACCTAACCGGTGACTCTGCTATGCTGCATATTTCAGAACATATGAACATGCATAAAATAGAAGAAATTTTTGGGATTGCCAAATCTGACTAGTTTTATTCTAGTATTCAGGAATAGCTGAAATAAATTTTGTAAGCTTACATCAGCTTATTGTATTACTTCCATCATTTGCCGTTCCCCCAGAATGTGTTTCACTGTACCCTGGCATACGGAATACAATGAAACACAGTAAGACATTTATTTTTTCTGAATTTTCAAGCATGAAGTTATTGTTTAGAACCTAACAAAAATTTATTTAGATCGGGAAAATATAAGATTAAGTGTATGTATTAATTATATTTTTCTACACGCAAAATTGTAGATGGAAAAAAGGCTTAAATTTAGTTTCAATGTACCCCATCTTCCCCTATATGTAACCAAGAATAGACTATATACACAATACACTCTGTCAAATCTACACAGCTTGGGACCAGAGGCTGTGCAGATTTTAGAATATTGCAGTTTTCTAGTCATTGCTTATGTTTACATTTTTAAAACAGACACTTGAATGTAATTAATCATGCAACTGGAACTATAATGAATGCTTAAATAATAATGAAATAAGTAGTAAACTAAATAATAAAAATTTCGATAATTTATAAAATACAAATATTTTAACCAGAGTTAATTTTAAAAAGGTACCAGGGATATTTCCAATGTAGCAGCTTAATTGATATAGAATTATGAATGAAGAATTCATTTTCAATTAATCTTGTTGTAATTCATGAATCATTCTTTTATTGTGTCTTGTCTATTCCATTATTTGTAGTATCAGGTAAATTTTAAAAAATAAATTACTGTATCCAACCTCTTGCTAAAGCTAAGGTAGGGTAGCTCCTTTTGTTTCTCTTAAATTAAAAATTCTATGATTTGCTATTATGATAACAAAAGTTTATGTATTGCAACTTTCTCTTTTGCTGATTTATCACTGAGTCATTTAAATAATTATTAAAATGTTTTATTCATAGCAGATAATTTCACTTATTATTATTTATTTCTTTTTAAATAGTTTAGTATAATATTTGTCAAACTTAAATTTAGATACAGAAAATTGATTTTAGATACTTGAAAAAATTTGTTTTTTTTCTTTTTTTAATGTAAATTTTATCGAAAAAAAAAAAAAACGCAGAAAAAAAGAAGAAATTTGTAAAAAAAAAAAAAAAGCCAAAACAAGCATGAAATCAATTAAAAAATCTCGAAAAAACGCACATTTCATCAAAGATTCATGATTCATTCATTTCATTATGATTCATCCGTCCTCAAGCGATCCATTTTCCGTGATTTTTTTAGAGGGAGGGCGCTTTCTCGGGATTTTTTGA